>QXTE01000114.1:3459849-3539914 GCA_003942145.1 Platysternon megacephalum | reverse complement strand
GTGGTTTTATTATGTCGACGGGAGAGTTCTCTCCCATGGGTATCGAGCGGCTACGCAAGCGATCTTGCAGCGGTGCCGCTGTAAGCTCGCTAGTGTTGACGTGGTCTTAGTTTCTCTGGGCCTTAGTTTCCCCATCTGTATAATGGAAATTTCCTACCTCACAAGAGTGTTAAATTCCCCCTAACTTCTGTGAGGTGCTCAGTTCCTACAGAGGTGCGGGGCGGGGGGCATATAAGTACACAGAAAGCTAGATAGAGACACGCTACAGTCGCTGCTTTGACCTGTTGCTGGATGAATATCCATCACAACAAAAAGGCAGGCTATCAAACACCAAACAGTGCCTGTAGGCAGGAGACAGCCTCAGAACTAACTGAAGATGCTTTGTGGAAAGTGTGATATGTTTTAGTCAGTGCTATAATAATGCACTTCGACATGTCAAATCCTGTTACTTGGCATGTGATTTAACCTGACATTACGTGACTTAATTTGATGTATATGGAGATTTTTCCCCCCCTTTTTAATGTACTATAAATGTAGGTTAGGAGTAATGTTAATTCTAAATGCACTACAGTAACTAGAAGACATCATATATGCTCCCTTGGGCTGACGCCTTGTGTCATTAGCTCCCTGTGTGCTTCACTTCCAGGCATGAAGCCTCTTCGAGACATACCGGCACCTTTCCTGAAGATCCCAGTCCAATTAAGAGTCCGTCTGGGTGCCAGGCAGTCCCCGTGGCTGTCATATGACGTTATGAGTGCCCTTTTGCCTGGGGCGGGCCATCATTCCCGGTGCAATCAGGAGCCTTGCTTTGCCAGTTTGTAGGGGTCTAATCCTCCAGTGACACAGGACATTTGTATACCTATCTCCTGATGGCATTAGGGGACTTACCTGGTAAATACATGCGAGGAGTAGGTCCAAATGTTACACAACCAAAATGTGTATCTTGTGCTTATCAAGAGTAAGGCCCTGGTAGCCTCAGAGTGATCTAGTTTTGCTGTCCACTTCACACATCTGTCTTTGGGCTTTCTAGAGTCTCCATATCTATGGAATTTGTTCTGATGTCAATGGGAGTCTTTCCATTGACTTCAATAGACATTGGAGGAAGCCCTCATCACTCCCCTGGCGAATTACATCCGCCTGGTGAAGCCTGTAGTGGACTTCAATGATTTTTTTTGCCCTTCTCCCATCCCTGGGTAAAGAGGCTCTGCTTGAGGGACCAGTAATCTGTGTACCTGTGTGTTTTACTATAAGTGGAGAAATGTACAGACATGGGTTTGAGCCAGAGCCCCAGTGAAATCAGTGGAAGAATTTCCATTGACTTCATTGGGCATTGGATTGGGCCCTGTGTGAATTGGAAGGAAACGTATTCGTCTTTATAGACCCATCTTCTGCCATACGTGTGGAATTCAGGAAAGTGGGAGCTGACATGGGGAATCAAATATCTTTCCCTGCTCTTCCCAAAGCTGGACTGTTAATCTGGACATACAGAACCTTTTGCCTGTGTGTTTTTTGTTTGTTTACTGTAAATATCAATGGAGATTACTAGATCTTCCCATGTCAGAACAGCACGTCTGATCCTTGGCCAAATAGTCAGACCTTGTGGAAGTGGATGCAACTTGATTGAAGTCAGCGGAGTTTCATCCACTTATAAGAAGTCTGCATTTGGCCCATTGTGTTGATGTTTAATTATTACTCCCATTGACTTGCATGGGAGCAAGATTGGGCCCCAGCCCGTTTCTCTGTTGGGCAGTGCCATGACGTGTCTTTTGCTGAATTTCTGAGTAGCAACTGTTTCGATCAAGGAACTGTAGAGCAGTCATTCCTCTCTCTGTTGTCTTATATTTGACAGTTTTACTCCAAGCGTTAGGCAAAGGTGTGTCTGAAAATTGTGTGTGTCTGAAAATAGATGGCATGTGAATATCTCCTCTATGTAATAATGGAAACTACCTACGTAAAGCCAAGAGCAGAATAAGCTGTATTTTCATAAATAATACAGGTACTGACATTGCCTGAGCATTATTTCAATGTAAAAATCTACTAAAATATTTCAGATTAATAATCAGGATTTAAATGGGAGTCATTTAATATTTGAATTACAGTGGCACCTAGATGCACCAACCGTCATGCTAGGTGCTGTGGAAACGCAGAGGAAGAGCCAGTACCTTACCCAAAAAGCTTCTAACTTCTCCCACCCTTTGTCTATTTAAGTACTGTCATCCCCATTTTAAGGATGGGGAAATGAAGTGCAGAGAGATTGTGTCCATAGGCAAGTCCCTTAGTCTGTGACAGAGCTGGGAATTAACCCTGTATCTCCTAAGTCCCAGTCCATTACTGGAACCCCAAGACCATTCCCCCTTTTCTCTGCAGTGAAATCAATGTGCAGTTTTAGGTGCACAAGGAATGCAGGCCCTTGTTTGGTTAGCAAGTATGAACAAACACATTTTCTTGGGCAGCTAATTCCGGACCAAGTTCGGTTTGCTGATGCTCATAACTGTTTGCATGGAAATGAGTCTCTGGGATAATCAGACTTTATATCCTAATCGATGCTTAGGGCTTTGGGGTTTAATTACTAGAAGAAGTGTTTGCTGAAAACAGTTCAGTCTCTCTCTCTCTTTTCCTGTAAAAATCAACCTCCTTCATCGTTATTTTCAAGCATTTAGGACTTTATTGATCTTTATGGCATTTCACAACTACTACTTGGTCTTCCCAATGAAAATAAAGGCTGCAGAAGCTGAATCTCGAATAGGAAATTACATTAAAAGAACTGCATGGAAAGCATCCCAGTTACAAGCCATCATTAAGTGCACCTTTTTTATTTCAACATGGCTTTCTGGCGGCAAATACATATTATGCAGTGTCCCCAGGAAAAAATAATTTTGACAAATGCAATTCCTCTTTCTGTAAGGAAAAAACCCAGAGAACATTTTCAGAGCCTGATTAATTATAATGTAAACTGAATTATAGGAAGGAATTTTGCAGTTTGGCTGCGGATCCTTTAGCGCACATAAGGGTGTTGACTTTCAGAAGTAGCTGGAAGCTTATGCAGCTTGCATGTAGAAAAGGCTGAAACGAGCGCGTACAGGAGCTATATAGAGACTCCAAAACATGTGCATGGAGAAATCGCCTCTTCTGTCTGTGGCTCACATGGTCTCAGCTGGAGATTTTGCAGATATTCATTTAGTCAAATAAGAGTAGCCATTGCTTTGCGGCTATCCTGCAGCAGAAATGAGATGCTGTCAGAGCAGAGGGAAAATGCATCAGGTACACTCCAGCTGCTGCTGCTCTCGCTTTTCCACTCCCCACAAAGCAGCTATTTGCTATTAGTTTTAACTTGCAAAAATGTGTCTGCCTTTCCCAGATTAAGAGAGACGGTGCTGGGTTATGGATCAGAAAACAAAGCTGGTTGGGAAAATGGGCATTTAAAGATGGTTCAAAAACTGGTATCGGTTGCATGCTCTTCTTTTCTAGAAAAATAAAGGGCCCAATCCTACAGCCTTTACTAAAGCAAAACTTGTAGTGATGTCAGTTGGAGTTTGGCTTCAGTAAGGACTGCAGGATTGGATTATAGCAGTGCAAAGATTTTCTATAATACACTAGGATTTATTCTTATTAGTAGTATTCTCAGCATAAAGGTTCACTGTGTGACAGCGATAGGCTATGTGGCATCTCTAAATACCATAGTTAGTTGCTAAGTGCCATATTACTTTTCTTTGTTTCCAGTAGCTCCCCAAATGACTTAGGCACTGTACAAACACAAAAAAGAGACCTGGTCTCTTCCCGCAAAGAACTGAGTAAGGGTCAAGTGCTCAGCTGGTATAGATGAGGCATGGTATACCAGCTGAGGATCTGGGCCTACAGTAGAGCACTTAGAAAAATCGCCTGCTAAAATAGTAAGCTTATCTCAACCTTAATTATAATACCTCCTCCTATAATGCAATGCACACACGAGCACGTGCACTAATATAGGTGGAGCTGACTGTTACTGAGGTTGCCTGTCACTTCCCATTACAAGACCCTGTTTTCAGTTACTTATAACTTTGCCAGACTTTAACCATATAAGCCAGGGGTAGGCAACCTATGGCACGTGTGCCGAAGGCGGCACACGAGCTGATTTTCAGTGGCACTCACACTGCCTGGGTCCTGGCCACTGGTCTGGGGGGCTCTGTATTTTAATTTAAATGAAGCTTCTTAAACATTTTACAAACCTTATTTACTTTACATACAACAATAGTTTAATTATATATTATAGACTTATAGAAAGAGACCTAAAAATGTTTAAATATATGACTGGCACGCAAAACCTTAAATTAGAGTGAATAAATGAAGACTCGGCACACCACTTCTGAAAGGTTGCTGACCCCTGATATAAGCGGATTCGGACTCACCCCGGCGGCGCCTCCTGCTGGTCGTCCAAGGGAATTAGCTCTTCCAGCGTTCTGGAGCACCCCCTGCAGGCTGGTGATCCGGCTTGCCACTGGCCCGTGTCCCTCCCAGGACCCCGGTGCCCCTTTCTCTGGGTCTCCCCCTCCCAGGGGAACCCTCCACCCACTATCCCCACCTTGCCTCAGTCGTAGGCTACTGCCAGTCTCCAACTAGCCCCCGCACCCTGGGGCAGACTGCAGTGTCAGCCACTCATCACAGGCAAAGGGTGGGTTTGGACCTGCTGCCTTTGCCAACCCGTGGGCTGCCCTCTGCAACCCCAGTACCCAATTGGCCTTAGACTAGGCCACAGCCTGGGGCTTTCCAGGCTAGAGCTCCCCAGCCTTTCCCCAGCCCTGCTCCACTCAGGTACCCTGTCCTTAGCTCCCTGCAGCCAGGCCCGTCTCTCTCTGAAGGCAGAAAAAGGCTCCTGGCTCAAAACCTTTTTATAGGGGCCAGCTGTGGTCTGTTTGGGGCGTGGCTCCCAGCTGTGCCTACTTCCCCAATCAGCCTGGGAGCTGCTTGCTCCAGCCACAGCCCTCTTCAAGGGCTGTTTTTAACCCCTCTGGGCAGGAGCGGGGTGAGCACCTCGCTACAAACCACAAAGCCGAGGCCCGCCGGGGATGTCAGCTGGAGGCTCCTTCATGGGGCCGTGAGCACGGGCGTGTCCTTGGCGCGGTTTACCCCTGTCCCCGACACCTGCCCCTTTTGCGGCGTGAGGGAGACCCTGGCGCACGTTTATCTAGAGTGCGCCAGGTTGCAGCCCCTGTACCGGCTCCTCACCAACCTGTTGTTACGTTTTTGGCTGCACTTTTCCCCTCACCTCCTCCTTTATGCACTCCCTATCCGTGGCCCCACAAAGTCGCGGGACCTCCTGGTCAACTTCCTCCTGGCCCTGGCTAAAATGACCATCTATGCCACCAGGGAGAGGAGGTTGGCCAATGGAGGCTCCTGTGACTGTGGGGCCTGTTTCCGCTCCTCCATCCGTTCACGCATCCGGGCAGAGTTCCTCTGGGCGGCGTCCACTGGCTCCCTTGACGCCTTTGAGGAGCAGTGGGCGCTGTCCGGGGTTCTCTGCTCGGTGTCCCCATCAGGTTCCCTACTTTTGACCCTTTGACCTCACTCCTGTTCCTGTTTGTTTATTAGTTGTCCCCCGGACTCATTTGGGTTCCCGGTCCTGTAGGTCCTCCCCTTAGGCTGGGGGGGGGAATCCTTTAGCAGTGGGCTCCGCCCGCCCACTTCACGGAACCCAATAGGTACAAACCACAAGGCTGAAATGTTCCATGCTCAATGTCTGTCTCAAGCGGAATCTTTTTTGGGAAAGTTTCAGACAAAACAGTTCAGCTGTTTCCGAGAATGAGGGGAGGGAAAATGCATTTTGTCATATTAAAAAAAAATGCTTACAACTGTTTCACTGAGAAGCTCTAGTGCCCCTATGCAGGGGTCCTGTGTGTGGAGGAGAAGCATGTGGTCATGTAATTCTACAATTCAAAGAAGATGTTGGTAAGTTCTAAAGCATTCGGAGAAGAGCCACAAGAATGATCAAAGGGTTGGAAAACTTGCTGGATAGTGAAACTCAGTAGATTAAGCTCCTCGAGTCTAACAAAGAGAAGGTTAAAGGGTGGCTTGATTGCAATGTGTTAGGGGAACAACATTTTGATAATAGAGGGCTCTTCAGTCTAGCAGACAAAGGTATAACAAGGTCTAATAGCTGGAAGTTGACGGTAGACAAATCAGGCTAGAAATAAGGTGCACACTTTTAACAGTGTGTTGTTAACCACTGCAACAATTTACCAAGGGCTGTAGTGGATTCTCCCTCAATGACTATTTTGAAATCAAGATTGGATGTTTTTCTAAAAGATCTGCTCTAGTTCAAACAGGAATTAATCCAGGAAAGTCCTACGCTCTGTTATACAGGAGGTTGGACTAGATGACTGTGGCCCCTTCTGGCTTTATAATCTACGAATTAAAGACTATCATAATGCATATGCACAAGGGGGCATTTTCTGAGTCAAACTTGACTTTGCAACTTGAATGTTCTTTTAACACAGCTTTGTGTGTATAATATAGTTATAATAGCCAAGTAACAAATTGAAGAGCCATGTGATGAATTGAATGTATCATGTACTTTTTGACTATCACTCTGTTCACTAATCCATCTTTCCCAGAATTTATGCTAAAATTACAAACCCCTGAGCAGCTTCAGACAGCGCCATTTAAAAAAAAATCCTCAAACACATACCACAAAAATGCTTTCTTTTCCCCCAAATGTGAAATTCCCTCTCCTTCTTTATACCCCTTTCCTCCAAATCACAGTGACCTGAAATGGAGAATGGACTACATTCACTGCTGAACCAATGTGAGGTTTAAGGTCCGACATGTCACAATCCATGAGGGCTAGAAACAGGAGCTTGATATCACTGGATTGGAGACCTTCGGGATTTCTTGGTGGGACACAGGCTGCTTGCTTCTAGCTCTGGAAGTTCTAAGATAGACTGTATAGTCATGGTATGTTTATGGATTGCAGAGCTTCTGTACTTTAGGGTACTAAAGCTTTTAAAAGTCTCTTGTTCCTTTCCCTGGTTATGTAGGACTCATGTTACTAAGGCTGACTTTACAGGTGGAGAGAGAGAGAAAAAAAATCTCTAATAGATCCCTAACTCCCCTTGAATTTCAGTCTACTAAAAATGTTTAAATATATGACTGGCACGCAAAACCTTAAATTAATACGCGACTTCAGCTACAAGAATAGCGTAGCTGAAGTCGAAGTATCTTACTTCGAAGTACCCGCACTTACCTCGTGTCCTCGCGGCGCGGGATCGAAGTCCGCGGCTCCCACGTCGACTCCGCAACTCCGCTCGCCCTGATGGAGTTCCGGAGTCGAAGGGAGCGCGTTCGGGGATCGATCTATCGCGTCCAGACGAGACGCGATAGATCGAGCCCCGCTACATCGATGGCTACCCGCCGATCCGGGCGGGTAGTCTGGACGTACCCTTAGATTCCTTTGAAAAATACAGCCATAGTGATAATGTGATGTGGCATCGGGTTTTTATCAGCACTAGTTTTGGATCCCCTGCAATTCACCTTTTATACCCGTGGTTCTCAACCAGGGATACGCGTACCCCTGAAGGTATGCAGAAGTCTTCTAGGGGCTGCATCAACTCATCTAGTTTTACAACAGGCTACATAAAAAGCACTAGCGAAGTCAGTACAAACTAAAATTTCATACAGACAATGACTTGTTTATACTGCTCTACATACTATACACTGAAAAGTAAGTACAATATTTATATTCCAATTGATTTATAACGATATGGTAAAAATAAGCAATTTTTCAGTCATAGTGTGCTGTGACACTTTTGTATTTTTATGTCTGATTTTGTAAGCAAGTAGTTTCAGTGGTGAAACTTGGGGGTACACAAAAGAAATTAGACTCCTGAAAGGGGTACAGTAGTCTGGAAAGGTTGAGAGCCACTGTTTTATTGAACATCACATGTTCTTTCTATATGCTTTGCACTGGAACCCTTTGTTTGACGATCTCAAAGTGCTTTGCAGATGAAAATACCCTGTGGGGTGAGTAATGATTATATAATTGGGAATCTCAGCTACAGAAGAGAGTTTGTGACTTCCTTGTGTTTGCATAGCAAGTCAGTGTCAGGAGTCAGGACTCATGGGTCCTTTCGCTGGCTCTAAGTGTGTATTTTAGTAGATATTTATATTTGCAATGTTAACATAGGGAATGTTCAGCAATGTAATATCTGTTATGTACTAAGTGTACAATGGGAATGTGAATATTTTCACAGTGCAAGAAAAATAATTCACTATAACAGACCAGATTCTCAGCTGGTATAAATCAGCAGAGCTCTAGGAGCTGGCCCAGTTTATGTCAGCTGAGAATCTATTTCCGTGTGCGCGCTCTCGTAGGTGGTTCACATTTCAGTAAGGTAGCTTTGCATTTAGTTTCTCGGTGTATCTATTGCTTTGGTACATGGTGTGCCACCGTAAACCTTAATGATACAGCATATTACTACCTAGTGCCCGTAGTCTGGAATGATGTGTGCTTGATGTACAACAAAAGTTGAGCTGGATCACAAAACATACAGAAAATAGGTACTTTCTGATCTGTGTGTGTGGGGGAAATCTGTTTCTTTTAAAAATCAGTAACCTAATCTGGGACTACAAACAAAAAAATGCCTTTATCCTAAACATATGGTTATTGGATGGTGACCTTACAGGTCAGAGTTAAGTGCCCTAATTGTGTAGTTCCGTACCTTAGCATGTTTGGATTTCTTTTAGCTCTAATCTTAATTTCCTGGGTTTGTAATGCTTATTTTAGGGGATAATGACAATATTCCTCTACTCTCTTTTATTCTTACGTTTTAAGAATGCCGATGAATACTCAACTCTAACTCCATTTTAATGTCTTCATCTCCAGACAAAAAAAAGAGCTGGTGGTAGGAATGAACCTAGTTGGCAGGTTTCTCTTAGCGACACAAAAGCAGCAAGTCTGCAGGAGGAATTGAAAAGAGGAAAGGGCATCATCTTTGTCAATCAGCTCGTGAAGGCTGTTCCATGCAGATAGGTCATGGGGGAGTCAGGAGGGGAATAGAGGGGCAGGACGGGGTGGGGAAGAGAAGCTCAAAGCTCAGAGAGGCTGTGGAAGAAGCAGATAGATGGGGTGACAAGGCTGACATCATATGTGGAGCAGTGGTGTAGCTAGGAATGGAAATTTGGATGGGCCCCAACTTTTGGGTGGATGGGCAATGACAGACTGTGCCATCCGCTGGCCATGCTGGCTGGCTGTGCAGCCTGGCCGGGGCGGGGAGCGCCCTGACTCTGCAGCAGTGGAAGAGAGGGAGCCATGGCCTCGTTGTGGGGTATGGGCTGCTGCCCTTCAGCTGGGGGCTCGCGTCTCCTGCAGGCCGTACGGCCCCTGTGCGGGGTTGGCTCCGGCTGCACTACGGGGGCACGAACAGGGGCTTGCCTGTGCACACAGCTTGGCCCGGACTCTGTACCGAGTTGCCCAGCAAAGTGCATCGTCTCCTGGGAGCGCTGCAGAGAGACCAGCCTTGCCGTTGCCACTGGACGTGCAGGAGACAAGCCGTGCAGAGATGCCGCTGGCCAATGGGCAGCCCCTGAGCACCTGCTAGCTCAGCTTCTCCCCCGATGCCACGCCCTGTTCCTAGCCCTGGTGCCCCCAGACACAGGGCTTCACCTGCCGAGCTGGGTGCGCGCATGGGGCAGCTCAGAAAATGACCAGGCAGAATGGAGCGTAGGGAGGGTGCATAGCTCCGTCCTGGATTTCGGGTGCCTGAGTGATGCTCCGGGCTGCTGTGCTAGCACCACACCCCTGCTCAGATTTGGGTGGGCCAGGATGCCACCCAACCCCACCTGTGGCCACGCCCCTGATGTGGAGTGGGCACTGGGCCATGTCATGAGAATACATTTAGATAAGTAGGGTGGGGCATAGTTTTGTAGAGCCCTGAAGGTGATGAGAAACTTGACCTTAATCTCATGGAGAAGTCCGTGCCAGCAGGAGGACTGATGTGGTCAGATCAATAGGCTAGGAAGGTGGTCTTAGCTGCTGCTTGCTGTATGAACTGGAGGAGGAAAGAGCAGGACTTAAATAGATTCTGTAGCTTCTTGGTCTTAGGCCAGGTCTACACTACAAATGTGCAGTGGTATAACTTCGTCGCTCAGGGGTGGGTGTGAAAAATCCACACTCCTGAGCGACGTCGTTATCCCCAACTGACCCCCAGTGTAGACAGCACCGTGTCAATGGGAGAGCTTCCCCCACCGACCTAGTGACCGCCTCACAGGGAGGTGGATTCACTGCACTGTTGGGGGAAGCGCTCCAATCAGTGTAGTAGCGTCTTCACTAAAGCGCCACAGTGGCACAGCTGCAGCAGGGTATTCTTCCTTCCCAGAGTCCTGCACTTAGGACGGAAGAATCCCATCTACAGAATCTACAGGCTGGGGACCGACTGGCTAAGCAGCAGTTCTGCAGAAAAGGACCTGTGGATTACTATGGATGAGAAGCTGGATATGAGTCAGCAGTGTGCCCTTGTTGCCAAGAAGGCCAACGGCATATTGGGTTGTATTAGTAGGAGCGTTGCCAGCAGATTGAGGGAAGTGATTATTCCCCTCTATTTGGCACTGGTGAGGCCACATCTGGAGTATTGCGTCCAGTTTTGGTCCCCCCACTACAGAAAGGATGTGGACAAATTGGAAAGAATCCAGTGGAGGGCAACGAAAATGATTAGGGGGCTGGGGCACATGACGTATGAGGAGAGGCTGAGGGAACTGGGGTTATTGGGTTGGCAGAAGAGAATTGTGAGGGGGGATTAGAGAGCAGCCTTCAACTACCTGAAGGGGGGTTCCAAAGAGGATGTAGCTCGGCTGTTCTCAGTGGTGGCAGATGACAGAACAAGGAGCAATGGTCTCAGGTTGCAGTGGGGGAGGTCTAGGTTGGATATTAGGAAAAACTATTTCACTAGGAGGGTGGTGAAGCACTGGAATGGGTTTTTAAAGCCTGTCTTGACAAACCCTAGCTGGGATGATTTAGTTGGGGTTGGTCCTGCTTTGAGCAGGGGGTTGGACTAGATGACCTCCTGAGGTCTCTTCCAACCCTAATATTCTATGATTCTATGACAAGCCCTTTGATAATTTATGGTCCCCCATCACCTCAGTATCTGAACACCTCACTGTCTTTTCCCTCCGAAGGCCCCCGTGAGGCAAGGCGGTGTTGTGAGCCCCATTTGACAGACAGGGAAGTGAGGCAGAAACAGACTGAGTGACTTGCCCAGGTCACTCAGGAAGCCTGTGGCAGAGTAGGGAATAGACACCAGGTCTCTGGCTAGCACACCCTAACCATTAGACCACACTCTGTCTCTGGAGAGTTTGTAGTACTCTTTGATGGGCGATGAAGGCTTGGATGAGAGTTCTATCTGTGTGGCCAGAGGAAAGTTTGGCTCTCTAACAGTTAATAACAATGGTGTTGTTCAGATGTCTGTAAATATTAGTTTGGTTAATTAGAAGCTCACACTGCAGACATTTGTCTGAAAACTTAAACGATAACCATCCACTTGACATTTGTCTGTTCATCCAACCGTTCAGCTCTGGTTTAATTGGTTTATGGAGGGAAATAAACTTATAATTATCATCAAATGAAAATATTTTTCTATGTGGATTTTTTAAAACATGCTGCCTCCTAGCAAAATACCATTTTCTCTGTTGTTTATTTGTGTGATTAAGTACATTTTCATTTTTTGAAGGAAATTGATTTGACGCAGCATCTTGCCATTAACTTGTCAGAGCTGAGCAGATTGAAGAGAGGAGCATTTTTGTAAAATTGTCCTCTGTAGTCTCATAAAAACAAGTCATTTGCCTCAGAGAAAGAGGTGATATCTGTAATGTAATAGGACAGATCCTTTTGTGTCTCTGGATTAGTTTAAAGTAATCTTTTTTATTTTCATCCTTTAAATATTCCTCTTTTGTTGGGAGCAAATAATATAGGTGGAGATTTGTGTATGGCTCTGTGTATACAAGAGGAGGATGGGTGGGTGGGTGTGGAAGAAACAACTCTAGTAAATTACAAAGTTTTGTGTGTGTAACGGAGATTTAAGAGCTGCATTAAAGAACACTAACAACCAGTTTTCTAACTGCAGACAAAGGCACTTTTACACATGTAACTGCTTTGGGGATACGATGTCTCAGCTGTAGTAAATTGTGAATTATAAACTTAATGGGGGCAGGCTCTCTCGTTCTGGCTAGAAGGGGGGAAATCATTTTGAATGACCAATACACTTAAACATTTTACACTTTGGTTTGCTTAGACCGCTGTTGGCCAATATTCTCTTGGTTTCCTTGTGCTCCTCCATCTGTCTGTCTCCATCTGTTGTCTCTTGTCTTATCCTTGGTCCCTGCTCCAAAGAGCTTACAATCTATCTTTTTATTCTGTGTCTGCCCAGTGCCTAGCACAATGTGATCCTGGACCACGACCCAGGCTCCTAAGTGCCATGGTAATACAAATAATTAATATTTACCCACTTTAATTCTTACAGTTGGTATTTATAGCCACGCCACATGCCCTATTGAGATGCATATACTTCAAAAAGAGAAAAAAGTGGGGGACTGTTCCACATTTCACCTCCCTGAATTCTCGGGGCCCCACAGAGATTGAAGATGGTATGATCCAGAGTATGCTGTCATACAATGTTTGAAGGGATTAGGAAGACTAAGTAGCAGTCATCATTTGTCACTTTATGTAAGGTACATTCAGTGCTTTTTTACCAAGGTCCAGGGCTCAACTAAACAGTCCTCTCCTTTCCCCGCCCACCCCCCTTCCTGTGTAAGTTATTTTTAACAAAGTGTCTCAAAAGCACCACTCTCAAGGGCTCTCCGCTTTCATCCCGGAGCACTTAACAGGCGGTTAGATGTGATTCCTCTGGAGAGGGAGGTATTTGGCATGTGCTTTGTTTGATATTGTTGGGGGAGCAAAGTGGTTGCAAGAATTTTCTGCTAAATATAGCCCACTGTGAGCCTGAGGCTCCTTTTACTTACCCCACCCTGAACCAGGAGCAGTCCCACAGAAGTCACTGGGGTAGAGCCAATGAAAGAGAGAGGTGAATCGGGACCTGTGGGTAGAATTGAGAAATAGTGCATCCTTCTGTATAGTACAAAAGCATCTGCCTCGGTTAAATCCCTGTACGCTAACTTGGACCGTGATCCAAACAATCCATTGAGATCAATAGAAAAACGTACATTAACTTCAGTGGGCTTTGGATCAGGCCATTAGACACTCTAAGCCCTACTGACACCTGCTCCACTGACGTCTAACTGGGACGCTTGCACAGCATGGAACTGGAACTTAGACTTTCTTCTGGCTCCTAGGTTTGCAAATTACACCTACTTAGACACAGGAGTTGAGCCAGTGTAATTACGACCAAGGGAGTGTGTAAGAGGAGCTAACATCGACCACCAAACACGTCACTTCTGAATATGGTCCGTTATCTTTAAAACATCCATTCTAGAAAGGAAGAATGGACAGTACTGCCTCAGTTTGCTGGTATAGAATTAATTGCCTCTCTATGGACACACAATGGAATTTAAAATTGACCCTAATTGATTAAGCAGGATCATGTCAGTAGTCCTGAATCATTAGCACCAGCGAATGGTGTAGGGTACCAGCTGCAGTATGTACTCTGGCTTAGGAAGAAAGGTGATAAGAGCTGTAGTTCAGACTGTCTGCAAATGTGGTCAGTAGTTCAAACATCATTTATTTTTTTTGTACAGAGCTTTCACTATTGGCACCTTCCATTGAATAATTCATGTGGGATGTACGTTGCCAGAGAGTCTCTTCAAAAACTAAGTCAGAGGTAGCTTCCAAAGCTCCTTTTCTCTTCTGTGCTGTAAATCATATCTAATCTCTCCTGTCTATAAAGAGAGGCGATCAAAATATCCTTGCATTTAGATCAATGACGTCTTTATCAGAGCTAAGTCTGTTTCAGTGGATTTATCCAAGGTTCTTAGCTTTCCCAAAGCTTGTTACATTTTTATTCAAATCAACAGAACAAGTCTTTCAATCTGTAGTACTTGTCTGACCCACATCTCCATAGTATCTGAGCACTTCACAATTCATAATGTATTTACCCTCGCAGCATCCCTGTGAAGTAGAGTATTGCTATTATTCCCATTGTACAGATGGGAAATCAAGGCACAGAGAGATTAAATGACTTGCCCAAGGTCACACAGGAAGGCTGTCATGGAACAGGAGATCCAACTCAGGTCTCCCAAGTCCTAGGCTAATGCCCTAACCACTGGACGACCATCTGCGTGTACCTTGTAAGCAGTGGACAAAAGCATCTGCAAATATTTGTTTGAATGTGCAAACACGTTTTGATTCAGTATTGTTCGTGACACTTCATGTGCTCGTTGGGTCAAGTTAACCCATGCAGCAGGCCAGCACAAGACTAACGTGCTGCCATGTCCCATGCTAACTGCTGCCATGCCAAAATAGGCCTTGAAATTGGAATTTTAGTGTTGTCTAGGCCTTGAACAGGGCGAAATTTCACTTTCTGCATATTTTCAAGTGCCCTGACTTTACTAGCACGAATACTGGTGGGATGTGAATGATTAGCTCGAATGAGCAAATATTTGTGAAAAACCAGTTTTGAAATTCTCACTGTGTTGATCAGACATAAGTTACACACAGTTCTGCTCCCTGATTGGATGGCTTGCTATATATTACTAACCCACACTGCTCAAACTGTGATTATTACAATCAGACGTGCAAGTCAAAATCAATGCTTTCTGGGGTAGTTACCTTAGTTACACACAAATTACATATTTCAGAGGGGTAGCCGTGTTAGTTTGTATCAGCAAAAACAACGAGGAGTCCTTGTGGCACAGTTGCATAAAATACATTATATAAATTACTGTGAAAATTATAAATTATGCCTGGAATTTCCAACAAATCTCATTGCTGGCCTAACTCTACTCCCACTGAAGTCAATGATTCAGACTCCCCATTGAGTTTGGCCAACACCGTGAGCTTCGGAGAATCCCTCACTTGCATGTTTAGTTCTAATATGCTCAGTTTGAGCAATCTAAAGACAAAGAATTATTCCGTGCAGAAATTTGTAAATGCAATCCATCGAAGTGTTGCAATCTGTTCAGACATTTTGTGAGCAGGAATTAGATAAAACTAGTTTAATAAATTGTCAGAAATTATTTGCTAATCTCTAAAGGATTTAAATGACAGTCACTAGTGTTCTCAAGGTAGATTTCATTTTCATGTGACGATATTATCTTTAAGGTTCCCCTTTTAAGATCGGGACAGAATACTAATATTTTATGAATAATTATGTATAATAGAGGCTATAGTCACATATATAATCAATGATAGCTAAACAAACTGCACCTGCTGTAAGAATAGTTATCAGTCTTACTTTCCATATTTGTATATTCAAAATAATTGGACAGTACATGCTTTTTTAATCACAACAGTTCTGTCATTTTCCCCTTTAGTGCTAAAATTAGTTTTATGTATTGGATCACGATAAAATCAATACTTTGTAATTCACTATAATCCACAAGTTAATGACAGGAAATTACTTTGAAAATCCCAGTCAGCGAAAGGGCCAGGACAACAAGTGTTATTGATGTAATAGCAAATAAGCTGTCCGAGGGCATCACCACATGTTCACATGCTGTTCAGTTCAAAAACTCTGTGCACGCCGGTGGACTTCATGGTCTCCAGAGTCTGAAGTCAGCTCATCTACATGGGACTGTAGAGGCCTTTTGCTGGGCCACTTTATTATTTATTAGTAACTTGAGCACATACTTAAATACATTGCTGAACTGGGGCCTAAGGCAAATAGTGGTCCGTGTCTCAGCGTACGTGTATCCTAGAAGACATCCCAGTATTGTTTTGAAGAGTGAGAGAATGAAGCAAGCTTTAATATTCTTTGAAAGTAGGGATTAGAATGTTATACTGTCCTCTCCCCAGTGGAAGTATCAGCCTCCTATATAAGAATCGTTAAAAAATATTCTTACATTAATTGCTGCTTTAGAGATGCTCAATTGTTGTTCTTTTACAAGGAAGTAGGTCATTCTATTCATGAGATTCCTACTGCAATGTAATTATTGTGAAAAACAGATAACAAATGGGTTTTGTGCTTAACTTGAATTAAGGCAAATTTAGCATAATTAAAGCTCTAACAAGCTATATTTATGTGTATATATCTACGACTTCCAGCTAAATCTTCAAAATGTGCATTGAATTTTATTTTGGACCTATAACTATTCCAATACAAGTTTGAGAATTCATCAGACTTTTACTGCATCTAGCATAGGAAACTGGAATGGACAAATAATAGTTTAGTTAATTAAGAAGCTCAGTTCTTTTATTACTTTATGCAACTTTATGAAGACTTGCCATATTTTTTCCAATATTTTTGTTTTTTAAATAGAATTTTCCCATGCAATGATGTCGGTCAGATATCACCTGCTTTCTCTTTTATTTTCTGCTCAGTGAAATATAAGGGGGTGTCACGGGGTCACTCCTCACAGCGGCTTGGCAGCCACAGCTGGGCCACTCCTTCAGTGGCTAGTGGAGGGACCCAGGCCCGGCCACTACTCCAGGCCCCAGCCCAAGGACCCTACAAACAGCAGCTTCCTTCCTGCTCACTGTCTCTATTCCCTGGGCCACTTCCCTGCAGCCTCAGTTCCTTATGCTCCTGTCTCCAGCTCCTTTGCCCTCTTCCCAGGGCCTCGAGCCTGTAAGTCCTGGCAGCCCGTCAGGACCTCTCCCTAGCTCCCCTGGTCCCTGCTAGCACCTGCCCTTCCCCAGGTGCTGGTCTCTCTGTAGCCCTCTAGGAAGCCAGTCTTCTCCCTAGGGCTCCCTGCAGCAGACTAACTCCTTCTGGTCTGCAGCTTCCTTTTATATGGGCCGACTGGGCCCTGATTGGCTGGTCCAGCCGCTGCCCTAATTGTCTGCAGCCGCCACCCTAATTGGCTGTTTCCCCTGCAGCCCCTCCTTTGGCTGCCTGCCGCTCAGCCTCCCTTGGCTGGTTTTAACCCTCTCAGGGCCAGTGCGGGGCACATGAGGCAACAGAGTAGTATTTCTNGGGGGAAATCTGTTTCTTTTAAAAATCAGTAACCTAATCTGGGACTACAAACAAAAAAATGCCTTTATCCTAAACATATGGTTATTGGATGGTGACCTTACAGGTCAGAGTTAAGTGCCCTAATTGTGTAGTTCCGTACCTTAGCATGTTTGGATTTCTTTTAGCTCTAATCTTAATTTCCTGGGTTTGTAATGCTTATTTTAGGGGATAATGACAATATTCCTCTACTCTCTTTTATTCTTACGTTTTAAGAATGCCGATGAATACTCAACTCTAACTCCATTTTAATGTCTTCATCTCCAGACAAAAAAAAGAGCTGGTGGTAGGAATGAACCTAGTTGGCAGGTTTCTCTTAGCGACACAAAAGCAACAAGTCTGCAGGAGGAATTGAAAAGAGGAAAGGGCATCATCTTTGTCAATCAGCTCGTGAAGGCTGTTCCATGCAGATAGGTCATGGGGGAGTCAGGAGGGGAATAGAGGGGCAGGACGGGGTGGGGAAGAGAAGCTCAAAGCTCAGAGAGGCTGTGGAAGAAGCAGATAGATGGGGTGACAAGGCTGACATCATATGTGGAGCAGTGGTGTAGCTAGGAATGGAAATTTGGATGGGCCCCAACTTTTGGGTGGACGGGCAATGACAGACTGTGCCATCCGCTGGCCATGCTGGCTGGCTGTGCAGCCTGGCCGGGGCGGGGAGCGCCCTGACTCTGCAGCAGTGGAAGAGAGGGAGCCATGGCCTCGTTGTGGGGTATGGGCTGCTGCCCTTCAGCTGGGGGCTCGCGTCTCCTGCAGGCCGTACGGCCCCTGTGCGGGGTTGGCTCCGGCTGCACTACGGGGGCACGAACAGGGGCTTGCCTGTGCACACAGCTTGGCCCGGACTCTGTACCGAGTTGCCCAGCAAAGTGCATCGTCTCCTGGGAGCGCTGCAGAGAGACCAGCCTTGCCGTTGCCACTGGACGTGCAGGAGACAAGCCGTGCAGAGATGCCGCTGGCCAATGGGCAGCCCCTGAGCACCTGCTAGCTCAGCTTCTCCCCCGATGCCACGCCCTGTTCCTAGCCCTGGTGCCCCCAGACACAGGGCTTCACCTGCCGAGCTGGGTGCGCGCATGGGGCAGCTCAGAAAATGACCAGGCAGAATGGAGCGTAGGGAGGGTGCATAGCTCCGTCCTGGATTTCGGGTGCCTGAGTGATGCTAGCACCACACCCCTGCTCAGATTTGGGTGGGCCAGGATGCCACCCAACCCCACCTGTGGCCACGCCCCTGATGTGGAGTGGGCACTGGGCCATGTCATGAGAATACATTTAGATAAGTAGGGTGGGGCATAGTTTTGTAGAGCCCTGAAGGCGATGAGAAACTTGACCTTAATCTCATGGAGAAGGCAGTGCCAGCAGGAGGACTGATGTGGTCAGATCAATAGGCTAGGAAGGTGGTCTTAGCTGCTGCTTGCTGTATGAACTGGAGGAGGAAAGAGCAGGACTTAAATAGATTCTGTAGCTTCTTGGTCTTAGGCCAGGTCTACACTACAAATGTGCAGTGGTATAACTTCGTCGCTCAGGGGTGTGAAAAATCCACACTCCTGAGCGACGTCGTTATCCCCAACTGACCCCCAGTGTAGACAGCACCGTGTCAATGGGAGACCTTCCCCCACCGACCTAGTGACCGCCTCACAGGGAGGTGGATTCACTGCACTGATGGGGGAAACGCTCCAATCAGTAGTAGCGTCTTCACTAAAGCGCCACAGCTGCAGCGGGGTATTCTTCCTTCCCAGAGTCTTGCACTTAGGACGGAAGAATCCCATCTACAGAATCTACAGGCTGGGGACCGACTGGCTAAGCAGCAGTTCTGCAGAAAAGGACCTGGGGATTACTATGGATGAGAAGCTGGATATGAGTCAGCAGTGTGCCCTTGTTGCCAAGAAGGCCAACGGCATATTGGGCTGTATTAGTAGGAGCATTGCCAGCAGATCGAGGGAAGTGATTATTCCCCTCTATTCGGCACTGGTGAGGCCACATCTGGAGTATTGCGTCCAGTTTTGGTCCCCCCACTACAGAAAGGATGTGGACAAATTGGAGAGAATCCAGTGGAGGGCAACGAAAATGATTAGGGGGCTGGGGCACATGACTTATGAGGAGAGGCTGAGGGAACTGGGGTTATTGGGTTGGCAGAAGAGAAGAGTGAGGGGGGATTTGATAGCAGCCTTCAACTACCTGAAGGGGGGTTCCAAAGAGGATGTAGCTCAGCTGTTCTCAGTGGTGGCAGATGACAGAACAAGGAGCAATGGTCTCAGGTTGCAGTGGGGGAGGTCTAGGTTGGATATTAGGAAAAACTATTTCACTAGGAGGGTGGTGAAGCACTGGAATGGGTTTTTAAAGCCTGTCTTGACAAACCCTAGCTGGGATGATTTAGTTGGGGTTGGTCCTGCTTTGAGCAGGGGGTTGGACTAGATGACCTCCTGAGGTCTCTTCCAACCCTAATATTCTATGATTCTATGACAAGCCCTTTGATAATTTATGGTCCCCCATCACCTCAGTATCTGAACACCTCACTGTCTTTTCCCTCCGAAGGCCCCCGTGAGGCAAGGCGGTGTTGTGAGCCCCATTTGACAGACAGGGAAGTGAGGCAGAAACAGACTGAGTGACTTGCCCAGGTCACTCAGGAAGCCTGTGGCAGAGTAGGGAATAGACACCAGGTCTCTGGCTAGCACACCCTAACCATTAGACCACACTCTGTCTCTGGAGAGTTTGTAGTACTCTTTGATGGGCGATGAAGGCTTGGATGAGAGTTCTATCTGTGTGGCCAGAGGAAAGTTTGGCTCTCTAACAGTTAATAACAATGGTGTTGTTCAGATGTCTGTAAATATTAGTTTGGTTAATTAGAAGCTCACACTGCAGACATTTGTCTGAAAACTTAAACGATAACCATCCACTTGACATTTGTCTGTTCATCCAACCGTTCAGCTCTGGTTTAATTGGTTTATGGAGGGAAATAAACTTATAATTATCATCAAATGAAAATATTTTTCTATGTGGATTTTTTAAAACATGCTGCCTCCTAGCAAAATACCATTTTCTCTGTTGTTTATTTGTGTGATTAAGTACATTTTCATTTTTTGAAGGAAATTGATTTGACGCAGCATCTTGCCATTAACTTGTCAGAGCTGAGCAGATTGAAGAGAGGAGCATTTTTGTAAAATTGTCCTCTGTAGTCTCATAAAAACAAGTCATTTGCCTCAGAGAAAGAGGTGATATCTGTAATGTAATAGGACAGATCCTTTTGTGTCTCTGGATTAGTTTAAAGTAATCTTTTTTATTTTCATCCTTTAAATATTCCTCTTTTGTTGGGAGCAAATAATATAGGTGGAGATTTGTGTATGGCTCTGTGTATACAAGAGGAGGATGGGTGGGTGGGTGTGGAAGAAACAACTCTAGTAAATTACAAAGTTTTGTGTGTGTAACGGAGATTTAAGAGCTGCATTAAAGAACACTAACAACCAGTTTTCTAACTGCAGACAAAGGCACTTTTACACGTGTAACTGCTTTGGGGATACGATGTCTCAGCTGTAGTAAATTGTGAATTATAAACTTAATGGGGGCAGGCTCTCTCGTTCTGGCTAGAAGGGGGGAAATCATTTTGAATGACCAATACACTTAAACATTTTACACTTTGGTTTGCTTAGACCGCTGTTGGCCAATATTCTCTTGGTTTCCTTGTGCTCCTCCATCTGTCTGTCTCCATCTGTTGTCTCTTGTCTTATCCTTGGTCCCTGCTCCAAAGAGCTTACAATCTATCTTTTTATTCTGTGTCTGCCCAGTGCCTAGCACAATGTGATCCTGGACCACGACCCAGGCTCCTAAGTGCCATGGTAATACAAATAATTAATATTTACCCACTTTAATTCTTACAGTTGGTATTTATAGCCACGCCACATGCCCTATTGAGATGCATATACTTCAAAAAGAGAAAAAAGTGGGGGACTGTTCCACATTTCACCTCCCTGAATTCTCGGGGCCCCACAGAGATTGAAGATGGTATGATCCAGAGTATGCTGTCATACAATGTTTGAAGGGATTAGGAAGACTAAGTAGCAGTCATCATTTGTCACTTTATGTAAGGTACATTCAGTGCTTTTTTACCAAGGTCCAGGGCTCAACTAAACAGTCCTCTCCTTTCCCCGCCCACCCCCCTTCCTGTGTAAGTTATTTTTAACAAAGTGTCTCAAAAGCACCACTCTCAAGGGCTCTCCGCTTTCATCCCGGAGCACTTAACAGGCGGTTAGATGTGATTCCTCTGGAGAGGGAGGTATTTGGCATGTGCTTTGTTTGATATTGTTGGGGGAGCAAAGTGGTTGCAAGAATTTTCTGCTAAATATAGCCCACTGTGAGCCTGAGGCTCCTTTTACTTACCCCACCCTGAACCAGGAGCAGTCCCACAGAAGTCACTGGGGTAGAGCCAATGAAAGAGAGAGGTGAATCGGGACCTGTGGGTAGAATTGAGAAATAGTGCATCCTTCTGTATAGTACAAAAGCATCTGCCTCGGTTAAATCCCTGTACGCTAACTTGGACCGTGATCCAAACAATCCATTGAGATCAATAGAAAAACGTACATTAACTTCAGTGGGCTTTGGATCAGGCCATTAGACACTCTAAGCCCTACTGACACCTGCTCCACTGACGTCTAACTGGGACGCTTGCACAGCATGGAACTGGAACTTAGACTTTCTTCTGGCTCCTAGGTTTGCAAATTACACCTACTTAGACACAGGAGTTGAGCCAGTGTAATTACGACCAAGGGAGTGTGTAAGAGGAGCTAACATCGACCACCAAACACGTCACTTCTGAATATGGTCCGTTATCTTTAAAACATCCATTCTAGAAAGGAAGAATGGACAGTACTGCCTCAGTTTGCTGGTATAGAATTAATTGCCTCTCTATGGACACACAATGGAATTTAAAATTGACCCTAATTGATTAAGCAGGATCATGTCAGTAGTCCTGAATCATTAGCACCAGCGAATGGTGTAGGGTACCAGCTGCAGTATGTACTCTGGCTTAGGAAGAAAGGTGATAAGAGCTGTAGTTCAGACTGTCTGCAAATGTGGTCAGTAGTTCAAACATCATTTATTTTTTTTGTACAGAGCTTTCACTATTGGCACCTTCCATTGAATAATTCATGTGGGATGTACGTTGCCAGAGAGTCTCTTCAAAAACTAAGTCAGAGGTAGCTTCCAAAGCTCCTTTTCTCTTCTGTGTTGTAAATTATATCTAATCTCTCCTGTCTATAAAGAGAGGCGATCAAAATATCCTTGCATTTAGATCAATGACGTCTTTATCAGAGCTAAGTCTGTTTCAGTGGATTTATCCAAGGTTCTTAGCTTTCCCAAAGCTTGTTACATTTTTATTCAAATCAACAGAACAAGTCTTTCAATCTGTAGTACTTGTCTGACCCACATCTCCATAGTATCTGAGCACTTCACAATTCATAATGTATTTACCCTCGCAGCATCCCTGTGAAGTAGAGTATTGCTATTATTCCCATTGTACAGATGGGAAATCAAGGCACAGAGAGATTAAATGACTTGCCCAAGGTCACACAGGAAGGCTGTCATGGAACAGGAGATCCAACTCAGGTCTCCCAAGTCCTAGGCTAATGCCCTAACCACTGGACGACCATCTGCGTGTACCTTGTAAGCAGTGGACAAAAGCATCTGCAAATATTTGTTTGAATGTGCAAACACGTTTTGATTCAGTATTGTTCGTGGCACTTCATGTGCTCGTTGGGTCAAGTTAACCCATGCAGCAGGCCAGCACAAGACTAAAGTGCTGCCATGTCCCATGCTAACTGCTGCCATGCCAAAATAGGCCTTGAAAGTGGAATTTTAGTGTTGTCTAGGCCTTGAACAGGGCGAAATTTCACTTTCTACATATTTTCAAGTGCCCTGACTTTACTAGCACGAATACAGGTGGGATGTGAATGATTAGCTCGAATGAGCAAATATTTGTGAAAAACCAGTTTTGAAATTCTCACTGTGTTGATCAGACATAAGTTACACACAGTTCTGCTCCCTGATTGGATGGCTTGCTATATATTACTAACCCACACTGCTCAAACTGTGATTATTACAGTCAGACGTGCAAGTCAAAATCAATGCTTTCTGGAGTAGTTACCTTAGTTACACACAAATTACATATTTCAGAGGGGTAGCCGTGTTAGTTTGTATCAGCAAAAACAACGAGGAGTCCTTGTGGCACAGTTGCATAAAATACATTATATAAATTACTGTGAAAATTATAAATTATGCCTGGAATTTTCAACAAATCTCATTGCTGGACTAACTCTACTCCCACTGAAGTCAATGGTTCAGACTCCCCATTGAGTTTGGCCAACACCGTGAGCTTCTGAGAATCCCTCACTTGCATGTTTAGCTCAGTTTGAGCAATCTAAAGACAAAGAATTATTCCATGCAGAAATTTGTAAATGCAATCCATCGAAGTGTTGCAATCTGTTCAGACATTTTGTGAGCAGGAATTAGATAAAACTAGTTTAATAAATTGTCAGAAATTATTTGCTAATCTCTAAAGGATTTAAATGACAGTCACTAGTGTTCTCAAGGTAGATTTCATTTTCATGTGACGATATTATCTTTAAGGTTCCCCTTTTAAGATCGGGACAGAATACTAATATTTTATGAATAATTATGTATAATAGAGGCTATAGTCACATATATAATCAATGATAGCTAAACAAACTGCACCTGCTGTAAGAACAGTTATCAGTCTTACTTTCCATATTTGTATATTCAAAATAATTGGACAGTACATGCTTTTTTTAATCACAACAGTTCTGTCATTTTCCCCTTTAGTGCTAAAATTAGTTTTATGTATTGGATCACGATAAAATCAATACTTTGTAATTCACTATAATCCACAAGTTAATGACAGGAAATTACTTTGAAAATCCCAGTCAGCGAAAGGGCCAGGACAACAAGTGTTATTGATGTAATAGCAAATAAACTGTCCGAGGGCATCACCACATGTTCACATGCTGTTCAGTTCAAAAACTCTGTGCACGCCCGTGGACTTCATGGTCTCCAGAGTCTGAAGTCAGCTCATCTACATGGGACTGTAGAGGCCTTTTGCTGGGCCACTTTATTATGTATTAGTAACTTGAGCACATACTTAAATACATTGCTGAACTGGGGCCTAAGGCAAATAGTGGTCCGTGTCTCAACGTACGTGTATCCTAGAAGACATCCCAGTATTGTTTTGAAGAGTGAGAGAATGAAGCAAGCTTTAATATTCTTTGAAAGTAGGGATTAGAATGTTATACTGTCCTCTCCCCAGTGGAAGTATCAGCCTCCTATATAAGAATCGTTAAAAAATATTCTTACATTAATTGCTGCTTTAGAGATGCTCAATTGTTGTTCTTTTACAAGGAAGTAGGTCATTCTATTCATGAGATTCCTACTGCAATGTAATTATTGTGAAAAACAGATAACAAATGGGTTTTGTGCTTAACTTGAATTAAGGCAAATTTAGCATAATTAAAGCTCTAACAAGCTATATTTATGTGTATATATCTACGACTTCCAGCTAAATCTTCAAAATGTGCATTGAATTTTATTTTGGACCTATAACTATTCCAATACAAGTTTGAGAATTCACCAGACTTTTACTGCATCTAGCATAGGAAACTGGAATGGACAAATAATAGTTTAGTTAATTAAGAAGCTCAGTTCTTTTATTACTTTATGCAACTTTATGAAGACTTGCCATATTTTTTCCAATATTTTTGTTTTTTAAATAGAATTTTCCCATGCAATGATGTCGGTCAGATATCACCTGCTTTCTCTTTTATTTTCTGCTCAGTGAAATATAAGGGGGTGTCACGGGGTCACTCCTCACAGCGGCTTGGCAGCCACAGCTGGGCCACTCCTTCAGTGGCTAGTGGAGGGACCCAGGCCCGGCCACTACTCCAGGCCCCAGCCCAAGGACCCTACAAACAGCATCTTCCTGCTGCATCTTCCTTCCTGCTCACTGTCTCTATTCCCTGGGCCACTTCCCTGCAGCCTCAGTTCCTTATGCTCCTGTCTCCAGCTCCTTTGCCCTCTTCCCAGGGCCTCGAGCCTGTAAGTCCTGGCAGCCCGTCAGGACCTCTCCCTAGCTCCCCTGGTCCCTGCTAGCACCTGCCCTTCCCCAGGTGCTGGTCTCTCTGTAGCCCTCTAGGAAGCCAGTCTTCTCCCTAGGGCTCCCTGCAGCAGACTAACTCCTTCTGGTCTGCAGCTTCCTTTTATATGGGCCGACTGGGCCCTGATTGGCTGGTCCAGCCGCTGCCCTAATTGTCTGCAGCCGCCACCCTAATTGGCTGTTTCCCCTGCAGCCCCTCCTTTGGCTGCCTGCCGCTCAGCCTCCCTTGGCTGGTTTTAACCCTCTCAGGGCCAGTGCGGGGCACATGAGGCAACAGAGTAGTATTTCTCCTTGACATGCAAGTGAAAGTTACACTTTAGTTTTACATGTAGTAGCACAATGCAGGGAGTATAGACCTATGTTTTTCTCTCCGTATTTCCCTTGCTTAACTTAATATTCAAAAGGGAATCCAATTCAAAGCAAGCACTTCTTAAAGGCTGTTGAAGACCCATGAATGGGGCTGGAGAAGAAGGCATCTGTGTGTGTGTGGGGTGTGCATGTAAGTCACAGGGTGTATCTGCTTCTGCTCCAGCCCACTGGCATAAGTTAGAACAGTTCAGTTAGATACTGTATATGCCTCTTCCTGATCTAAACAACAGTGTGACTGTGTATTTGTCGATTGCCACATTTCTTCCATGGCTGCATTTCAAAGTGTGTGTGTGAGACTTTGTACCCTGTATTTGCTTAGGTATGGAAGATGCTATGTTGACAGAAGGTATTATTGATTATTAAAGGGGCACTATCCAAATTGATCCAAACCTTTAAAATTGGCTTAGTTTGGTTTAGTAATCATGACAGGGTTTGGACTGGATCTTATTTCTTCCCACCCAGTTTGTCTATCCTTATTTTTATCTGATTGATTTAAAGGCCATTCACTCCTGTCCCCACTGCTATACCCTCTCACCCACCCGTGTAGGCCTGGCACAAAGAGTGAAAGAAAACAGAAGTTAACAAATGACTAAGCATGAATTCATATGCTAGTAAATGTTAGTAAACAAGGCTGCAGCTGCAAAGTCATCACACATGACCCTTAATATTTCTTTATCTACTACCTGCTGGTTATTTACAAGGCCACTTGTGAATTTCATGCTTTGTCCATTGTTAACCTCTGTTTTGTTACATCTGTTCTCTTTGTTAATGCAAGGCCTATAACCCATAACATTCTGATGCTCTAAGCCTCCTTAGACTGTCTTGTAAAAGTGCTTTCAGTGGCGCTCTTTTAATATGCCAACAGGCACACTTCAATACTGCAAGTGAAATCTTTGAAGTGATGCCCTATAGGGAGATATCCTTTATAAATCAGGTATCTCTCCATGAAGGAAATGTGTCAGATTACATTTGGGATCTAATGTAGCTTGGGGAAAGTATTTCCTGAAAGAACACCCACCCATCCATCCAAAATTATGAACAGATCTAATCTCTTCCACAGTGAAAAGTGGATCCTTGACTACTGTTTAAAACATAATCACTGTACATTGATAAAAGAACTGTTTCACTAGTCCACTGCCTCTTACCTAGGAGAGAGACATCCATATAAAACGATGGCAGATGTCCCAAAGGCTAAGCATTTTGTCTTCAATGCCCTGTGGCTGAATCTAGCAGTGCCAGTAGAATTAATAAACGGTGCTCCCACTGTTAATCATTTTCAGTTCTTTGCGATTATCTTGATGTTTAACTCCATAGTGCATGACATGAAGCAGGGTTTAATTCTTTGGTATGACATGAGTTATCTTAACTCTGAAACTCTCAGCTGGTGATAGCATGAACTTGCAATGCATTTGTAACTAAACCACAAATCCCTTGGGAGGATACTCCCAGTTCCAATAAAGTCCCATGACTGACCTAATGAAGCCCCAGACTGGTGTAGTGCTCCACGTGGGACTGCATGTACTCACACTCTTTCCTAGGGAATGAACAAAAGTCACAAATCCAGCTGCCATAGCAATGAACCTACAAGGGGACAGCTCGTCGGAGTCACCAAACAGACCAGTGCTGGTGCAGCACCATGGAGAGCTCCTTGGATGTCCCTTTGCCACACAGCAGTACAAGTCTGCAAAGTCTTTTGAGTCCTCTCACCAGCACACAGCATTCCCGTGGCTGCTAGTTCAGCGCCTTCAGTGATAGCAGGAGCAGACTGTCTAGTGTAGAATGTTCACCGGTGGCCACAGGTGTTTTAACCACCATGTCTTCTAGGTTTACTCTGAGCAATGGTAAGTAATACGGTGCTGAATGCACCAGTAGCTGGTCTCCACTCGTGCTCCCACCATTTCTGCGAACAGTAGAATTGAACTAGTGGGTACAACAGTGGGAAACATTGGGGGAGAGGGAAGGAGACTGGAGCAGGCCTCTTCCCTAAGGGGCCACATTTTAAGAGCTGTGTGCACCAGATAGTCCCACATAACCCTGCATGACCTTCCTGTAATTGGGTAGAAACAGGGAATTATCTAGTTTGTGCATGTACAGATGACTTGCATTTGCAAAGGTGAGCAGCTGGCTCAGAAAATAGCTTTCCTTTAGTCTGATAGGTGGGTCTTTGGTGAATCCAACCTTCCTGGGGCTGAGACTTGAACTGGGGGCACTAGGGTCTGAAATCAGTAGCTCTGCTATTTCAGCCAAAGGCGAGTATCTAACTCATGTCACTATTGGCTGCACCCCTATCTGCTTTGCCGGTTTCTTGTCACAAGAGGGCTCAGCAACCTCCATTTGTTGCCAGTTAATGTGCTGGGAGCACAATTTCAATCCAGTAGAAATCTGAAGAAACTTCTCTATGGTGTCTTGAATTAAGTCAGTCACCGGAGCAATGCAGTAGCCAGAGGACTGGTGCTGAGCACTCCTCATGCATCTCACACGTTCCTTCTACAGCAGTTGTGCAGTATTGATGAGTTTCTCAGCAGTCCCTAGATAGGGGGGGATTTCTTTTTTGTAACAGGGACCTGGAGTAGAGACTAGCTGATATGAGCATCTTAAAGGCAGAATAAAACTAGTGGAGAACAGGAATAATAGACCGTTCAGAGAGACTGTTTTCAACGTGTGCTTTTCAAACATGGATTCCCCTATATTGTCAGAAGGCAGGGCCAGTTTTGTTTGCCAGAACTGTGACTTTGACTAGACTCTGTTTTTGAATGACTCTCGGTTATTTATTATTACTTTTTAATAATAATAATAAATAATGAATAAAGACTTGTGTAGCATTGCAAACATACAGAACGCTTGGCAAAATCTTACAGAGTAAGACACATTTCCTGCTCTGCAGACTCTTCAATCTAAGGGACAAATTGTGCCCTTTCTCCTTTGTGTGTGTGTGTGCAGAGTTATAGGGGCTGAGCAGATTTCTCCAGGGCAGATGCCGGCAGACTGCCTCAGGGACTGCTTGAGGGAGCATGCTGAATAGTGCTCCTGAAACCAGCTGGTGAAAGGTGTAGCGTATGTCCCTTCCAGCACCAGAGGCCAGCAGGTGGGCAGTGGGGACTCAGACCGGTCTTCACTCTCACCACAGTACGCAGGGGATGCTAGGTCAACGTCCTGCCTTGATCACACATAGCTGGAGTAAGAAGACACTTGAAATGCTCACCCATTCTCATGCACCCGCTCTGGACAAGCCAGAATGCAGCCCTATGCATTAGAGCTGTCTGTGAACCCAATGGGAAAAGGAGTTTTCAGTCTCCAAGATAAACGCACCTTTTTACAGAGAAAAGAATCCTTCTGAACGGGAGAGTTCAACAGAAGCAGACAGCCACACTGCCTGGAGAATCTACAATCGACCACTCACCACCAGATTTTTCCCCATTGCAAACTCTATACACATGCTGGGAACTGCTGGGATGAGGGAACCGAATGTGGAACATTAATCTTTATCTTCTTTTCTTTTTCCCTCTTGAGTTGAGTGAGGCCCGGATCATGCAAGACGATGCCAGTTCATCTCCCATCAAGCAGAATTTGTTAAAGTTTCTTTTCTGGCTGATTTGCTGCATTCTGTCTACTTAATAACTGAGAAAATATGAAACCTAATGAAAATGTTATCCATCTGTCAAGTTTATTGTGGCTATTTGTAAACAGCATTGTTACTTACGTTATATTAATTAGATACAAATTATGACTGCAATTCATATATTTTTCTCTTCCTTATTTTTTAGTGAGAAGCTGGATGGAAAAGCTAAAAGATAAGGTAGGAAGCTCTTTATTTCCCTTGATTGATTTTAAAGACAATTAAATGTGGACTTTTGGAAAAAAGAAGTCTAGACTGGTGAAGTTATTTTGGGGGAGTTCTATGGGTTACTAAGATCTGGCCGGATAGCTTCTCTTTCCTCTCCTTCCATCTCCTGGTTGGTGAGAGGGGGGGAGCATTTCTCTTTCCATTCCTGGCTGCTGGAAAGGCTGACATTTTTTTTCTCCCTCTTTCCTTCTTGTCTCCCTGGAGGCCTGGGAAGGGATCTCAGTAGCTCTGCTCTGTGGGAGTAGCACTGCCCTCAGGCAGGGAGCGTGCCTGGGCCTAGTGCTGTTTGCTCTACCTAAGATTGAGGTGCCGTACCCTCACAAACATGCACTTCTAAAGCATAGGGGGAGTGTGACTGTTTTTAGGATATGATAGTGTGTGTTCCCTTGTCCGAGTGCAGCACCCTTCCTTGGTACCACTCACGTGCCTGTTCTGAACCCCTGTCCTTCGGATTGCTCCCCGACCTTCCTCTCCTCTCCCTTCAGGCCTGACCTCCGCTGTGAATCCCTCTCCCAGCATAGTGTCAGGGTGTGTCTATACTGTCTCTACACCCACGGCTGGTCCGTGCCAGCTGACTCGAGCTCGCGGGGCTCAGGCTGCGGGGCTGTTTCACTGCAGTGTAGACTTATGGGCCTGGGCTGCAGCCAGCGCTCTGGAACCCTCTCACCTCAGAGCGAGCAAGAGAGCGTGTGTGAGAGAGCGAGACAGTGCGCACGAGAGAGAGAGTGCGTGCGTGCGAGACAGTGAGAGAGAGAAAGCAAGTGCACGTGCAAGAGAGCACATGCACACGCGCGAGAGAGGGTGCGCATGCAAGAGAGAGTGTGTGTGTGTGAGAGAGCAAGCGTGTGCAAGAGACAGCGAGAGAGGGCGTGCATGTGAGACAGCGCGAGAGCACATGCGCATGAGAGAGTGCGTGCAAGTGAGCGAGCAAGAGAGAGGGCGTGCGTGCGAGAGAGAGAGGGTGAGTGTGCGAGCGTGAGAGCACACGAGAGAGAGCACGAGAGAGAGAGAGAGAGAGAGAGCGCATGCCATGTGGCTGCTGCTGGCTCCACGTTCAAGAGGAGCTGCAACTGCCCAGAAAAGCCAAGAGGAGGTTGTGGGGGCAACAAAAACACCAATGAAACCTGGTGTTTTCTTCACTTCCCTGGAGAGTTGTCGGTGGAGTCAAGGAGGACCTGTTGCACCAACCGCAGGGTGGGACTCAGCTTCTCAGGCATTGCCCAGGGAGAAATACAAATTCCGTAATGTTGTGAAGCTATTGCAATGGTATTTCATTGACAACAAAGAAACGGAAACGAAAGAAGAATAAATCAGGTGGCCCCTGGGCTTTAAAACACATTTTGTGACTCACTAGGGCTTAGAATCCCTTTTGGTAAGATTAGAACGAAAGCTCTCAGGGCCTGGACCAATGATCAGAAGGGGAAAATAACACTGATCCCTGAGTCCCAGCAGTTCCACTCACCCCCACCCAGCACCACCTACCTGAGCCCATCAATATAATGGGGGAGAAGGGATCAGGATAGCGGTTTTCCTGGAATGGCGTGTGTGAGGGGATTAAGGTGAGTTTCTACCTGTCCTGTGTTGAGGTGCTTGTCTGCCTGTACTAGCGAGGAGGTCCAGTGTGGGGCTTTTAGCAAAGCACCTTAGCCTAGGACTCAGCCAGTCCACCCCAAAAGACTCAAGATTGGGGGGAGGGAGAAAACCATCTTCATGATGAAAACAAAGACCAAGATTGAGTGTCCTGAGTGACTGTGGCATGCACACAAATGTGTCGCCTGCTAATGCCAAAGCTACCCCAGTACATTGCACTGACTTGGTGTCATTTTTCTTCTCACCGAGTGCATATCTTTCATTTTTCTCCTCCTGGCACTTCCCTCCTTCCCTCTCCAGCTTTTTCCTTTCCCTGTTGCAGACGCCTGTGCGCTTTGCAATTTCAAATTGGAATTGCTCTGTTCTTTATCATATCGATTGAGCCTGTTGCAGGCTGGTGCCATATTTCATTACTGTGCCCCCACCCAGGCTTTACTGCCGTTGTTCCAGTGTAAAAAAACCCGGTTAGCATCCCCATTACGGCAGGATTTGCTTCAGATTCACAGACATCCCAGGGGATGGGAATTATACTGGGGCTGATCTTTTTTCATGATACTTTATATTATCTAGTAACACTTTGTTCCAGTTCAAAAAAATAAACACCCCAAAATAAAATGCTAAATAAAACCACTCACTCACCCTCTTGCGTCCTTTTCCCTATTGAGATTCCTAGTAAGATTTAGGCTTAATATTTTCTCTTCTCTGCTCAGGACTGCATTCCTGAACCCCTTACTGCCTCCTATGCCAATTCTCCACCAGCCCATCTGATCTCTGAGGGCTCAGGCCCTGTGCCGAAGGGCGTGTGCCGTGGTTCTGCACTAATGCTGCATGGAACCGCTTTGGGAGGCAGGGAGCATGTAAATGAGACATCCATGCAATCCTGTCTCTGTCCTCCCTTCAAGGGCTGTGGAAATGCCACAGGGGATGGGCAGATAAGGGGGCACTAAACTGATGTCCCCTTTCCTCTTCGGTTTTGGGGGGCGGTGGTTATCATGGGAGTGTCTTCCCCCTCTTCCAAATGTCATGAGGGGGGTTCTTTGCCCCAGTTAGCTCTATCCCACTTGCAGCCAACATGTAGAGTGAAGCCCTGTGTGGCCTCTTTAAGGTCCTATGTTGTTGACCCTTCCAAGCCCTGTGGAGTCAGGCAGGCCCTATTCATGTGAAGAACCTGCCAAAGATCACCTTCATGGGAGCAGTCAGGTTCCACCCCCGTGGCTGGGGACAGAGGAGTGGCTACACAGCTTCCCCTGAAGTGGGGTTTCCCATTGAGTATACATGCAGAGCTCCACAGGCTAGGGTGTGAGGGAGTAGGGCCAGGATTTAGCCCATACTGCAGGCATTTGGATACAGGACCCTGACACAATTGCGTGAGGAAGCTCTAGAAAGGAGCACAGATTTGCTAGGGTCATGGCTGGCTAGAGAATCAAGATTCTGACACAGAACAAACACAGATTTCTGGATTGGAAACCATGCCTGGGCTAATGCGAACAGCAAGCGTTTCAACCTCCCCTTGCAGTCTGCACTCAAAGCAAAGTTCCAGGAATAGAAATGCCCATAGTGTATTAATTAGGTCACACAATTAAGGCACCTTAATTAACTCTGAAATTTAGCCATTCAACTGTATTCTTCCTAACCTCCTTTTGCAGTAACTTTAAAGCAGGCAGCTGTCTTTCCTTTTGAGTGAGGCTACATTTTCAAAGAATGCACATGCAGCATGCAGTAATGTGCCATTAAACAACCAGTGAATGCAGACAAACAGCAAACACATTCCTCAGGCATTAGGATACAGGAAGAAAGCTGTTACTATGGGAAAAGCCATTCCTGTACCAGACAGACAAGGTGGGTGAGGTAATATCTTTTATTGGATCCTCACCCACTTTGTCTTTAATATCCTGGGACCAACATGGCTACATTCCTGTAACAGCTCTGATAGAGCCATGATATTAAGAGGGGTTTATGATGTGGACAATGTATAAATCAGCTCTCACTAACAACTTCTTTCTCAGGGGAGAGGATGTATTTTCATTCTCCAGATTAAAATCCAAAGGCAATGCTTGCCGAATAGCTTTTTTTCCACTTAGTGGTTTATGGAAGAAAAGCAATTATGGTTAAAAAGCATGTGTCAGATTCTTCTAGCTCAGGGGTGGGCAAACGTTTTGGCCCGAGGGCCACATCTGGGTATGGAAATTGTATGGCGGGCCAGGAATGCTCACGAAATTGGTGGTTGGGGTGCGGGATGGGGTGAGGGCTCCGGCTGGGGGTGCGGGCTCTGGGGTGGGTCCAGAAATGAGGAGTTCAGGGTGCGTGAGGGGGCTCTGGACTGAGGCAGGGGGTTGGGATGCAGGGGTGGGGGTGAGGGCTCCGGCTGCGGGTGCGGGCTCTGGGGTGGGGGTGGGGATGAGGGGTTGGGAGTGTAGGAGGGTGCTCCGTGCTGGGACTGAGGGGTTCGGCTGGTGGGAGGGGGATCAGGACTGGGGCAGGGGGGTGAGACATGGGAGGGGGTCGGGTGCAGGCTCCAGGCGGCGCTTTCCTGAAGCAGCTCCCAGAAGCAGCGGCGTGTCCCCGCTCCGGCTCCTACACGGAGGCGCGGCCAGGTGGCTCTGTGTGCCGCCCCGTCTGCAGGCGCTGCTCTGCAGCTCCCATTGGCCGCGGTTCCTGGCCAATGGGCGCTGCGGGGGCAGCGCTTGAGGCAGGGGCAGTGTGTGGAGCCCCCTGGCTGCCCCTACACGTAGGAGCTGGAGAGGGGACATGCTGCTGCTTCTGGGAGCAGTGCGGAGTGGGGCAAGCCCCTGACCCCGCTCCCCGGCTGGAGCTCAAGGGCCGGATTAAAACGTCTGAAGGGCCGGATGCGGCCCCTGGGCTGTAGTTTCCCACCCCTGCCCTAGCTTGAGATTCCCTCAGTTGAATGTGTATGATTGCAAATGAATGAGGAGCAAAACTAAAAGGCCCCCAATTTCAGCAGGCCTCTGAATTGTGCATGTATCCATCTATATGTGTCAAAACCATTCTGGTCACTTACCCTTGCATTTGTGTGTGCATATATGGAAGGGTAAGGACCTGACTGACTAAGCTGTGTGTGCAATCCCAGAGCTGTTTGCCCGTGCAAATGTTGGGTGCATCCAAACCATAGGAGCACTACAAATGTGGGTTAACTTTCATTGAAAACATAACAATGTAAAACAACACACATTTTTTTAAAAGTGCTTTTGTAAATCTAGAAGTTATTTCCAATATATTCTTTTTTTTTTTTTTTTTTTTTTTGGTTACTGGCCAGTTCCCAGATTATAAACTCCCCGGCAATGCAAATTTTCTTCTTGGCTGAGTTACATGTTGCGTCTCAGCTAGGGTGACCAGATGTCCCGATTTTATAGGGACAGTCCCGCTTTTTGGGTCTTTTTCTTATATAGGCTCCTATTACCCCTCACCCCCCGTCCCGATTTTTCACATTTGCTGTCTGGTCATCCTAGTCTCAGCTGTGATAACAGCATTCCCTTAGTAGCACTGTACTGCCCACTTAAATTATGCAACAGGAAATTCACCCCTCCTTACAAACAGGCAGAGTAATTTGGCTTTGTGCATGGAACCAAGTGGGAGTGGGATGGAGTTGGGCATTTACCCTCTTTCCCCAATCTGTGGGCACAGTCGGGGGCTGCAGTACAACTCCTCTGCCGCCACTATTTCAGCGGCTGGGCTGGAATCGCATCCCTCTGGGCAGGAAATCTTGGGCCACTGGATCAGTTTAAACATAGGTCCTGTCGCCGCCCTGTTATCACGTCCACAGCACCTCCCTCCCCATTGGCCTGTCTGAAGCTAGTGCGGAGACCTCCTCCGGGGCAAAAATGTGCAGCCAAAACATTGTCTTGGTAGAAAAAGCTGATTCAGGTTGACCAGAATATTTAGCAATTTCGTGTTGATTTCGGTGACGACTTTCAGTTGGGGGGAAAAATCATGAGTTTTGTTTTGACACTTTTGATCCAAAGCAACTTTTTGTTTCAAAATGACCTTCAATTTTATTTTTAAAACGGGGTGGGGAGACTTGAAATCAAAACGAAACACTCTAGTTGAAGCATTTTGTCCTGACCTTTTGATTTGTCCTAAATTTTGAAAATGTTCCATTTTGGGTTGACCTGAAACAATTTTTCTCCCCAGGATTTCCAGCAAACTGCAAAATCCATTGTTTGCCCAGCTTTAGTAAGCAGTGCAGAGACTCCCTGCCAACGCCAGTATGGCCCTGTAGGGGGTTCGGCCGGGACTCGTCCCCCTCCGGGGCGGCGGGGAACCAGGCCATCTCGCTACAGGCCCCCATCGATGTGGTGTTCTCCTTATTACAGAATGGAGAGCTTGTATTTAACAGCCTAATTATTTGTATAGAGGTATTAGCCCGGCAATGAGCGCCCGCAGCAAGCCAGTGTGTCCTGCTCTCTGCAGTCCAGAACCCCGCCTTCCAAAATGGAGGATGACCATTATTCTCTGCAGCCATATGTTTGCACGACAGCCACTCCACACACTCGCGTGCACGCACATCCCCCGACATCCTTGTACAACAGCTATTCCTCTCACACACGCATGTGCGCGCGCACAGGCACAGACCCACCCTGGCAGATAAGTGGGACAAAAGGCCTTTGGGTGCAGGGTGACGTTAGCCCTGGCTGAGTGGGACTACAGTTTCAAAGGATGCATTTTCAGCACACAGCAGCGCACAATTAACCACGCACCAAGGAGTGCAAAGAAATGGCCGTGATTCCGTAAGAGAACTGAAGCTCATGGCCAGTTGTTCCTTACCCTGAGCTCACGTAAGCCCAGGCCCCTTTATTTCTGTGCTCTGATATAGGCACACCTCATTTCAGGGGTGTGGTGTTCAACATGCAATGGGACTGTTGTCATGCCCGTCTAGGCACACAATTAGTTATAGACATACAACACAGGCTTTTTTCTCTCCCCCACACAGTCACCTGGTAACTGACACTGCGCAACCTGCCCACAGCATTTGCAATCCAGTGCCTCATTTATTTCCTTTCTGAAGAGTACGGAACTGTGGTAACTCTTGTCAAATCCTGCGTTTTTCATTGTGACCACTGTCCCTGTGCAGCCATTGGAGCAAAGCTGGTTATAGGCTGGGAGTGAGCGAAGAGTCATTCCAACTCTAAACCTCAGCCAGCCTTAAAAAGACAAAGGGGCAAATTCACACGGACATACGTAGGTAACTCGAGTGATGTCAGTGGAGTTGCAGCCACATATGCCAGTGGTGACTTTAACCCAGAGTTTTGAATGGAACGTGACCCTTTAGAGGTTTGGCTCAGGCAGGGAATTAAAACACGTGAGGGGGCTGATGTTGTCTGAAACTCATTCAGCCTGTCCCTAACCTTCAGATCCCACAGTGCTGAGCGCAGTACAAACACCTCAATAGGCCAGGTATTGTGCAAAGAGACTCATCTTAGGTTATATAGCAAATTATCTTGCTTTCACTAAAAACTGATGGGGGGAGGCTGATTATCCTATATCTGCCTTCTGCAGCATTCTTACACTCTCCTCTGAAGCAGCTGGCTCTGGTTACTATTAGAATCAGGAACTGGAGTAGAAGGATCTCGGGTCTGATCCAGGCTGTCAGCTCCTATGTTCTTATGCAAAAACGGAGGCTGATAAAAGTGTATATCTGAAGGCTAGACAATTTATTTTGTTGTGTCTCCATGCATTTTAAAAGGGATAATGATACCGCTCCTATAAAGCGCTTGGAGAGCTACTGATGAAAAGCATGATATAAGAGCGAGGTGGTGTTATAAATAGTTCTGAGCCCTTCCCACTTTTTTCCGGGGTGTTTGGTTGTGTTTGGGAACATACTGTAAAATAAAGCATAGAAATATACTGCAGTCTTACGCTAGTAGAAAAAGGACCACCTTGAATTGCTTGCCTCTTTAGTATTGCTGTGATTGTCTCCTTTTCATGTAGGCGGGATACATGTCTGGGATGCTGGTTCCTGTGGGAGTTGGTATAGCTGGAGCCCTGTTTATCCTGGGAGCGCTCTACAGCATTAAGATCATGAATCGCCGAAGGAGAAACGGCTCCAAAAGGCATAAAAGAAAGGTACAGCACATGTAAAGAAAACCCAGATCTGCTCTCCTGACCACTCTCCTGTTCCCATTTCTGGTTCATAAAGTAAATACAAGCTAATTGTGGAGAATCTTTGTGTGTTTGGGTTGGAATGGATCACTGCTCTAGATTATATTAATTATAGCGGGGGAGGGCGGGTGAAGGAATCGAAAGTTTTTCCCGGTGTAATTGAATCTGTGCAAGGTTTCTTTTCTTTTCCTTAGCAGAGGGAATTTAACAGCATGCAAGATCGAGTAATGCTCTTAGCTGATAGCTCTGAAGATGAATTTTGAACCTGACTGCGGAGCCGTTGTGATTTCCAATGACTTTTTCGGGGGCAAGGGAAGAAGAGGGAGCAAAAGGAAGGCATTTGTGCTGTATCACTGCTATCAGCCACCACGTGCCACTGTGTAGTGGTTTTTACATCCTGGCAAAACAGGCATGTTGTATTCTAAATGTAATGCGCAATGATGTTTGTTTTTACACAGTAGTGAGATTACACATTCACACAGTGCACCTCATTGAAATGCAGAATACGTATTGTTACAGCTGGAGCCGATACTAATGGATGATGACTTTGTTTTGATCACAGTGTAATATTTTTGTTCCAGCTGATGGTAACTAATCATAATTATTGCTGTCACCTAATTTCAGGATGGAAACTTTCACCGAAAATGACTTCTGTCCAATTAGTTAACTGTAAATGTTATATTACCGGAGCTAGACTTTGTCAGTGCTAAAATTAGCTGTTCTGCTTAATTAACAAACTACACACTTGAACCACCTCCCTTGTCAACAGGGAGACGCCCAAGTACAGTTCAATTATAGACATAATAATAGACTCATTTGTACATTCCTTGCCCCAATTTCCCTTGTCCTTTTAAAAAATCCTCCTTTTAACTGTGTTCCATGTTTAGGGAAAACATATGGAAATGGCAACAAAACATGATTCATAGCCTAAATATTCAGTGCAGTTTTCACCAGCATTATAACAGCACAACAAATGCCACTGCACGCACATTGACAAATGCTAAGATGCTCTTTGCATGAATCTCTTAGCATTTATTCAGTGTGCTGTTGGAATATCAAGCAGGCAAAAGAAACGGAAAAAGCAGGTTAGAGAGTTTTCATCTTAAGGGGCTTGTCTGATTATTTGTTTGGCGTGGTTCACCTATCAAGCGGAGCTGTGCCCTCTTAGTGTGCTAGAGAAATAATAATCGAGTGTCTGTCTCTTTTCACAATTCGTAACTAACTCTTATAAGCGTCACAAACACCTGTGGCCCTCTGCATCATGGAAGGTGCATAATGCTGTGGCTGTGTCCTGTCATCTCACTGATCAGGAAAGCAGGTGGTGTGTGGGATGCAGTACAGAAGGCAAAGGAAGCACAGGCTGGCTGATGGCTCATGCAAAAGGAGCTCTCCTCCTCTTGAGTGCTGAAGAGGACCTCACCTGTGGCTGACAGATTTTTTTTGGACCAGATTCAGATCAGGTTTAGAAGTTGTGCCAGCACAAGGCTGCCGTGCATGTGACTGTAGATGGCTAGGCAGTCATGGCTGGGGTACGTATGGTTATAGATAGCAAAGGCCCCCATCAGTGGGGAAGGAGGTCAAGGCTGGGATACATGTGGCCAAACAGGAAAGGCAGTCAGGGCTGCAGCATGTGTGGTTGTGCGTGGAATGGGGTCAGATTGGGAACATGTGGTCACAGGCCAGAAGGCAGCTGAGGCTGGAGTGAAGGCAGCCATAGATTAGGAAGTTGTTCGGATGGGGTGTGTGTGGCCATAGGTGGAAAGGCAATCAAGGCTGTAGTACATGCGGCCACAGGTGGCTGAGGCTGGAGGAAAGTGGCCTTACTGGTCATTTAATCAGCAAGCATGAGCAGCATCAACATGTACCGTTGATCGCAAAATAACACAGTGAATTAGCAAAACATGTTTCTGGAACTGAACAGGAAAGAAGGGGCATTGCTGCTGAGCTGGTTGGTTGGTTGGTTGTTTCAACCCAGAATATGTGCCATGTTTTGTTGTTGTGTTTTTAAAAATGCCCCTTATTTCCTCTGCTCTGGCGTGCCGTGAGATGGCTATTTCATTCTGCATCCATATTACATTTATGCAAAAATCCTTATTCCCAAGTTGGAAATTGCCCCTATTAGAGGGAACCTTGCTTAAAGCTGCTATGAGTTGAGGAGACAAGATGAGTCAAGTAAGGTCAGGAGGCTGCTCATTTATCTATATTGATCCCTCTAACTCTTTGAAAGAAGTACGAGAGACGTGTTTGAAGAATAGACAGGGGATGATTGAGTTCTTTGTAAAGGTGAAAAGGACTGGCTAATGGCCAAGATGCGACATAGCAAAGCCCTGTAATTACACCAATGGGGATGATACAGAAGCTAGAGATACAGGGAGGACCCACTTCTGCCCTATCACCCTGCCCATACCTTCCACCCTGTGGGGGCCGGTAGCATTTGAGTGTGTAAATTCTATCGTTGGCAAGCACAGATGATAGTGATCAAACACTGCACGGGCATGTGATTGTGCGTGCAAAGCTGAGGCTTATGCTTTGAAAATCTGTCTGGCTGCTGACTGTGCAGGAAACAGCTCACACACCAACCTGTGGATACAGTGCGAACCGGAAAAATGGGATTCCTCCTCTGGGATAGTGATAGCGCTCCCGCTGGAAATGGAAGGTGAGTGGTCTGCAGAATGTCATGCACAAATGTGATGTTTAATAACAAGCAACGGAGTTTGCTCACCCAAACCGAGGTACTTTGCAGTATCTCTTTCCCATGTTACGGTGGTTTCCCTTGAGAGTGAAAGAAGGGACCAGCAGGATTTGAAATGCGCCTATTGATGAGTCTTCCAATCTGACAGCTCTGCATGGTGAGTCAGGGATTTCTCAACGAACTCACGGAAAATAGAGGTGGACTAAGGCTAAACAGAGCCAGTTCCAACAAAATGTTGGGGTCCGCCTGGAGAGTGTCTTCCTTCAAGCACCCCTCTGGGACAGACTTTCCCTCCCAGCATCTCCAGATAGACTCTTGTCTTCCACCCCTGGGTCTTTGGTCTTCCTGCCTTGCTAGGCAGTCCCAGATCTCCTGGCAGCAATCACCTGTTTGTTCTGTTGCCACTTGCTACTCTGCCTCTCACTGGTGCTCCGAGGTGTCTCTGTCGATGAGGTCTGGATCTCAAGGATCCTGCCTAAATCCACCCGAGAAACACAAAGCAATTATTTAAATGCAGTTGAAATCCAGCGGCAGGGTTGTTCTTATAACAAATGGTTAAAGCCTCTTTCCCTCAGAGCTAGGGATCAGTCCTAGCTAGGAGAAGCATTTCCTCTTGGAATGAATGCCCACTCTTTTCTTCTCTCTTTCTCTCAAGTTGCTTGGAGGAGGGGAGATGGTTTTGGGCTGTTGCTACATTAACGAAATGAGGAACTTTGCTGGCTAACTACCTGCTCCAGCTGGGGCTTCTGGTAATGGGGAAGTCCTTTGGACTCTTTGAGGAGGTGGCAGGGCTTGTGGCCAGGTGGAAGCGAAGCCTTCAGCAGAGTGACTTTCATCGCAGCTCAGCTTAATTACTGTTGTCTCAGCCAGAATCAGCTTTTAGCAGGCTGGGAGCAAGAGACTATACAGGCAACTGCAGGATATTTGTGGAAACTGTTCTTCCATCTTAAAGGGGGAGGTGCAGGAAGAACGTATGGGCTAAGGGCATGAACCATTCTGTAGGAGTGAGTGTAACTGACTGAGGAGCAGCAAGGTTAGTAACTGGTCTCACTGGGCTCTTTGCCAGCGGGGATGCCCTGGAAGACCGATCTGAGCTGGTAGCGGGAAGGTGAGCTGCTGGGGCAGATGAGAATCAGAGGACTCGGGACGGCTCAGTGAGACCCAGAAGGCTGGGAATCAGCAGGACTTTCTGCAATGAGAGCCTCTGCATTGCGCTCCTGCTAGTGATTGCTCACAAGGGGTAACAGCGGTGTGGGCTCTGTGCAGTAGATTTCTAGTCTGTGTTGATTGAGCAGGAAAAGAGGAAGGGTGGGGGTGGGGGGAACCCAGTGCTAGGAATGTAAATAACGCTGCTGTGGCCACACTGAAAGGAGGCCAGGGCCCCTCAGATGGGGATGTCAGCTTGCTGGATTGGAAAAGCTGCTAGTGAGCCGCTCCAGCCTTTCATTGTGCTAATAAAGCCGTAGTTTGGGAAGTACTAACTTTGTACGCTGAACCATTTCTCTTTCCCCCACTGTCATTAAGTTCATAAGAAATTAAAAGGAAGGCTGCCTGTGGAAATGATGAAGCTGCATTTAAATGAAACAGCTGCATTTCTCTCTTGTCTGTCATGGTGTGTTTGACAGCCAAGAACAGCTCGGTAATATCACGGCTTTTATTCACTCTGCCCGTGCCAGGCGCATGTGCTAACCACAGGGCTGTAACAGCTGTGCCTGAAGTAGGGTCTGACAGAGAAATGCAAACGTCCCAATGGTTAAATAGCACTTAGGTGCGGGAACTAGGGGTGCGGGAGGTGCGGCAGCACCCCCGGGTTTGAAGTGGTTTCCATTATATCCAGGGTTTGCAGTTTGGTTCCATGGCTCTCAGCCCCCCCACTATAAAATTGTTCCAGCGCCCCTGCTTATGGTGCGACGTGAGCTGCCGCAGCAGGAAATTCCAAGCTTGCTGAGATGCACTACACTTCCTGGTCATGTTCCATGTCTGCCATTGTGGTCCATCTGGGGGCCAGGGTGCATCCTCTTGTGGGAAAAGCCTGTGGGAAGCAGCAGAGAGCCTGCAAAACTGTCAGGTGACGCTCAAAAGGACCTGATCCAAAGCCCGGCGAAGTCGATGGAAAGACGCCCATTGACATCAGTGGGCTTTGAATGAGGCTCAGAGTTTCCAGCTAATCTCCCCCCTCCCCCGCAGGGTGCTGGAGCAGAGGCAGGTGGCATAGCGTTCCATAGCGTTTGACGGGAAAGCCCCAGTCCGGCAGATGCAGGGACATCCACAGAAAGGGCAGGTCCCGCCATGCTTTTGTTCTGGGCCCCCTCGACATCATGACTCCCCCAGGAATGGGGCTGTCATTAGCCAGGCACGCACTGTCTGGGCAAAACCATCCTCTCAGGAGGGCTGCAGGCACGCAGCGCAACGTAATGCAGATTCTAGCAGCACCGGTGTAGACAACTGCTTGGAGAGCCTCTCCTCTGAAGAGCAGGCCACAAAATCCAGCTGCAACCTGGATCTTCCGATCCAGCTCCCGCTCTGCACAGAGAAGTAGAGACGACGGCCAGGCCCATTATTAGGCTGCCAGTGAAAAATCATTTTGGAATGTCTTTGGAAAGGAGGCCGGGCCTGATCTAATGCCCATTGAAGTCAATCAGAGTCGGAGCTGGCCCTCAGTATGCACGCGCCGTTTAACTGCTTGTCCATTTAGGGCCTGATCCAAAGGCAGACAGTGGAAAGACTTCAGAGGACTTTAAAATTATTTCCCAGACAGCAACCTTGGTTTCCCACCAGTAGCTGGACAAATCCATTTGAAATAATCGGGATGCAGGCTGGGTGGGAGTCGTGTCCTGTCGGAGTAGGGTGCCCAGATAGCAAGTGCGAAAAATCAGGACAGGGGGTGCAGGGTAATAGGCGCCTCTGTAAGACAGAGCCCTGAATATCAGGACATTTGGTCACCCTATGTAAGCTGAAATCTCCCGTCTCTTAAGGCTTTCTTGATTTTATTTGTACTTACGTATTAAAATAAACCACTTATATGTTAAAACAAAGCAGTTTACAAAAAAAGAACAACCGCCCTTGTTTCTGGCCCTACATTGCAACAGTGGACTATCAGCCTCTGAAAATAGGGGTGTATCATGAAAGCGTCGGCCCAGGCATAACCGCAGTGCAATAGTTCCTTTGCTTGGCACGAGGCAGGTAGCTTGCTTCTGTTACTCACCGATGCCTGGTTAGGAATTTCATGCTAGCACAAGCCACAATTTATTGTAGGCATCACAAAAAAGAATTTCACTGTTTAAAGTTTTGGTTCAAATGGGAGGAACAGGCCCTGCTTGATGTGCAGTTCTTGTCATGACCAAACGTACCTTCATTGTACAGCTGCTGATTTTAAAACGTCTATCATGCTGGATGTTCACCTTCTATTAGATTTTTTTTTTGTTTTTTGGACCGCATGGCTTCCATAAAGTGCTTTACTGTGGTTTTCTATTCCAAACAAGAACTACTGCTCATATTGTACCAATGGAATGTAGCACTTTGTTAAATTAAAATATCAGAAAATAAAAGCTGTCCATCATATCTGACTTTAATTGACTCGCATCCTTGATTTATGGTTTGTCACTTTCACTGGCTTTTTTATTAATATTTAAATCCTATTTTTAAGCCCCAAGTTTGCTTTTCTTTTTTGTCTGATTTGTTTGCATGTTTTAAGGGTCTATGCACAATTCTGTCTGGGACTGAATCGTGATATTTGTGCACTTTTCCAAGGGATCCAGAAATAGGTTCTCCAAATATTTCATAAAGAAAATAGGCCTGTTATCAAGTAATGCACTGGTGCACAGATGGCAATTAGAGGAAGAGTTTGTTTTGTGCAAATGATACCGAAGAATGGAAAGCATTTGAAAGTGAAAAATGTCGACCATATTTTTCTAACGCGTGTGTACACTATTGTGTATGCAATATGCCCGTTGCATGCATAGGCCAAAGGCTGGAGTATACGAACACCTCTGCATATACACTACCCTAGTGTGTGGGTGCATCCCATGTGTTGCACATGCATCTTGAGAACGTGCAAGAATGGACAAGGCTGCTTAAGGCTCTTAAATCATAATGGCTAAAATTCACCATGTGGCACCTACATTCGCCCTCTGCAGTGTTTCACCAACAATTACATCTGGTTGAAGTTTTTCATCCTAAATAATTTTTTTTTTTTTGACATAAAATGTTTTCCTCTCCACCAAAACGGACATTTCCTTGGGGTTGTCCATTTCAACAAAAAATGTTCCCCAACCTGCCAATATTTTTTTGGTTTCAGTTGCAGAAAACGGAAACATTTTCTATTTTCATGGTTTTTGTTTTGATGAAAACCTGAAATTGTGTAGAGAAAAATTATTTTTTTCCCCATTTTTTGCTAAACTTCAGAGGGAGCTCCCCCCCGCCCCCGCCCCAACTTTGAATCTCCCTACCGTGCTCTAAGTACAGAGTACATCTAGGGTTGCCACGCATCTGGTAATGTGGCTGACCCTTTGGGGTCAGAAGAACATTTTGGTATATGTGAGCAGAGTTTAAAATAACTTCTCACTGTACTGGACGTAGGTGCTGATTGGGAGCCAGAGAACTGGAATGCAATAAACGGGGCTGGGTGATTTCTTGTTTGCTTCTTGATAACCAGTGGGGGGGATCAGAAGCACAGTTTGTGACTGGTTGGGGAGTTTAGATTCAGTGTTACCCACCAGTCATCTGCTCTCCCTTTTGCAGCCTGCCCTGACCTTGGCATTTCCAGTGAGGGCTGCCCCTGACACCACGGATCATTCCCTCATCTGGTGTAAAATGGGGTCGTCCTTTAAAATCAACGGAACGACCCTGATTTCCACCAGCAGAGGAACTGACCCTCTGGCTGCTCTAGGCCTGCAGTAGTTCACACATCCTCTTACAGTGGGAGAGCTGTGCGTGTCCCAGACAAGGACAGCCTGTCGTTTGCTCTGCTAACGACATGCCCATGTGTCCCTGTGACTGTAACGTAGGATGGGACGGTGTGTATGAAGACGATTGGCCTGATCCTACACCAGTGAAGTCAATAGAGGTTTTGCCAGTGACTCCAACTGGACCAGGATTTAACTTGGCCAGCCCTGTGATGCGATGCATTGACAGCATGGTGGGCACGTATATAGGGTATGTATGCGAGGGTGGGGGATACCTGCTGCAGTTGGATATACAGCTACAAAACCTATATGATTCTGCTTATGCAAAATCTTTTGCAAGTCCACATCAAGCCACAGGGTTTATTTTTTTTAGTTTAACGCTGTTTCAGTTAAAGCTCTTGGCCTAGTTCCCAGTGACTTTGCTCTCTGCCCCTCGTGCAGGGCATGGTGCTGGAACAGAAATGGGGAATCCGGAGTGAACATCAGTCCAGATTTCTAATTAAAGAAGCACAAAAGCTTCTTGGGAGAAAAACGAGCAGGCTCCGGTTGCAGCCACATCTCTGGAGAAACGCGCTCCCAAGGATCAGCAGGGCAGAGTCTTCAAAGGAAAACTTCAGTTGACCTTTAAAATGTCAGAATCACTTCATGGAGTTGTGAATATTTTTGAGTTTTGTTTTTTAAAATACGAAATATGCTTAAATGCAACGATGGCTAAAGAAACAGGAAGCTGCTGTCCTGTCTGCTGGAATTGATTGTGACAGAGGAAATGCTTCTTGGCATCTGAACGCAGGAGACTTCCAGAGGCCAGTTATGTTATATCATTATTAAGTATTTGTAGCACCTTCTTTGAATTTGTTCATTTAACACTGATGCACAATGAGCAGTATACATGCACTCCCTACACCTTTTCAAGTTAAAAGAAGCTTACCTTAAACAGCTGTGAAAGCCTCCAGCCCATCGCATGTATTCATCAGCTGTAGTGTGATTAGCATTTCCTGGGTCAGACTGTTGACTTCATTGGCAGGTTGCACAGGCTTCAGTGTCTGCCTGCAGGGAATTCACTGCAGGATTGGGGCCAAATTTAAATTCCAGTTGGGAAGCGGGAAGGCTGAAGGTGGGAGAGTTTCTCATGTCTTATGCTAAGCCGCATTGGACCTTGCTCCGTATTTGCATGGGAAATCCCCAGGAAACCCCACAGTGCACAAGAAACAATGGTGACTCAGTAGGTCGCACTCTTCCTTTGGAGGCAGTATTGAATTGACGCCCCAGCACAGTGCTACCCTTCGGATGAGACATAAAATTAAATGCCTGGTCACTAGGCCCAATTTTTTTATATAGCAGCCCAAGATCCGTATGTGAACATTCACGGGCAATTCCATACCTATATTTGTGTGTGCAATTTTTCCAGCCACATTGTCAAATCAGGTGATTACAGGAACAAATAGTTTAGAGACACCTAACCAGCTATTTGCATGCACAGTCACCTGATTTGTGTGGGAAATGGCAGTACTATATATACCAGGGGTCGGCAACCTTTCAGAAGTGGGGTGCCGAGTCTTCATTTATTCACTCTGATTTACGGTTTCGCGTGCCAGTCATACATTTGAACGTTTTTAGAAGGTCTCTCTCTATAAGTCTATAATATATAACTAAACTATTGTTGTATGTAAAGTAAATAAGGTTTTTAAAATGTTTAAGAAGCTTCATTTAAAATTAAATTAAAATGCAGAGCCCCCCAGACCAGTGGCCAGGACCCAGGCAGTGTGAGTGCCACTGAAAATCAGCTTGCATGCCGCCTTTGGCACACGTGCCATAGGTTGCCTCTCCCGATATATACAAACGTATGTGTTTGTACACCAGCCTTGGCTTCTCTTTCTAAAAACGTTGCCTTCAAGGTTCCATGGCACTTTCAGCAAGAATAGGGATTTTAACCCCAGTGCCCTGGCCAGTTTCTATATCAGTTAATTGCTTTCTGCTTACATATCTTTCCCCTGCAGTTTCCAAATGGATACAGTATACTTCCTGTCCTGACTTTTAAATGGTTATGCAGTGCCGCTGTGCCCCATTAAACAGCTGCCATGATTCATCTCCGGGGTGTATGAAATGATCATCGTGTTTGTAAAGTGTTGTGGGAGTGAATGTAAGTGATTTTGATCTTTTCCAAAACTGTTTAAAACAGCAACATTAAAACAAAAAACATTACGTCAGAAGGATCTTTTTGGAATGACAGAACCCTTTACCTCAAACTTATTTGTAAAGTGGAATTAGGGTCATCTTAAAATGTAAAGAACTGACCATTTTGCACTGTTTTACATTAATTTGAAGGGTGCCTTATGCTGGTTTTATTTTTTTTCCTGTTGAAATGAACAAGTACATGTGCATCCCTGCGCTTAATCTGATCTAAATCACAACCAGTTTCCATACCTGTGCAGTTTGTGGTCCACCAGGGGAATCAAGATCCTCATATTTCCCTGGCAATTTATCTACTTTATTATGTGGGTAGAAAGGAAAATGGTGGGAAGACCTGTGAGCTTTTTACATAGATTAAAAACAAAATCACCCAAACATGAATAAAACTAGCTTCTCCTCACTCATTCATACCCAGCAAGAAACCAACCACAAGTGAAAATCAAGAGCTTGCAGTCCCCCCCATCTTATCCCCACATACCTGCCCTGAGTGCTCCTCCATCTACTCTCCAGCCCAGGAAGACGGATGGGCTTTGCCATGAAGCTCACTAGGTTGAGGCTATTTGTGACCAAAGGTATCTGAGTTCTGAATCAAAGGCCCTTCATGGAGAACACTCCGCTGGGATCCAGGATCTCTTCTGAACCAGGGGCCTGCAGAACAAATGTCTCACTGACCTCTTCTGTGGAATCCCCTGGGGACAGAGGCAGTTTCTTAAGTAGGCCGGGTACTAAACCATTGGGGGCTTTATAGATCCGGCTACCTTGATCATGCAATTCAAGGGCCTACTTAGAACAGAGTCTAGCCGCCTGGCAAATGGAGTGTACAGACTAATTTGAGGAGTTCCACGCTCCGTGAGCGGCGACCACAGCTCATTCTCTCCGCCCCCCTTCCCCCCCAATAATTGTAGGGTGACCAGACAGCAAGTGTGAAAAATCGGGACAGGGAGTGGGGGGGGTAATAGGAGCCTATATAAGAAAAGGCCCCAAATATCGGGACTGTCCCTATAAAATAGAGGCATCTGGTCACCCTACATAATCGCCTCACTGCTATTTTGTTCTCTCTGTTGTATTCACCTGCTGTCTCCCATTGTGTACTTAGGTGTGAGTTCTTTGGGGCAAGGTCTGTCTTTTTACCGTGTGCGTGTACCCTGGCGAGCGCAATGGGACCCTGACTGGGTATATCAACACTGCAGCTGGAGCGAACTTCCCAGATTGGTAGACAGACTCACGTTAGCTACTGTGCTAAAACTAGTGGGGTGGACATAGCGGCTTGGGAGGTAGCTCTTGCTCTCAAGCCCACCTGACCCTCTAGACCTTGGGAGGTGTCATAAACAGATAGTTAAGGGTTAATGCCTCTTTTACCTGTAAAGGGTTAAGAAGTTCACCTAGCCTAGCTGACACCTGACCAAAGGAACCAATGGGGGGACAAGATGTTTCAAAAGGAAGGAGGGAAGTTCCCTTTGTCTTGAGTCAGTTTCAGTTCTGGCCGGAGAGGAAAAGGAATCAGGAATCAAACAGGGTAGTGAGTATTTAGTGAAGGAATTAGCTTATGTTTATTTTCTTTTTGTAACTTGTCTTGGGCATTATAGGTATAATCAAATTGGCTATTTTTTGATGTACTAAGGGTTTTGCCCAGGGGAACATCCTTTGTGTTTTAAATCTGTTGTCTGTGAGATCAGCTTGTATGCTATCTCCCAGAGGTTTTTCTTTTACCTTTCTTTTCTTTAATTAAAAGCCTTCTTTTTAGAAAACCTGATTGATTTTTCCTTGTTTTAAGATCCAAAGGGGTTGGATCTGGGCTCACCAGGAATTGGTGGGGGAAAGGAGAGGGGATGGTTAATTTCTCCTTGTTTTAAGATCCAAGGATTTTTGGATCGGTGTTCACCAGGGAATTAGTGGAGGAGTCTCTCAAAACTACCCAGGGAAGGGTTATAGTACTTGGGAGGGAAAGATTTTGGGGGAGAAGACTGAGTTTCCCAAATTACTCAAATATTTGGGTGGTGGCAGCATACTTATCTAAGCTGGTAATTAAGCTTAGGAGTTCTCATGCAGGTCCTCACATCTGTACCCTAAAGTTCAGAGTGGGGGTGAAACCTATGACAGGAGGCTTGCTCCCAGCCGCAGTGTAGACGTACCCTCCGGAGCTGCCCAACCAGAAATAATAACAATGATATTGCAGAAGTTAAATGTTTCACTGGGTACAAGTGGGGCATCGGGCTCTGACTTGCTGTCTAAGTATATTGCTGGGCAGTGTGCACCAGTCTTCCTTCAGTGCTGGCCAGGCGCGTTGTATTGCTTTATGACAAGATTGTATTGTTGCAACTCCTCACCCCGTGCCCTCCCTAATGTTACATTTATCGTTAGATTGCAAACTCTTTTGGACAGTGGCTTCGGCTTTCTATTCCATGAAGTACTCCCCCTGCTTTTGCATGTTTTCCAAATCATAAAGACAGCAGGGGGAAAGAGAGTGCTGAACATTTGACATGGATTTTTCAAACCTATGGAGTTGGTGAAAATTAAAACTCCGGCAAGGGTTTCGTTGTTTCCCGTTATCTTTCCATCTGAATGAATTTTTGTACTAGAATAAATGGGAAAAAATGGGGATAAAAAGGAGAGAGCACAGTGTGGCTGTCCACTTGGCCACAGGCTGCATCTGGGCCGAACACACAATGGGACCCCTCTCCGACAGACAGCAGACTTCTAGCCATCGAACGGGCCAGGACACAGAACATGAAATGGTAAATAGCTAAAATACAGCATGGTTTTCAACGATTTACTGTCTAAGGCCAGGATCCTGCAGGAGTCTCCACCCATGCGGGCTCTGCTCGCACGTAGCCAATGACAGGCTTGCATCCTACTTAAGGCCCCAATTTCCCACTATGCCTGACCTGCACTTGGGTGTGGTCAGCAGTGGTGTCCTCAGGGAGCTGATTGGGGCTCCCTGGTCCAAGGCCACATGACCCCAGTCTAAATTAGATTTAATCTGAATTGTGCTCCTGGCATAACGTCTCTTGTACCAGGGAAGTATTGGGTGTGGCAGAACTTGGTCCCGACACAGCAGATGGAATTCTCCACTGGGAAGCTCTGGCTGGCTGAAAGCCTCTTTGTGCTGTGTACTGAGGCCTTAGCAGACCAGGGAATCCAGCTCTTAGTATTTATGGCCAAATGATGACACTAGGGGTACATCTATACTGCGATAAAATACCCCCGGCTGGCCTGGTTCAGCTGACTTGGACTGGGGCTGCAGGGCTAGAAAATTGCAGTGTCAATCTTTGGGCTCAGGCTGGAGCCCGGGTTCTGAGACCCTGCACGGGAGGAGAGTCTCCGTCTGGGGTCCAGCCTGAGCGCAAATGTCTACACTCGCCCCGCAGCCTGAGCCCCACAAGCCTGAATTGGCTTATCTGGGCTCTGAGGCTTGGTGCTGTGGGTTTTATATCACACTGCAGATGTACCTTAAGGGTGTGTCAGCACAGTAGCTGGGAGGTGCAATTCCTAGCGTGGCTAGACATACCTGTGCTAGCTCTGCTCTTGCTAGTACCTACAAATAGCAGTGTAGCTGTGATAGCTCAAGTTAGCAACTCGTGTATAGTCCCGCCCGATACTCTGGGTAGGTACTTGGGCCATTAACCGGTGCCACCAATGCCGCCACGCCCACACCCTTATTTTTAGGCGCTAACTTGAGCAGAGCTAGCACATGTGTGGCTACTTGAGCTGGGAATCACACCTTCCAACTGCAGTGTAAACTTACTCTAGGTGTGCACTTGTTGCTCTGATTGTCTTACTTGGAAGCTGCATGCATGCATCCGAGAGTATGCAGTTTCTGCTGGAGGTGTGTCTGTGAATGAATTGCTCTGTGTTTTGCAAACAGAGTTTGTGAAGTAATTCTAAACTGGTTCCAATAATCTGACATCCACATTATACAATTAGAAAGAGAGGCTGAGCTGCAAAAGTCAAGGGAGTGTTCCTGGCCGGCATGGGACTATTTCAAGCGAAATGAAACTTACGAGATATTGCAGACAAAAAAACTCTAAGGATAAACTACAATCTCTGAGGACATTAACTATTGAAATCTTTTTCACTTGAATGTAGGAGCATGGAAAGTTAAATTGGAATATGAAAAAGGAGCCTGACATATTAACCAAGCTCCACTACACTTTAATTTTAAGGAGGCTTTTATGTAGAGAATAAATTGGTAATGTGTTTTTAAAAAAGCATTTGCAAAAATTTGACCTTATTCAAATAAATAAATATTCTGAACTAAACCAAGAGAGAGCTGACACAGCCACTATTATACAGGCAAAATCTAGATCATGAAATCAGTTAACCAGATTCAGTATGTAGTTTAGCTAATTTATGGTAGCATTTGCACTATAGCGCTATGGACCAGATTTTCAAAGCAGCTCCTCACTTTAGGTGCAAGGGGGCGGGGTGCTAAGTTCTTTTGCAAATCTGGCTCAAAGCGTCATGTGGGCGCCACTAGGTGCTGAGCAGTTTTTGAGTATTTGGCCCTTATTTAGGTGCCTAGATGTGACCACTGAACTCTTTTGAAAATCTGGCCCTGGGTACACAATACAAGTGCTCTGTGAATGCCTATGCAAGCACAGTTGTGTGATATTCTAATTACACACAGCCTGATTTTGTTCTGAAATCAGTAGGACTTCGGTGGGATCAGGATCTGGTCCGTAAATCATAGAGTCAGAAATGTAGAGCTGGATGGACCTCAGGAGGTCATCCAGTCCAGGACTTCCAGATTAAGGCAGGACCAAGTAAACCTAGACCACCTAGAGCAAACAGGTGTTTGTCCAACCTGTTCTTAAAAACCTCCTGAGACAGTAATTCCACAACCTCACTGGGTCACCTTTTCCAATACTTAACTATCCTTATTGTTTTCCCTCATATCTAATCTAAATCTCTCTTGCTGAAGATTAAACCCGTTACTACTTGTCCTACCTTCAGTGGACATGGATCACGGATCACAGCTCTCTTCATAGCACCTCTTCACATATTTGAAGATGATCAGGTCCCTTGCTTAGCTTTTTGAACCTTTCCTTATAGGTCAGGTTTTCTAAACCTTTTACCATTTTTGTTGCTCTCCTCTGGACTCTCTCCAATTTGTCCGTATCTTTCCTAAAGAGTGGCGCCCAGATTTGGACACACTACTCCAGGTGAGGCCTCACTAGAGCCATGTAGAGCAAAACAATTACCTTCGTCACTGCCCTAAACGCCAGAGGCGTAATAGGAACATGATGACGATGATCTTACATAGGACACTTCTGTTAATATTCCTGTTAAGATGGAGAACAAATATTTAATCATGAGCTCTTCGGTCTAGCTGAGAAAGGTCTAACATCACCCAATGGCTGGACATTGAAGCTGGACAAATTCAGACTGGAAATAAGGTGTAAATTTTCAGCAGTGAGGGGAATTAATCATTGGAACAATTTACCGAGGGTTGTGATGGATTCTCCATCACTGACAATTTTAAAATCAGGATTGGATGTTTCCCTAAAAGCTCTACTCTAGGAATTATTCTGGGGAAGTTCTATGGCCTGTGTTAGACCAGAGGTCCAAGTAGAGTAGGGGGGAGGGATAGCTCAGTGGTTTGAGCATTGGCCTGCTAAACCCAGGGTTGTGAGTTCAATCCTTGAGGGGGCCACTTAGGGATCTGGGGAAAAATTGGTCCTGCTAGTGAAGGCAGGGGGCTGGACTCAATGGCCCTTCAGGGTCCCTTCCAGCTCTATGAGATAGGTATATCTCCATATATTTTTTATATTTTAGATGATCACAACGGTCCCCTCTGGCCTTGGAATCTATGAATATGTAGCTAGTTGCTTTCTAGACTGTATATATCGGTAAGCTGTAGCAAGGGACTCAAGAAATGAGAGAACACAAGTGTAGCAGTCCCCAGACGCAATGTGTTTGCTCTCCCTTCCCAACGAGGACTGCTGAACAGTGAAATCCTTGTCTGAAGGAATTCCTTTCTGTTAGCATTTATTTTACTAAAGCAGAACGGGGGATGTTAAAAGGCGTCTGTTCACCTGAGTGTTGTAAGCTGACCACTCTCAGTTGGGAGAAAGTGCCCTGCAAATAGTAACCGCTGAATGTATCTTTAAAAAAAAAAAAAGCTGGCCTGCTCTCTTGCTGATGTTCAGTAGCAGTGCTGTGTAACAGGGTGGCCTGTGGCTATCCCCACCTGTGCTGTAATTAGCTGCAGCCCAGCCTGAGGGGGCAGAACCTAGGGGGTCGAGCGTTGGTGTGGTGAACACCTGGGCCTCATTAAACACTTAAGAGAGCGCAGTCAGGAGGAATCTGGGATAGAAGCCACAGTATAGGCTCCTGTGGGAAGCCCTGTAAGAAACTAAGAGAAAACCTCCGAGTCCCAGGGAAGGGAGGCCGTGGAAAACCTGTCAGCCCTGTCAGAAACTTGGCTGGCAGGAGGTTTTGTTGTTCAAATTGGACTTTGTTATCGCGGAAGGGGACTGAACTTAAGTGTGACGTGGCCAGAGACACCCGGGCGAGGACGGCGGAAGAACCAGATTGGCCAACGGTAGGGGCTGCTAGAATGAACGAGTCCTTGCAATGCCATGTTGTGATGCGGTGGGGGTGAGTAGAACTGCCTATGGGTCGTTTGGGTGGGCCTGAGAGCCACCAGGCCAAACGAGTGAGAGCCCACCCCCCTCCCTTTCTCTCTGCGCCCGCTCCCGCCTGATGCCTTTTTAGTTTCAGCTCTGCTGATGTCCGAGTGACAGATATCCCCAGGCAAAGGTGATGTGCATGGTGGTATAAGTTGGTTTGACTAACATGCCAGTGGGAGGGTGTACCAGCTAACAGGAGGAAGCACCGGTGTTGTAGGCTGTAACAGAGCTGAGTTTGGCCCAGTCTCTCTAATGTTCCTTAGAGTCAGATTCCTCCAAATATCACGTGGTTTCTCTGGAGAGAAGGGGGGAGGTGCACCCCCTGTATCTTCCCATGGAACGATGGATAATTGCAGTGCCAATCGCTTTGAGAAAATGGGACTCCTGCTGTGAAAGAAAAGGCCAAGGCTTTCAGCTGGCCAATGCCATTTACCTCCTGAGGGAGGATTTAAAGAAACAGTACACGTATCCACACACCTCTGCAAGGGTTGTGGCATCATGGCTCTGGCGTGCGCTCCCTGGAAGTCCCCGAAGGACAAATGCTAGCCAGAGTTCTGTCTGAAATCTCCATCTGCAACGTCCCCCTGTCCTGGCATTGCCAGCACACATAAGGGTGCTAAAGCCAGAGCGTTGTCTCTTAATCCTGAGGGCAGTAGAAGCCTAGCAATTAATTTAAGCCTTTTAGCAAAATGATTTGTGTGATCCTTGGCTGTTTGATGGTTAAGAATAACTCACGGCATCTTACGTTGTACAGTTATGTAAGGCTAAGTGTTCCCACATGACCCTCACAAACACACACGGGAGAGGTGGAGGAACCAGACCAGATGCTGGCTACACAAACTGGGAGTGCGTATGGTCTAAGGCAGCGGTAGGCAACCTATGGCACAGGTGCCGAAGGCGGCACGCGAGCTGATTTTCAGTGGCACTCACACTGCCCGGGTCCTGGCCACCGGTCCGGGGGCCTCTGCATTTTAATTTAATTTTAAATGAAGCTTCTGAAACATTTTAAAAATCTTATTTACTTTAAATACAACAATAGTTTAGTTATATATTATAGACTTATAGAAAGAGACCTTCTAAAAACGTTAAAATGTATGACTGGCACGCGAAACCTTAAATCAGAGTGACTAAATGAAGACTCGGCACCCCACTTCTGAAAGGTTGCTGGCCCCTGGTCTAAGGGTTCTGTAGGTAGCCTCTCGTGTAGCATGGTAGAACCTCACTAATTTGCACGTATGACTGGGAACCCACTGGCATGTATTGCATTTTGCAAACCAGGGAGTGAGTGAAGACGTAGACTAAACTAGCCTGAGAGATGCATGATTTGGTGCCTTATTTATCCATTCTTTTAATCAATGTGTTGTTCTGAATGCTGCACTAGGAACGGGGCAGCCGTCTATTTGGCAAAAATAACGCGTCATTAATACTAGTGGGCCTCAGTGCCACATTTGCTATGCCCCCTTTGGTGTGGATTGGTGAGTTCTGGTGCGTAACAAGTAGCCTCTGGAGAGCAGTGTCAGTTCAGGACTGACACATCCCTGCTCCCGGGTTTTTCACAGCATGGGCATGTCTGGTGTAAGGAGTATTGGATATGGTCCACTGAGTGGCACCTGGTCAAAGCCCTTTTCTCTTCAGAGGCAGCTGTCCGCTTGGAAGCATGCTACCAGCAGTAGCGCTCCTTCAGAGAGCCCTGGGAGCAACAGGCCTTGTCCAGCTACAAATATGGCTTAATTTAACCAGTTAGGGTCTGGCTGCACTTCAAGCTGGGGGATGGAGGTAGTTCCCAGCTTGAGGAGACGCTCCTGTGCCAGCTCTGAGTGAGCAAGCGCACTAAAAACAGTGTAGCGTTGTCAGCTTGAGTGGCGGGAAGAGCTAGCTGCCCCGCGTACCTACTGGATGGAGACTATAGGTACATAGGCAGGGCGGCTAGCCCCTTCTGCTGTTCTTGTTGCTGTGGCTACGCTCTCTTTTGAATGTGCTAGCTGGCTCAGAGCTGGCCCGGGGATGTCTCCTTGAGTCGGGAATTACACCCCCGCTAGAAGCAGAGTTAAATGCCTGGATGGCGCGCACACACATTGGGTTTAGACTGATGATACTGGGTTAGCTTGGCCCTGTAAATTTCCTGAGGGAAGCTAACCAGCTATAAACCAGGTTTAAAGCGATTGAAGAGGGTCCGCATACAAAGCGGTGCTGATTTAACTGAAGCAGTTTAAAATGGGGCCTTTACTTTGAACTGGTCCAACTCTGTGGCCAGAGGGTAATACCCTGACCCCGGGCAGGCAGTGTGGTCTAGTGGGTAGGATGCTGCACTAGGACTCAAGAGAGCTGGGTTTTGTTCCTGGCTCTGCCACTGAGCTGCTCTGTGAGTTTGGGGGTCACTTCACCTCTCTGTGCCTCATTTTCCTTCCCCGCCCCCCCCCCCCTTGTCTTGTCCAATTTAGATGAGACCTTCTTGGGCCAGGGATCCTCTCTCATGAGGCGTATACAGCATGTGGCCCAAATGAGCCCCCAGTCTCCCTGCTACTGTAAGACTAACACTCTTGCTGAAACAAGTGTGACAACTTTTGCTGCAGGGATGTGTTTAAAGACGAGAGCGTCCCTGATTCTCCCAGGGTGCATTGGGGCGGTGGGGCTGACGTGGTAAGAGCATGGGCTGTGTCCTGGAGCCATTCCACTGGCACGGAGCAGGATGGCTTGCCTGAGCCTGTCACTGAGCAGTGAGCTCTTCCTGCTTTCCTGTGTCCCTCTGCCCCAGCGCCTGCTCCGAGCTGAACTCCACGCAGCCTAGGCAGCTGCCTTCTTGTGGAACCGGCCCCCTTCCTAAAGTTACACAGGGAAACCAAAATGGGGTGATTTCTATAGCATTCGAGTCTGGAGGTGGAGGGAGTATGGTCTAGTGATTAGAGCAAAGTGCTCAGACCCAGGACCCCTGGCTTCTCTTTCCTGCCTTATGGAGGAATAAAGTCAAGGTGGGACTCGCTGCGTGGTCAGAGGGAAGTCACTTAAGCCCTATTTTCTTCATGTATCCAGCAGCAAATAGATATTCACTTACCTCACAGGCCTGCTGAGGGGCTTAATGCATCCTCACGAAGTGCTTTGAGAGTCTCCCACTAAAGATGCTGCCGAAGTGAAAAGTATTCGTATTCTAAGTCCGAGTCGAAAACTGCTGCTCCTGAGAGCCCACTATGGGTCCAGCTAGCGACAGACAGTTCATGCAGGGAGAGATGTCAGGAAAAGTAATCGCTAGCTGTGTGTAGTCTCTGTGTGAGACTGGAAAAAAGTTGACTGACACTCACACTCTAACCAGAATCTCAGGGCTGGTCTATATTAGAACCGCTCCATCGGCGCAGCTGCAGCGCATCTGGTGAAGACGCTCTGTGCCGACGGGAGAGTGCTCTCCCGTCGGCATAATTACTCCACCTCCACAAGAGGCGGAAGCGAGGCTGGCGGGAGAACATCTCCCACTGACACAGCGCCGGTATGGACAGTGCTTAGGTCACTGTAACTTGTATCGTTCAGGGAGTGTCTTTTTCCAACCCCTGAGCAATGGAAGTTAGATTGACGTAAGCAGCGGTGTAGACCTGCCCTCAGCTTGCATATTTAAACAAAAGACCTTAGAAATGTGTTCTGGAAAACTGTTGCATCTGCTGGATGCGTTGTGAGGAATGAAGACAGAGACCAATCTGTGTTTTCACTTGACAAGAGCAATAATGCCCCCTCAAATACCATGGTGATATATGGAGATATACCTATCTCATAGAACTGGAAGGGACCCTGAAAGGTCATCGAGTCCAGCCTCCTGCCTTCACTAGCAGGACCAAGTACTGATTTTTGCCCCAGATCCCTAAGTGGCCCCCTCAAGGATTGAACTCACAACCCTAGATTTAGCAGGCCAATGCTCAAACCACTGAGCTATCCCTCCCCTCTAAGTCTTATTACTCTAATAAAGTGGATGTTATGTGGAAAAGAGGAGAGATCCGTTCTTGAACACTTGCTTGGAATGACTGACACAGATCAAGAAGGAGAGTTAATTTTTTGTCCAGAACCATTCCACCACGAAAACCATGTCTATTAAATTATTGAAATCAATTCAGCTGCATTCTTATTTTGCATTGCAGGCTTATGCTGTCATTCAAGATAGATCCCTCATTGCCGATAAATATTATGCTTATAAATGCCAACCAACAAATTGGTCACGTAGGAGTTTTGCTGTCTAGGGTCCTAGGAAAGTTAAGACTAATAGTAACTTTTGTTGTAGTGAGATTAGTCTTTAAAGTCAGACTGAGGATAACTTCCAAAGTGACGGAGCTGTTCATTTCATCACTACAGATGGAGTCGTATAATGGACTTGCGCAAAAGACCGCTTTAACAACCCCATCAAGAATGCCTCCGCTCCAGTAGGATCTTGCTCATCTAGAATCCTATGTTACTTATAGTGCAGTATTTAGCATCACTAATAGAAAAATATATATTGAATGCTCAATGACTATTAAATAGATACTGCTGTTATTAGATTAATGGTCTGTGCTTTATCATCATCCCACCGAGCATCTCTAGAACTTTGCCTGGGTACTGCTCTGCCTTGAGAGCTACCAACTAACCATTCATAAGCCTGAATCAAAGCCCAGTGAAGTCAAGGGGCTTCTGTCTATGCACAAATCACGCTAACCCAGGGCTCAGACCCAAGGTCCCAGGACCCCATGTGGATGGAGGGTCTGAGCATGAGTCAAGCCAGGACCCAGGGTTCCAGTCCTATTGCTTTGCAGTGTAGATGCAGCCCCACATGACTTACGCTCTGGGAGTCTGCCAAAAGTATCCCAAGCGCTGACTTTCTTTGTCCTGTGGACCACTAAATTTGGTGGACAGTCAGGTTTTCACACACTGCACCACAAACAAAGGGCTAGAGCAGCCATATTTTGGGAGGTTGCTAGGAAGTCTGGGATGTGGGTGGTTGGACTTGGGACCACACAACGCAGTGTAGATGCTGGAGCTGCAGGTTGGGACTCAGGGTTCGACAATTCCTAACTCGGGGTTACAAATGGGTGTAGATGCTCCAGCCCTAGATGACAAACTCAGGGGCCGCTCACTCAAGTTCTACTAACCGTGGGCTCACATTGCAGTGTAGACATACCCAGGGAGCCTTTTTACTGACTTCAGTGGGCTTTGGCTCAGGCCCCATGTGATCATTCAGTTGTAGAGGGATGCCTTGTTAGACAAACTCCCACACCACCCACCGTATGAACTAGGGGCAGTGGCAAGTTGAGGGACATCCCTTGAGACCCAATGCCTCTTGGGGATACTCCTGGCTTGGTGCAGCTTATGCACCAATCCTTGCTCAGGGCTGGGCCTAAAATCCCAGTTTAGCCCTTCCAACATGGCCCTAGAGTGTTAATGAACATAGTGGCTTCCAGGAGGCTTGTAAAAATCTCCAGGAAGGATATTCGGATTCAGGGGTGGGGGAGAGGGGGAAGTAACTTTTCCGAGAGGCTCAGGAAGCTGTGAAATATCTTCAAATAGCAGCAGGAATTCCCAGGGGAATCATCTTATAGCACCCAAAGCAGCAACCTGCTATAACTCTGTAGATAACGGGCACTGAGGCCATATGGAGATGTAATATTGCTAACTGCGGATGTTGGGGCGTGTGTATAGCATTGGGTGATTTTAGTTTTTCTCAAAAGAGATATTTTATAAACATTTATGACTATTTCCCTTCATTTATTTATGGACTTGGCAGCTCTGGATTTTCAAGGCCTCTGTTCACCCACTTAATAGAGACAATGATGGCATGGGCTTCCCCATCACTAGAAGGATGAAATCTCAGGGTGAAAAGATAGTTCAGTCTCTGTGCCCATTCAGTCTTTGGTCCCTCTGAAGATGCCGCTGAGTATGCTGTGATGGATCACTGTTATGGGAAAGGCCTACAGAAATTTGCAGCGATGACATCAATTCGGTTCTGTAGACATATAATGGGTTTCGATATGAATTACTCTAGAAACCCATAGGATTTAATAGAAAATAATAACTTATCTTTAAGGTTTTTGAGCCATCTTACAGAATTCTAGCGCAGGGATATAATTTACTATTATATTCTACAGGATGGCTCAAAACACCCATAAAAAGGTCATCATTCCCTACTAAGTTCTCTCTTCCATAAGGGCAGGTAGGCAGGCAAACAACCTACATAGAGTCCTGCTTACAGCTAGAATTACCCTCTTGCCAGGTCCACCGTCACCCAGAGTAGAAGATTCTGTGACGTTTGTTCCTTTTATACTCCTTCGGGACAAAGAACGTGGCTCCATCTGAGCTCAGCCACATACATCATCACCCAGCTGGGTTCTCTGGCAATCCTTGCACTGAAGGTAGAACGCTCAGAGGGAGAGTTTTAACCCTTTCCTCACCAACCACTGGACAGGATTGCTGCCTTATGTACCAGGTGCCAATTAGAATCATAACATCATAGGCCTGAAGGGACCTCGAGAGGTCATCTAGTCCAGTCCCCTGCACTCACGGCAGAACTAAGTATTATCTAGACCATCCCTGACAGGTGTTTGTCTAACCTGCTTTTAAAAATCTCCAATGATGGAGATTCCACAACCTCCCTAGGCAATTTATTCCAGTGCTTAACCACCCTGACAGTTGGAAGTTTTTCCTAACGTCCAACCTAAACATCCCTTGCTGAAGTTTAAGCCCATTGCTTCTTGTCCTATTCTCAGTGGTTAAGGAGAACAATTTAGCTCCCTCCTCCTTGTAACAACCTTTTATGTACTTGAAAACTGTTATCATGTCCCCCCTCAGTCTTCTCTTCTCCAGTCTAAACAAACCCAATTTTTTCAATCTTCTGTCATAGGTCATGTTTTCTAGCCCTTTAATCATTTTTGTTGCTCTTCTCTGGACTTTCTCCAATTTCTCCACATCTTTCCTGAAATGTGGCACCCAGAACTGGACACAATGCTCCAGTTGAGGCCTAATCAGCGCGGAGTAGAGCGGAAGAATTACTTCTTGCGTCTTGCTTACAACACTCCTGCTAATACATCCCAGAATGATGTTTTCTTTTCTTTTTTTTTTCTTTTTTTTTTGCAACAGTGTTACAAAAATTAGGGCTAGTTGTGTGATGTGGAGCAAGATTACTCGCTCATTTGACATAGGGTGACAAAACAGGAATTGAATAGTAAGAGGCTTTGGGGCTTTGGTCAATGCTGGCCTGAGCTGGGTTCAAACCAGCCTCCTGGTGGTATAAGGGTTATTACCCCTATTCCTGTGTACTGTCATACTCATTTCCCTTTCTAAAGGCATGAGCTGGGATTGTCAAAGGAGCCTAACGAAGTTAGGTGCCCAATTCCATGGACCTTGTGAACTGTACAGTAGATGCAAGAAGTGAATGTCTGGCTCAGAACACCCCAACTCAGGTTGCAATAATGTTCTCCCTCTGCAGTCTCTTAAGACTCCCTTCTCATGACTAGTGCATTGAGAAGCAGACCTCGATGAACCCATTCTGATGAGGATGCTGATGACTAGAGGTCCTACCAGTCAAAATCACCAAGACCACAAAGAGTTAATTTTACTTGCCCTCACATACATTTGCATTACAATTCACTTTAAGAAGCAAGTTGCATAACAGTTTTTTTTCCATGAGGCCAAAAATTCATTTGTGGCAATCGCTAGCAATTTCCCCCCATAATATAAACCTGTCAGTGTCCAGCTCCCTGCAACGGCACAAAAAGTCTGTTACAGAAAATCTCAGCAAGTCTGAATAGTGCCTTCCAGATTCAATTTCGACTCCCCAGGGTGAAGCATTTCCCTGCCGAGTCAGTCTGCCAGAAGGTTCATTTTTTTCCTCACACTAAAACAGCCAAGAGATGAGAAATATGTTTTTGGGGGTATTTTTTTTTTGGCCTGATGAGAATGAAGCTTTGCTGCTTTGAGGAGAGAACAGCCTCCAGGACCCCCTCATCAGGGTATGTAAGTAAAACCAAAAACCAAAAAAACCCTGTCCTGTTGTCAAACTGATTCTGAGTTTGGCAGGACTTTCCTCTTTTCTGTACATGAATAGCAGCCTATTTTACCAACTGCTGCTTCATACGGATTGATTCATAACTCTGGCATCTCTGCTGTCCATCTGCAGTGAGCACAACTGACCTGTAGCTCCTGAATCTCAATGCAGGGGAAGTAAAGGGATGCATCGGCAAACAGAACGGCTCCGCTTCAGACCGAGATGGGTTTTGCTGGGTGGAATAGCGCATGGGCCACATTTTGTGCTAAAACCCAGAGCTGAACGATGGACACTTCCAGCTCCTGAATGTGTCTGTGCCTGAGATGTGTTGCCTAGAAATCTTCTTGCAAACCATTCTAGTAGCAGTGAGCAGTCGCATCTATTGCAGAGTCCAAGATGCCACAAGTACCTTGCAGGGAACAACATTTTGTCATTACAGCTTCTGAGACCTGCAGGGCTGGGAGCAGAGTGGCAGAGGCCAAGGAAAGGGTCCTTCAGTCATGCTGTCTGCGTAGGTGGAGATAGCTCATAAGGGGCAATGCACTCCGCAGTGCTCCTAAATGCTGCTCCATAATGAATGGCACTCCCCTCTAGTGCATGGATAAATTAGCCGGGTCCACTGCCTTGAGCTCCAGGGAGGACTCGTTCTACATCCTGGCTGCCTCCTGTGCAGAAGTGTTGTGGGATCCCTGCACCCTCTTTCCCTCATCAATGCAGCTGCACAAGGCAGGGCAGGAATTTGCTCTGTGTATTCAGTTTCCCTTTTCATATCACCAGTCTTGTCATAGATGCTCCTTGGCACATGCATTATTTTGATACCGTGGCCCTGTATGTGCAATAATAGACTCTGGGGTGCTTTGGCTATGAAGTACTTTGTAAGTGCTAGGGAGATGAGCACTTAAAGCCTTAATCGTAGTCAAAGGTGGGAGGACAGTAACTTGGGACAGGGATGCTGTTTTGCTCTTGAAATTCCTGTCTGCCTAAACCTTGGTGATGGGGCACAGAATATGGAAATAGACTGAGCAAGTGATGGCCTGGGAATGGTCCAGCTAGGGTCACTTTGTCATGAGCCCAGCTGCTTCTGCACCTTCCGCTGGAGCCTATAGCAAAACTCCAGGGGGGTATCTTCAGCCGGCATGGGACCAAAGGGCACTGAGTCCTTTACTCTCCCGGCAGAGGTACAGTGGAGACTAGGTGAGCCGTTCCCTAAGTCACACTCATATGCAGGAAACCAGGGCAATGTGTAGGCCAGCAAGATGATGTCCTTCAATCCCATTCCCTTTCAACTAAGTCCTGAGCAATACTTAGCACCCGCAACTCTCTTTTACCTCTCAAGAGCCGCCTCGGTCATTTGCTTTACTAGAGTGTAATGGAGAGAGGGAAGCCAGGGTGAAAGGCTTGGCTAAGACGGAGGGAAAGGACCACATCTTTCGAGCCTTTTGAATTCAGTGACTTCAGTGGGGTTACTCGCTCCCATCCCAGCCCCCAAGATGGCTCAACCCCCTGACTGCTAATACGTCTCAGTTAAATCCTGACCCTGCTGAATTTGATGGCAAACCTCCCATCGTTAAGTGGGAGAAGGAGCAAGGCCAGTGTGAGTAGGCGCACTGAGGCAGTTCTCACACTAGGCTGGCTTGGGGTCTAGAGGGCTCATCACTCATTTTGTAACTGCCTCTTAAATGCTGAGTAAGAACGGTGCCCCTGTACTTATTGCCAGGCTGGAGGGTTGGGGACTATTGTTATTGAAATGATCCCGACGTAAGATTATGAATGGGGGACTAAGCAATGGGAGCAGAAGAGCTCTTAGAAAGCAAAGCTCTGTCTTTCCCGCAGATTCCTGTAATCATAAAGACTGAGGCGCAGCTAGGAAATCCTGGGGAATGCAGTGAATAATCTCCTTACACTTGTGGCCTGCACCTGGCTAAGGGCAAGGGCCTCCTTTCTGTCGCCAGGGATTTCGAATGAAGCTGAAATTCCCATGGTGGATCGGCGTGTTCTCTTATTTGTGCACCAGTAGCGCTGATGGGGGTCGGCAGCCATTGTGCATAGCTTTGGAAATAGCGTCTTTTAGTTGTCTGTTGACAACAGAGAGCCCAGCCGAGGCCGTTCACATGGTTTTTGCGTGTCCTGCAGAAATAGGATCTGTTACTTTAATTGACGGGTCAAAGGGGTTTAACAGGGAGTCTGGAGGGTGTTTCCTGCTATGTCATGGGAGGTCCACTGTGGGCAATGACACCCTTTTGGCAAAGGCGCTGGCCATTGGGGCCCTTCCTTGTCCATGCGTGAGCACGTGTCCATCTTAGCCACGTACAGTGGGCTCCAGTACCACCCCCGGCCTGAGGCTGGTGGGAAAGGAGCTGTGGCCATGGTAGGTCAGGGCCCTGGTGTAAAGTGGCCACATGGTAATGGAGAATCTAGCCTGGCAACTTATGATGTCAGCACAGCTCCTGAGATGAAGGATCTGATGGTCACACAGACAGAGGCTCCCCTCCTCACCCTCGTCTCCGTCTGCCCGCTCGGAAGGGAAGGGCAGCCCCACCTCAGCAGTGTGGCTCTCTCTCCCAAAACGAGCACTTAACACTTTGTCCAGAGTACACTGAATAGCTTCGACAGCAGGTGCAGCATTTTGTTAGCATTTCATAGGCTCATCAAGACGTAAAAGGAGGAAAGATCTGGCAGGGTCACCTACTCCAGCTGCCACCCTGCCAGACGCTTCCTCCTGAGCAGCCCCGTGTGCCCTCAACCACCCATACTGCCATATTGGACCCCTCAGTGGGAAAAAGTGCGAAAGCCTCGTGGTGACAAACGCCTTGGGCATTTGCAGCTGCCTGACCAGCCCCAGACACCCGAAACGACATTGCTACAGGCCGATCTGGCAATAGTAACATCAGATACACAGTGCAGCCGCTCTCTAGATTCGTCCTCTTCGTAGCTGCCCACAACTCTCCTCAGTGCCTACATTTATTATGTATCTGATTGCTGCAGAAGGATGGTGACTGTTATACAGCATGGGCGGAGCATGCTCCATAGCCAGCTTGCCCTTCATGGCATGTACATCAGCCCTACGTCCCCAGGAATAGAAACATGCTCATTCCTCTCTGAGCCACATTGAAACGGAGGAAGGAAAAATCCTGTTGGGCCATCCAGGCCAGGCCCCTGCCAGTGCAGGTTCACTACCGTGCATTACCCGCCTGGTGTTTGGTCAAGCCATGTTTCAGATACCCCGAGTGCTGGAGCCCCAATCCTTTCCCTTGGGACGCCGTTCCTCGATCTGACATTGAGCCTCTACCGCATGAGCTAAAAACCAACTGGCTGTTATCTAAGGCTGCAGAGCAGACTCATTAATTGCCCTGCCTAATTTTAAGCAGGTGAATACTCATTGAACTCAATGGGATGGCTGGGAACTCAATGGGATGAACTCAATGGGATGGTTTAATGTTAGGCCTCTGCCTAAGTACTCTGCTGAGCCGGGGCCTGTGTCGTCACTGGTTGGCTGCTGGCTTCAGTGGGGTTCTACTGGGGAATGAGTTGGACTCAATGTGCCTAAGAAATATTGGTAGGAGAAGCAGGAGCTCTTATTTTAGGCCCCTGTCCAGTAGAGCACTTTAAGCACGTGAACAGTGCCATTGACTTCCAGGGATGCTGCCGAAGTCATTCAAGGCCTCAAAGACGGTACAGGTGCCACTAACTGACCAGCCACGTGTGTCCCCATTGTGATAATTGCCTTATTATATAATAGCAGGGAGCTTAGCCGAAGATGCTTCCTGTTTCAGAGAGGATGAAAGATCCTGCCCGGGACAGCAGTGACTGAGAGCCGTACACAGGAGTGGCAGGAACTCCCTAAAAGTGTGTGTGTGGGGGGGGGCATGGGTGCCTGTACCGTGGTGCCCCCCCGATGCCCCTCCCCCCCAAGGCCCCACCCTCCACTGCCCCTTCCTCCTGAGGTTCTGCCCTCACACCACCCCTTTTCTCCGAGCCTCCACCACCCGCTTACTCCTCTCTGCCCCCTTCCCCCTCGTTGCTCTCCCTTACGGCTGGTAAAAAGTGATGGAGCCATGGCCCCCTGGACCCCCCAGTTCCGGCACCCCTGAGTGCATGGGAAACGCAGCGGAGGAGTGTCTGTGAAGGAGGACTTCCTGTGCTGTTGGTCCTTCACAGCCCTCTTCTCGTTGCAGAGAACGGTAGAGTCACATCAGCTTCTCTTGCTACCCCTTCTCGGAGGCTGCAATCCGTGCAGCCCCTGATACCTGGTGCTATGGATGGAAGCATTCAGGCCTGGCCGGCTGCTATGGTTGTACTTAGTCAGGGGGGAGCCTTCATGTTCTCCCTTCCAGAGCAGCCATAGGAGAAGGTGCTGCTGGGGGGCAGCACGCAGTAGTGGAAGGCTCAGCACCCCTATAAGAGCCCACGTGTTTTGGAAGGGAGGCTGCAGGAGTTTCTGCACGAGGTCCTTCAGGGGCATTACTTTGGACCATGTCCAGGCCAGTCAGCTGTGATGTCATGTCACCACAACTGAGTGCCACAGGTACAAGGGATGGGGTGGGATTGGAGAGTTCCTTCAGCTCCGCTCTCCCCTACAGTAAGGGGAGAGGGGCAGAGATTTCACCTACTGCCATAGCCAAATCCCCCTCCATAAGCCAGGGAAATTTCTTTCCTTCCCTTGCCCCAGCATTGTACTAGGACTTTGTCCCTCCTCTGAAACCCGTCAGGTTATAACTATAATTAAACATCAACCACGGATGCACAATCTATTTTCTTTCCTCGCCTCCTCCCTCCCCCACAACTCCACTTCAAAAGTCCTTGTGCATTTTTCTGGGCATTGGGTTAAATGATTTTATTATTATTATCATGGATGGGGCTAAGCCACAGAGCTTGTGAATTTGTGGATCCAGATCTTTGGTTCAGCAGCTCCGTAGCAAGCCCAGCTGCAAAGCCTGGATCTGAATTTCCCCAGAGCCCCACCTTGTCCAGATGTGGGGCTAGGTTCAGGCCTATCTGCAGTTATTATCTTAGTTCATCAGTGTTGGGTGTTCGACAAAGAGCAACGGCTCATCTACACAGTTAGGCTGAGATTTCTTTTTAACTGGAATTAGGCATCCAGATCCCTTCTGCAGCTTTGACAAACCTCAGCCTGAGCTGTTCTGCAGTCCCTCTATGGAAGCTGACCCCATTTTTAAGAAGCAAAAAGCCAAGCATTGCTGGGGAGTTATTTCTCGCCCTCTTCCCCCCCCCCCCCCCCCGATGCTGCTGACCATCCTGGCCTCACTTGGAAATGCCGGTCCCACGAAGGGTGACAGATGATCTACAGCTACGCATGCTGTGAAACAAGGCGGTAGCATGTTAACACGAAGAACAGTGTACGCAAACTAGCCGCCCGGGCAAGTCTCTTTTTGCCATGGTGCCAAAGTGGCCATAGGCCAGCGTGCGTGAGCCTTTGTTAGCAGGGAAGGGAAAATTTCCGTAAAGGAAGCTCAGTTGTTGTTTTCCCCTGCACTCCCCAATCTTGCTGCCTGAGTGTCTGAGCTAGGGGACAGTATTTTATCAACGGTACATTTTCACCTGCAATGGCACATGTGATTGTGTTTAACGTCAAACGTAGTCTAAACGATGACATTTAATCTTCTCCACTAGGGGTAACATACTTGGAAGCTAAATGACTTCTCAGCATGCAGATGTTTTACAGCCCCCAGGTAATGTGAACAAAAAATGACAGGAGTGGCGTGCTCTGATTCTTGTGTGTCAAACGTCTGACTCCGCTGATGAATGACTTATGTTCCTTAGCAAGGAGAGAGAGCAGAAGAGAAATCCTAGAACTTTAATACAGTTTAATGTTCCGGCTTAGTTCCCAGACTAACGATTTCAGGAGATGTCCATGTTAAGCCACTGGTGAGTGTGTGTTACATGTCCCCTTTTGTGTCCAAGCCACAAAGGACGTGAGTTGTTGCAGCCCCCATTGGGGAAACCTCGGCCCTTCAGTTCAAGCAGCTTATGCTTTTAGCTCTGGAGGTCTCCTGTTCAATCCTATGCATGTTGGTCAAGATGGTGGATGCTACAGTAACGGGGTGGGGGTGGAGGGCGTGTCCAGGATTTGAACTGTTGGGAACCTCAGATGCAGGACAAGCTGCCTTTGTCCAGACGAGGTTCAGTAACTCCTCACTTAAAGTCGTCCTGGTTAAGGTTGTTTCGTTGTTACGTTGCTGATCAATTAGGGAACATGCTCATTTAAAGTTGTGCAATGCTCCCTTCTAACGTCGTTTGGTAGCCGCCTGCTTTGTCCACTGCTTGCAGGAAGAGCAGCCCGTTGGAGCTAGCTGGTGGGGGCTTGGAACCAGGGTGGACCAGCAGCCACCGATCAGCTCCCCCTATCAGCTCCCCGCTCCCCTAAGTTCCCTGTGCTGCAGCTGCCCAGCAGGCTATCAATTGCTGGGCAGTTCAGGTGTCCCTCCCCCCACTGCCATGTGCTGCTCCTGCCCTCTGCCTTGGAGCTGCTCCCAGAGACTCCTGCTTTCTGGGAAGGGGGGGAGGGGAGGGGCTAATGTCAGGGTGTCCCCCTCCCCCCTGCTTCTGCACAGGGCCGGCGCAACCCATTAGGCGACCTAGGCAGTCGCCTAGGACACTACTATTTGGGGGGCGCCAGCACCCCGGTCGTCAGCAGAATTTTAGGGGCGGGACCTTCTGCCACCCCTGTCGGGGGCGGCATTTCAGGGGCAGGACCTTCCGCCGCCTAGGGCGCTGAAAAAGCTGGCGGCACTCCTGCTTCTGCACCCCACTTACCCCTTCTCCAANGTTTAAAACTTACACTCTGTGTGTGTGTGTGTGTGTGTGTGTATATAATATAGTCTTTTCTCTGGTGAAAAAAATTTCCCTGGAACCTAACCCCCCTATTTACATTAATTCTTATGGGGAAATTGGATTCGCTTAACATCGTTTCGTTTAAAGTCGCATTTTTCAGGAACATAACTACAACGTTAAGCGAGGAGTTACTGTATAAGGAATAAATCAACAGAAGCTCAGCGATTCTGTCTGATCAAGGAGTAATGCAGGTAAGCGTGCTCTTGTCTAACACTGCAGTTTATTAGATTTAAGCACACACAGACGTAAGCAATAGGTTTAGAACATCCCAGATATTTACCGAACATCTGGAACGGTATTGCGTAATTAACAGCAGGTTCGCAGTGGCCAGTTGCTCACCCACCGGGGAGAAAGGGTGTCAGGAAAAATGTCTCTCAAGATAGCTTCAGAGGACTGCTCCCAAGTACACTCTATTAGCTAATCTTTTATAATTAACTTCAACAAAACACATAGGTCATAATGACCCCTACTGGATCATCACTTTTCTAACTTTCAATAAACTTTTAATATCCGAGGCATCCAGACTCAAGGTTTTCCAACCAGCAAGGTTTTTAGTGTCAATTGTTTACTTATTTGTCCCCTCCTCCCATTCTAATTAGCAGAAACTGTAGCTAGTTTTGACCTTGCTTCTGAAAGCCTGTCTCCAAATTAACCCTGAACTATGTGGTGTTATATTTCATTAATTCATGGTGGCTGAATGCACATAATATGATTGCAATTAGCTTGATAACATTCTGGGGTATATAAACCCCTCAAATCTAGGGCAACACTATGACCCCCAGAGCCCTTTCTGCAGTATTTCTTCCTAGGCAGTCATTTCTCATTTTGTATGTGTGCAATTGATTGTTCCTTCCTAAGTACAGTACTTTGCAGTTGTCCTTATTGAATTTCATCCAGTTTACTTCAGACCATTTCTCCAGTTTGTCCAGATCATTTTGAATTTTAATCCTATCCTCCAAAGCACTTGCAACCCTTCCCAGCTTGGTATCGTCTGCAAAATTTATGCCACTATATAAATAATTGATGAAGATATTGAACAGAACCAGATCCAGGACCAATCCCTGTGGGACCCCACTCGTTATGCCCTTCCAGCATGACTGTGAACCACTGATAACTACTCTCTGGGAACGGCTTTCCAACCAGTTATGCACCCACCTTATAGTATCTCCATTTAGGTTGTATATCCCTGCTTTGTTTATGAGAAGGTCATGTGAGACAGTATCAAAAGCCTTACTAAAGTCAAGATATATCACGTCTACCGCTTCCCCACTATCCACAAGNTAATCCTATCCTCCAAAGCACTTGCAACCCTTCCCAGCTTGGTATCGTCTGCAAAATTTATAAGTGTACTCTTTATGCCACTATAGAAATCATTGATGAAGATATTGAACAGAACCAGATCCAGGACCAATCCCTGTGGGACCCCACTCGTTATGCCCTTCCAGCATCACTGTGAACCACTGATAACTACTCTCTGGGAATGGCTTTCCAACCAGTTATGCACCCACCTTATAGTATCTCCATTTAGGTTGTATATCCCTGCTTTGTTTATGAGAAGGTCATGTGAGATAGTATCAAAAGCCTTACTAAAGTCAAGATATACCACGTCTACCGCTTCCCCACTATCCACAAGGCTTGTTACCCTGTCAAAGAAAGCTATTAAGTTGGTTTGACATGATTTGTTCTTGATGTATTTCATCAGGCCCTGGTGACTTGAAGACATCTAACTTGGCTAAGTAATTTTAAACTTGTTCTTTCCCTATTTTAGCCTCAGATCCTACCTGATTTTCACTGGTGTTCACTATGTTAGACGTCAAATTGCTTCTAAACTTGTTGGTGAAAACCGAAACAAAAACATCATTTAGCACCTCCGCCATTTCCACATTTTCTTCTCCCCACCCCCATTGAGTAACAGGTCTACGCTGGTCTTAGTCTTCCTCTTGCTTCTAATGTATTTGTAGAATGTTTTCTTGTTATCCTTTGTCTCTAGCTAGTTTAATCTCGTTTTGTGCCTTGGCCTTTCTAATTTTGTGCTCGTGTTATTTGTTTATATTCATCCTTTGTAATTTGACCTGGATGCACTTGAAATGCCTCCAGGTGCACAGAGCAGGCCTGGTTACTAGATAGAGCACACAGCTTCATTCACAGACCTGAGACCAGAACTCTGGCCCTACTAATTCAAACAAACAGCCCTTTTCACCTGAGCCAAGGGCTTATTTCCATGAGCCCGTTTCACTTTGCTGGCATTAAAGAGGTGCAAGATGTCTCTCTCTCTCTCTCCGTCTGAGAGACGGAGAGAGAAACACGAGCAAAGAAACATGAGAAAGGTGCAAAGCCAGACTTGTCATGTACTATGAGCATGGGTTCGCAACACACTCACAGCCAAGCATATACCGTAGTTTATGGTGCTTGGTCTTTTTGGAAGTGAAATGGCATTGGGAACCAAGCTAAGACTCGTGTAAAAGCCTCAAATCCAGTGTCTTCCATGTGATATTGTGTAGCTTATCAATTGGTGCAGTTGCTTCCATTTTACAGAGCCAAGCTTTTAAAGAATGGGTGCCTGAAGTTAGTCTCCTGAATCCATATCCAGCCACCTCCAACTGACTTCAGTAAGAGCTGGTGAGTGGGCTGGACTTTTGATGATCAGGGCACATGTTTTCTTGTCTTTCCCTTTAACTTGCTCCTGCCCAGGAGGGCTGCAGAAGAAAAGAAGTGTTTCCTAAGTCAACTCTTTTCAGTGTGATTAAAAAGAAGAAAATTGAGCGTCCTTCCCCCAAGCGGATTATTGTAAAAGCAATTCTCGCCAAGTCAGCACTGGATAGTTATAATTTCCTTATTTATTCAGTGCACATGATGCCTCAAACTTTTTAATATGTTTTTTAAAAGGCAGTGGAAGAGCTTGGCCCAGAGCTAATGGTATTATAGCTGACGAAGGAGGGCTGATGGCAGAGTGTAGCTCTTCATTCAGTTTCTGAAAGAGGTGTTATAGTGGAGGAGAACTGGCATCTTCTACATGAAAAGCATTTGGGATCAGATGGAAGGCCAGATCCTCAGCTGGTCTCCATCAGTGTAACTCTATTGAGCCCAACAAAAAGAAGGATGGTTTAGCAGCTAGAACACTGGACTAGAATGCTACAGACCCGTGTTTAAGTCTCACGTCAGCTGCAGACTTCCTTGGTCGAGCTAGTTGGTCTACCCTGTGCCTCAGATCCCCTCAGCTGTCCTGGTGCTTCAGACGTCTGTAAAATGGGGCTAGCATCTCTCAGGGGTGTTCTGAGTGTTAAATCAGTTAGTGACTATGGTGCACTCTGGGGTGTGGGCCATGTAAGTAGACAGGCAATGGAACTATGCTGCTTCACGCTAGCAGAGGATCTGCTCCAAAGCCAGCTGGGAATGAGACTTAGAGAGTTGTAATGATTCATTTATAGTTTCATGGACGTGTATGTGAAGTTAATAGAAACCTTTTCCTTATTCAGATTAAAACTTGGTACAATTGAAATATGAAGCTTTATTGACTAGGCTACACAATCCAAATTTATCCTCTGTGGCAAATTTAGAGAAATCGTTTTGGTGATTAGGATCCCCTATCTCTCCCGTTATTGCAACAGAAGTACTGTATCAAGAATTACAAAGCATTTAAAAACACGAATGTGAAGGCTACAACATGTACGCCTTAAATCCATTTCTTGGTTCATAGTAAGATGCACACGGATGCAAAATCTTCTGAAAACTGGACAATACTGGGTACTACTGCACTGCCTCTTGAACAGTTATTTTTGTTGTAAATGCACAGTGTCCTTGGAGAACAAAATGAATTGTTGCACATGTAATGATACACCTGACATGGAATAAAAGAGACAAAGAATTTCCCAATAAAAACATGGCTTCCCCCATTAGTGAGAGATGTTCTCTATCAAATTCCGCTGTCAGTAACACTAGTTTATCTGACAGCAGAATTTTTCCTGATAGCTTTAATTTTTTTAATAATAGGGTGAGCTCCTGCACTCTTTGAAGGCAATGGAATTTTTGCCATTGACTTCATGGAAATCCAATCCAATCCGTAGCACATCCAATCCTTCTCTAAATGTGTATAACTCCCAGTCCCAAGGAGTTGACTGGATAACAGTGAATAGCACTTAGACGCTATGGTCATGGGTACTACCTATGATAGATTGGGTAGATAGTGAGACTTTCTACCAATTTTATGATTTGTTTGATTGAATTCAGCTCTCATGACACCAGTATAAATCTGGAGTAACTTGATGAATACTCTGCTGTAATGACAGCAGAGTTTGTTCCACTAGGTTTGTAATATGCTGCCCTCCATCCAGCAGGCTGCACGGTCTTTGGTTATAGTCCATCTACAAATGCTAAACTAGCCACAGAATGGCTCCCTTCTGGTCTCTCTGAACGTAATAGAAACATGGTGAGAAATAACAGAAGACACTAATAACAAAAATGCTTAGAAGAGTTATGGACTCCAGATAAAGACAGTTCCTTGGTTAGCATCAATATCTGCTCGCACACCCACATTAATGCCTCTCAGATTTAACTTGCTATGCATCTTGCTTCAATAAAGCAAAAGCTTGACCAAGGGTAAGACTTCTCCATTTGAACTATACCTTTCTCTCTTAATAGGAGACCTAAAATATACTGGGCCAAATGGAGATATGCTGATCTGGCCCAACAGTGTGAGTAATTGTAGAATGGCTAGGTGGGTGCAAATCCACAGAAAGAGGAGAAATCCCAGGGCCTGGTATGGCTAGAACATGGTCCTAAGGATACATCTACTCTGCAAAGAAAAACCTGGGACACCGAGTCTCAGAGCCCCGGTCAATTGACTTGGACTTGGGCTGCAGGGCTAAAAATAGCAGTGTAGACATTCCCACTTGAGCTAGAGCCCATGCTCTGAGACACTCTCCCCTGGCCAGATTTCAGAGCCTGGGCTCCAGCCCAAGCTTGAACATGTATGCTGCTATTTTTATCTCCACAGCCTGAGCCCCAGGGGTGCTGGAATGGGGGGGCCAGGGGGCCATGGCCCCCCACGTTTAAAAGTGGCTATGCCCTCCCACTTTTTACCAGCCGTATGGGTGAGCAATGGGGGAGGGGGCAGAGAGGAGCGAGAGAGGGACAGGGTCTTGGGTGGGAAGAGGTGGCTCAGGAGTGGGGCCTCGGGGGAAGAGGTGGTGTGGGGGCTGGGCCTTGGAGGAAGGGGTGGAATGAGGCCGGGGCTTGGGGCAAAGGTGTGGTATGGGGCGGGGCCTCAGGGGGCGGTGAAGGGCAGGGTGGGCAGAGCCACAGTTCAGGCGCCTGTGGCCCCCTCACTTTTAGGGCACTTCCGCCGCTCCTGCTGCGCCCCCTCTGAGACTCGGCACCATGGATTTTCTTTTGCTGTGTAAACATACCCTGAGTTTCCTCTTGCGCATCACAGAAATTCTGTCTCTCTGTTTCGGTTCAGCTCTCCACCATGTCACTGAATAAAGCAACACTTTACAAGTGAAAGAGAACATCATAATGAAGCGGTACAGAGGCTTTGCAATAGAATGGCAAACTCAACCCGTCGCTGAGCTGCGAGGAGGTGGCTTTTCTCTTCCTGGTACGGCAGTGACTGCTTTAATGGGAACTCTCAGTGTCAGTTTGGACACATTGTATTTTAACCTGCCTTCTAACAATAGCTTGCAAATGCCACGTATTTCTACACTTACATTAGGGCTGGATACTGCCCCCTTTGCTGACGTTGAGAAGTATGTTACTCTGTGAGTAGTCTTACTATGTTCAGCTAGGCTAGTCGTGCAGTAAGGTTCTACCAATGTGAATAAGTAGCAGAATCTGGCTCTTATTTGAGGGTCTCCTTTAGAACATAAGAACGGCCATACTGGGTCAGACCATCTAGCCCAGTATCCTGTCTTCTGACCGTGGCCAATGCCAGGTGCTTCGGAGGGAATGAACAGAAAAGGCAGTCACTGAGTGATCAATCGCCTGTCATCCACTCCCAGCTTCTGGCAAACAGAGGCTAGCGACACTGAGAGCATGGGGTTGCATCCCTGCCCATCCTGGCTAATAGCCATTGATGGACCTATCCTCCATGAACTTACCTAGTTCTTTTTTGAACCCTGTTATAGTTTTGGCCTTCACAACATCCTCTGGCAACGAGTTCCACAGGTTGACTGTGCGCGGTGTGAAGAAATACTTCCTTTGGTTTGTTTTAAACCTGCTGCCGATTAATTTCATTGGGTGACCCTTGTTCTTGTGTTATGTGAATTTGCCCTTACCACACACACATCCAGTGTTATGGCTGGTAAATGAATGTACATATCCTGGAGAGAACAGATTCATAGAAGGGTTGGTTGAATGTGAGAGTGCATGGAGAACAGCATTACTTGCTCACTAATGTAGTCAGTGCATGTTCCTGTAGAAAGAAGAGTTAAGCTGACCTGTTAATTTCCAGGCAAAATAGAGGCAGTCTTTAAGCACTTCACAAACCAACCTCTTGATCTCAAGCCTGACAAGGAGTAAATAAAGCTCGGTTCCATCTTAATTACAAAACAGCAGTGGAATCAAAGCGATAAAATGAGAGACGGAGCAACAGCAATGGCTGTTCGAGAAGGAGAAAACCTAGAAGTGCCTCTCTCAGCCTCCCCATTATGAGTGCTAGATAGAGAATGTTTTGATGCAGGAAGGATGCTGAGCTAAGTTTCCTAAGTAATTAAAAACTAAACGCAGCGCTCACAAAAACCTCTGCCTTGGCGGAGAGCCTAGGGACTTACTGCATTGGGTAAGGGTGGCAGAAGGGGGAAGGGGAAGCAGAATAATGGCTCGGCGAGCTTCCTGGAAAGGAGGGACAAATCACAAGTGGGTTGTCGTGTTTTGTGCGTGTGCCACCGCAGCTTGTGCGGCACGCTGCCTATGGGCACTCTGCATTTGTCCACGTTAAACACCTCAACAACAGATTTCACTTAGAACAGGACTGTGTGAGCTGGCTCATTTAGGGCGGGATGGTAGCCTTGTTGTATGTGTGAGGCCCCAGCACCCTGCATGGTTCTGCAGCGGGTGTGGGGCACCAGAGGCAGCAGACCTATCAAGAAGACACAGAGGCTCATTCAAGGACCCAAGGGACTGACATGGCAGCTTGAGCACCTGTGCAGCACAGAACGTTCAAAGTGCTGTTTTCGGGCTGGAAGCACATGCCAGCTTCACACTTGAAAGTGAGAATATTAACCTCCTATGCATGAACCAGTCTGGCTGTATGTTGCATAGCCTCTCTTGTATGTCTAATCCAGACGCTGATCTGGGGGCTGTACAGACCGGCCTAATCCTCACCATGCACAATTGCAAAAGGGCCTATATTTGCCAGCCTCATACATGCTTCTGCAACAGCTATACAAGAGAAATTCATATTCACACTTTCAGACATGGGAGTGGACAATACTGTCATCTTAACTTGCATGGTCACAGGAAGTTAAAGTAAGCATCAAGAAGAGGCCAAAAATTGTTTAAACACACAGCTACAACTTCCAAACTGTTCTTATAAATGGAGGTATCTTTTTCTTAAGAAAACAAACAAACAAACAAAAAAACCAAGAAAGCCCCCTCCCAAAAAAAGCAACTGAAACTGACCATCAATTACTACAGGCAATTTCACAGTGCTGAAAGCAATTATGAGCCAAATCAGCTTGGAGAAAAAAATTAAACAGAAAAATGTGAATGATAATTGGAAACTGCTTAAGAATATTTTTCTAAATGCCCCCCAAAAGCCACAATCCCGCAGCTGAGAAAGGCTAGATCAGTTTAAAAAACCAGCCTGGCTTAGAAGGGAAGTGAAATGACTATATAAAAAAAAATAAAAAATACATATGTAACAGATGAAAGAAAAGAGAAATTGATAGTAATAATATAGTAGAAGCTAGGAATTGTAGAAAATTGATAAGGAAAGCAAAAGGACATGAGGAGACCTCTATATCTAGCAAAGCTAAGGACAATAAGAAAGATTTTTGAGGTACATTAGGAACAAAAGGAATTGTAACAATTATATTGGTCCATTAATAGATGGAAATGGTAGCATTGTCAATAATAATGCAGAAAATGCACAGAAGTTCTATAAATATTTATGATCTGTACTGGCAACCAGCCAGCTGTATTAATATCATATGATGATGATGATGAAATACTTTTCATTTTCACAGTAACTAAGGAGATGTTAAACAGCAGCTACTAAAGTTATATATTTTTAAATAAGCAGTTCCAGATAACTTGCATTCAAGTGTTTTAAAAGAACCAACCAAGGGGATCACTGGACCATTAATGTTAATTTTCAAAAAGTCTTAGAATGCTGTGGAAGTTCTAGAGGACTGGAAGAAAGCTAATGTTGCCAATATGTAAAAAGGGTAAATGGGATGACCTGGAGAATTATAGGTCTGCCAGCCTGATATTGATCCCAGGCAATCGTGGAACTCATTGCCAGGGGGTGTTGTGAAGGCCAAAACTATAACTGGGTTCAAAACAGAATTAGATAAGTTCATGGAGGATAAGTCCATCAATGGCTATTAGCCAAGATAGTCAGGGATGCAACCCCATGCTTTGAATGTCCCTGGTCTGTGTTTGCCAGAAGATGGGAGTGTACAACAGGGGATGGATCACTCAGTGACTGCCTTTTCGGTTCATTCCCTCGGAAGCACCTGGCATTGGCCACTGTCAGAGACAGGATACTGGGCTAGATGGTCTCACCCAGTATGGCCGTTCTTATGTTCTAAAGGAGACCCTCAAATAATTAAGAGCCAGAACCTGCTTCTTATTCACATTGGTAGAGCCTTACTGCATGAGTAGCCTAGCTGAACATACTAGGACTACTCACAGAGTAACGTATGTCTCAACTTCTCTGAGTGTCCCTAAACCTCTGACTGCCAGCAGCTGAGACTGGATGACGGGGGATGGATCACTTGATAATTGCCCTGTTCCATTCATTCCCTCTGAAGCATCTGGCACTGGCTACTGTCAGAAGACAGGATACTGGTCTGACCTAATTTGGCCATTCTTTCGTTCAAAATAAGGGAATGTTGATATGGGACTCTATTAATACAGAATGAAAGGAGGGTAATATAATTAATGCAAATCAACATGAATGTATGGAAAATAGATCCTTTCAAACTAACTTGATATCCTTTTTTTGATGTGATTATAAGTTTGGTTGAGAAAAGTAATAGTGTTGATGTAATATAATTATGTGGCCTATGACCTGGTACTGCTCAATATTTTTATTAAGAAACTAGAACAATATAAAATCAATACAGCACACATTAAATGGATTAGAAACTGGCTAACTGATAGGTCTCAAAATGTAATTGTAAATGGGAAGCTATCATCGAGTAGATATTTCTAGTGAGGTCCTGCAGGGATCAGTTCTTGGCTCTATGCTATTTAGCATTTTTATCAACGACCTGGAAAGAAACATAAAATCATTACTGATAAAATTTGCATCTGACACAAAGATTGGAGGAGTGGTAAATAATGACGAGGACAAGTCACTGATACAGAGTGATCTGAATTGCTTCGTAAGCAGGACCCAAGCAAACATGCATTTCAATATGGCCAAATATAAATGTACACATCTAGGAACAAAGAATGTAGGTTATAGGTACAGGATGGGGGACTCTATCCTGGGAAGCAGTGACTCTGAAAAAGTCCTGGTGAGGGTCATGGTGGATAGTCAACTGACAGTTTGACATTGTTGCTAAAAGGGCTAAGGTGATCCTTTGTACAAACGGGAATGTTGAGTAGGAGTAGGGAGGTTATTTTACCTCTCTATCTGCCACTGGCGTGACTACTATTAGGATACTCTGTCCAGTTCTGATGTTCACACTTCAAGAGGGATCTCCAAAAATTGGAAAGGGTTCAGCGAAAAGCCACAAGAATAATTAAAGGATTGGCAAACATGCCTCATAGTGACAGACTCCAGGAGCTCAATCTATTTAGTTTAACAGAAGTTTAAGGAGTGACTTGATCACAATCTATAAATACCTCTGTGGAGAATAGAAACCTGATCACAGAAGGCTCTTCAGTCTAGCAGACCAAGGTCTAACACAATCCAATGGCCAGAATGTTGAAACTAGACAAATTCAGACTGGAAATAAGGTACACATTTTTAACAGCGAGGGGAATTAACCATTGGAAAACTTAACAAGGGCTGTGGTGGATTCTTGTATCACTGGATATTTTTAAATCAAGACTGGAAGTTTTTCTAAAAGTTCTACTTCAGTTCAAACAGGAATTAATTCAGGGAAGTTCTCTGGCCTGGGTTATGCAGGAGGTCAGACTAGATGATCACACTGGTTCCTTCTGGCTTTAAAATCTATTAAGTGTAAAAGGGGAAAAAAAGTGATTAGTCTCCCCTACATGCCCCCAACCCCCTTATCTCCATTTGTACTTACTCAAATTGCATTGCATTCATTTTTCAGACATGCTGGCACAGCTTTATGGTGAAATGAATAATTCACAATGCATGCAGCCCAATTCTCAATCTGACTGATTATTGGGTCTATCTATGTGACAGATTACTGTAGAATTGCTTTAGATTGTAAAGCTGTTAAATATTCATGGATGGTCTTCATTCAATTAATCTGTGGTTCTACCTCTCCAAATTAATATCCTGAGTTGTTAAAATCCATATGCGTGCGTGCGTGTCTAAAGTAAGTACTGGTTGGGTAGAAAAAACACAAGTGACTTATTTCAATGAGAAGCTTAACCAAGCAAATTTAGGGTCTGCTCCAAAGTCTGCTGGAATCAATGGAAAGAATCCCATTGTCTTTAAGTGGGGTTTGGAGCAGGCTTTCCTTGCAGACTAACAGGGATCAGTGGTCGTGGTGATCTATTGATCAAGGTTATTGGGTCCAGTTTATGAATTTTAAACTGTAATATTTTATGCACAGAGCCCCAGTGGCTCCTTGGTGATTAAGATACTATTTACATTAAATATTGAAGAGCTACTCTACTTAAGGATTTCAGCTGAACTGTGCTCTAAGGAATATTTCCAGACTTGACATTACAAACCTGTTTCATTAGGGGTAAGTAGGATCCCCCATATTTGGCCATTTGGTTCCCATTCTATTCACGTTAACCATGCCAATAAGTCCCTTGATCACTTTGAAACTGTACTGCTTAGTGTCTGTGTAAAACAAAGAGGTTAAATTCCCACTTTAAGGGCCTGAGCCAACCTCCATTGAAGTTAATGGGAGCATTCATATTACATTCTGTGGGCACTGGATCAGGCAGTATGTGCAAATCTCAATGCAGCTTTGAGTATGGAGCTAGGTTTTGGCCCCTCCGTCATTTGAATGTATATTTTGGGTTAGGGGAGTGTCTGGATGCTGGGTAGTGTTTCAGATCTACACGCATTTCAGATTGTAGCTAGGAAAGTGTGCCCACCATTACAGTGCATCTAAATTATTTGGATGAATGTTTAAAAAACAAAGGGAAATGAGAGTATGTGAGACTTTCCCCACCTCAGAGGCTGAATTTATCATTGATCCTTACTGGCATTTGTTAGTTGCATGGAATGGTCAGGACTGCTCATGTGAGTAAGGACTCCTTAAGGGTGCTCTAAGTTACACAGCCTCTGCTGGCCTGGGATTGCCAATGTGCACTGTACTCCAGCTCCATCCC
>QXTE01000114.1:3442596-3457369 GCA_003942145.1 Platysternon megacephalum | reverse complement strand
AAGAGAAATTCATATTCACACTTTCAGACATGGGAGTGGACAATACTGTCATCTTAACTTGCATGGTCACAGGAAGTTAAAGTAAGCATCAAGAAGAGGCCAAAAATTGTTTAAACACACAGCTACAACTTCCAAACTGTTCTTATAAATGGAGGTATCTTTTTCTTAAGAAAACAAACAAACAAACAAAAAAACCAAGAAAGCCCCCTCCCAAAAAAAGCAACTGAAACTGACCATCAATTACTACAGGCAATTTCACAGTGCTGAAAGCAATTATGAGCCAAATCAGCTTGGAGAAAAAAATTAAACAGAAAAATGTGAATGATAATTGGAAACTGCTTAAGAATATTTTTCTAAATGCCCCCCAAAAGCCACAATCCCGCAGCTGAGAAAGGCTAGATCAGTTTAAAAAACCAGCCTGGCTTAGAAGGGAAGTGAAATGACTATATAAAAAAAAATAAAAAATACATATGTAACAGATGAAAGAAAAGAGAAATTGATAGTAATAATATAGTAGAAGCTAGGAATTGTAGAAAATTGATAAGGAAAGCAAAAGGACATGAGGAGACCTCTATATCTAGCAAAGCTAAGGACAATAAGAAAGATTTTTGAGGTACATTAGGAACAAAAGGAATTGTAACAATTATATTGGTCCATTAATAGATGGAAATGGTAGCATTGTCAATAATAATGCAGAAAATGCACAGAAGTTCTATAAATATTTATGATCTGTACTGGCAAAAAGCCAGCTGTATTAATATCATATGATGATGATGATGAAATACTTTTCATTTTCACAGTAACTAAGGAGATGTTAAACAGCAGCTACTAAAGTTATATATTTTTAAATAAGCAGTTCCAGATAACTTGCATTCAAGTGTTTTAAAAGAACCAACCAAGGGGATCACTGGACCATTAATGTTAATTTTCAAAAAGTCTTAGAATGCTGTGGAAGTTCTAGAGGACTGGAAGAAAGCTAATGTTGCCAATATGTAAAAAGGGTAAATGGGATGACCTGGAGAATTATAGGTCTGCCAGCCTGATATTGATCCCAGGCAATCGTGGAACTCATTGCCAGGGGGTGTTGTGAAGGCCAAAACTATAACTGGGTTCAAAACAGAATTAGATAAGTTCATGGAGGATAAGTCCATCAATGGCTATTAGCCAAGATAGTCAGGGATGCAACCCCATGCTTTGAATGTCCCTGGTCTGTGTTTGCCAGAAGATGGGAGTGTACAACAGGGGATGGATCACTCAGTGACTGCCTTTTCGGTTCATTCCCTCGGAAGCACCTGGCATTGGCCACTGTCAGAGACAGGATACTGGGCTAGATGGTCTCACCCAGTATGGCCGTTCTTATGTTCTAAAGGAGACCCTCAAATAATTAAGAGCCAGAACCTGCTTCTTATTCACATTGGTAGAGCCTTACTGCATGAGTAGCCTAGCTGAACATACTAGGACTACTCACAGAGTAACGTATGTCTCAACTTCTCTGAGTGTCCCTAAACCTCTGACTGCAGGCAGCTGAGACTGGATGACAGGGGATGGATCACTTGATAATTGCCCTGTTCCATTCATTCCCTCTGAAGCATCTGGCACTGGCTACTGTCAGAAGACAGGATACTGGTCTGACCTAATTTGGCCATTCTTTCGTTCAAAATAAGGGAATGTTGATATGGGACTCTATTAATACAGAATGAAAGGAGGGTAATATAATTAATGCAAATCAACATGAATGTATGGAAAATAGATCCTTTCAAACTAACTTGATATCCTTTTTTTGATGTGATTATAAGTTTGGTTGAGAAAAGTAATAGTGTTGATGTAATATAATTATGTGGCCTATGACCTGGTACTGCTCAATATTTTTATTAAGAAACTAGAACAATATAAAATCAATACAGCACACATTAAATGGATTAAAAACTGGCTAACTGATAGGTCTCAAAATGTAATTGTAAATGGGAAGCTATCATCGAGTAGATATTTCTAGTGAGGTCCTGCAGGGATCAGTTCTTGGCTCTATGCTATTTAGCATTTTTATCAACGACCTGGAAAGAAACATAAAATCATTACTGATAAAATTTGCATCTGACACAAAGATTGGAGGAGTGGTAAATAATGACGAGGACAAGTCACTGATACAGAGTGATCTGAATTGCTTCGTAAGCAGGACCCAAGCAAACATGCATTTCAATATGGCCAAATATAAATGTACACATCTAGGAACAAAGAATGTAGGTTATAGGTACAGGATGGGGGACTCTATCCTGGGAAGCAGTGACTCTGAAAAAGTCCTGGTGAGGGTCATGGTGGATAGTCAACTGACAGTTTGACATTGTTGCTAAAAGGGCTAAGGTGATCCTTTGTACAAACGGGAATGTTGAGTAGGAGTAGGGAGGTTATTTTACCTCTCTATCTGCCACTGGCGTGACTACTATTAGGATACTCTGTCCAGTTCTGATGTTCACACTTCAAGAGGGATCTCCAAAAATTGGAAAGGGTTCAGCGAAAAGCCACAAGAATAATTAAAGGATTGGCAAACATGCCTCATAGTGACAGACTCCAGGAGCTCAATCTATTTAGTTTAACAGAAGTTTAAGGAGTGACTTGATCACAATCTATAAATACCTCTGTGGAGAATAGAAACCTGATCACAGAAGGCTCTTCAGTCTAGCAGACCAAGGTCTAACACAATCCAATGGCCAGAATGTTGAAACTAGACAAATTCAGACTGGAAATAAGGTACACATTTTTAACAGCGAGGGGAATTAACCATTGGAAAACTTAACAAGGGCTGTGGTGGATTCTTGTATCACTGGATATTTTTAAATCAAGACTGGAAGTTTTTCTAAAAGTTCTACTTCAGTTCAAACAGGAATTAATTCAGGGAAGTTCTCTGGCCTGGGTTATGCAGGAGGTCAGACTAGATGATCACACTGGTTCCTTCTGGCTTTAAAATCTATTAAGTGTAAAAGGGGAAAAAAAGTGATTAGTCTCCCCTACATGCCCCCAACCCCCTTATCTCCATTTGTACTTACTCAAATTGCATTGCATTCATTTTTCAGACATGCTGGCACAGCTTTATGGTGAAATGAATAATTCACAATGCATGCAGCCCAATTCTCAATCTGACTGATTATTGGGTCTATCTATGTGACAGATTACTGTAGAATTGCTTTAGATTGTAAAGCTGTTAAATATTCATGGATGGTCTTCATTCAATTAATCTGTGGTTCTACCTCTCCAAATTAATATCCTGAGTTGTTAAAATCCATATGCGTGCGTGCGTGTCTAAAGTAAGTACTGGTTGGGTAGAAAAAACACAAGTGACTTATTTCAATGAGAAGCTTAACCAAGCAAATTTAGGGTCTGCTCCAAAGTCTGCTGGAATCAATGGAAAGAATCCCATTGTCTTTAAGTGGGGTTTGGAGCAGGCTTTCCTTGCAGACTAACAGGGATCAGTGGTCGTGGTGATCTATTGATCAAGGTTATTGGGTCCAGTTTATGAATTTTAAACTGTAATATTTTATGCACAGAGCCCCAGTGGCTCCTTGGTGATTAAGATACTATTTACATTAAATATTGAAGAGCTACTCTACTTAAGGATTTCAGCTGAACTGTGCTCTAAGGAATATTTCCAGACTTGACATTACAAACCTGTTTCATTAGGGGTAAGTAGGATCCCCCATATTTGGCCATCTGGTTCCCATTCTATTCACGTTAACCATGCCAATAAGTCCCTTGATCACTTTGAAACTGTACTGCTTAGTGTCTGTGTAAAAAAAAGAGGTTAAATTCCCACTTTAAGGGCCTGAGCCAACCTCTATTGAAGTTAATGGGAGCATTCATATTACATTCCGTGGGCACTGGATCAGGCAGTATGTGCAAATCTCAATGCAGCTTTGAGTATGGAGCTAGGTTTTGGCCCCTCCGTCATTTGAATGTATATTTTGGGTTAGGGGAGTGTCTGGATGCTGGGTAGTGTTTCAGATCTACACGCATTTCAGATTGTAGCTAGGAAAGTGTGCCCACCATCACAGTGCATCTAAATTATTTGGATGAATGTTTAAAAAACAAAGGGAAATGAGAGTATGTGAGACTTTCCCCACCTCAGAGGCTGAATTTATTGTTGATCCTTACTGGCATTTGTTAGTTGCATGGAATGGTCAGGACTGCTCATGTGAGTAAGGACTCCTTAAGGGTGCTCTAAGTTACACAGCCTCTGCTGGCCTGGGATTGCCAATGTGCATTGTACTCCAGCTCCATCCCCTCGGCACACCTCTGGCCTGACCCTGGATGCCCCCTCGCCTGGTGTTGGGAGGAGGTGTTAGGGAGTTACACCAGCTTTGCACACCTGGCATTCTCTCTACATCAGGGGAATCCCCTGTCATAGAAGCATAGAATATCAGGGTTGGAAGGGACCTCAGGAGGTCATCTAGTCCAACCCCCTGCTCAAAGCAGGACCAATCCCCAGACAGATTTTTACCCCAGTTCCCTAAATGGCCCCTTCAAGGATTGAACTCAGAACCCTGGATTTAGCAGGCCAATGCTCAAACCACTGAGCTATCCCTCCCCCCGTCATCCTGTTAGGGCAGGTATGTCCCCTTGCTGCAGCTTCAGCTGCTCCAAGGCTTCTATATGCAAAACCACACCTCTTAATTTCTGACGACGGCGTGACTGAATTGGACGGAGGTGGACTAGAACGGAAGTGTGGGTGACATGATCACTTGGATACTCTCTCTGTGTGGAGTGCTGCACAGTGCAAGTTTTTCATAGCGGGGTTCTGTCGTGAGTCATGAGGCACCGGGACAAAAAGGCATTTTCCTCTGTGCCGTCTTTGGAGGCGGGACGGTGGCCCATCAGGGGAGATTGTGCAGAAATGTAAATTCTAGAGCTGATCGAAATTTTTCGACCAAAATTTTTCTTCGTAGAAAAATGCAGTTGTGTGGAAATTGAAATGTTTGGTGAAAATTCTGCATGCACTGGAAATCCATCTCCTGAAAATCCCTTTCACACTGATTTTGAAGGTCACTGTGACACTTCCCTCAGGGAGCCCAGAGCTGTAAGCCATTGTGTTATCTCTCTGGCTTAGCAAGAGGGAACTTTGCTGGATCTTAAACTGCGTGACAGCTCCCTGCTGCACCAGTCTGTCTGTCTTACCAGCAAACTCCCTGAGACTCTGTCAGTCTAAACCTTGTCTTGCAGCCAATGTTCAGTGAACCCCGGTTCCCCAGAGACATTTCTCTGTAGTGTCCAGTCCTTTCACTGGATACTCACAGAAATGGTGAAGTCCACTGTCTCCAGCGAGACAGTACACACATGCTAGCCTGCTAGCCCAGTTATGAACACACTCTTTTGTCCTTAATACATAACACTGAGTCTGTAGGAAAACTAAGAATAAGGTTATTAATAAAGAACACAGATTCAAGTGGTACTAAGCAAGAGAAGAAAAGACAGGGTATGGGTATAGACAAAACAAAAATAACACGCTTCCTCATGCCTAGAACTTAACTTTAGCAAGCTACAATCTTTGCCTAAGCGCCTTTCTCAGCTACATCAAGCTATCAGCATCTCCAGCTCTTACAGCAGGTGGATCCTCCACTGACAGACTTAGACGGTATCAATCCCTTTGTCCTGTAAGTGATGGATAACAAAGGAGTCCCCGTTCTTCCCTTTTATAGTCCCGAAAACCTTTGAAATTTATTCTTTTGAAAAGTAAAGCCAGACAAAGTTCCTCTCTCCTGCTGCTTGTTCTTTGGGGTGCAGGCACCAAGTCCCTTCTTCATTGTCAGGGCAATGTGCTTTCTGGATTGTTTTGATCACTTTGTTTACTTTAGATGCAAATGTGCTTCTGCTGTCCTTGCTGTTTTCCTCATCTGCATGTTAGCTTGATCCATGCAGTCAGGTAAATCCACATTCCTTTGCCTAGGGTAGGCTTGTTTATCAACAAAGTAGTTTAAGAACATATTTCCAGCAGACACATTGCTCTGTACACGCAGTCCATATGGGCATTGCACAGTGATATTCATGACCAGCGTGAAGCCAGTTTTTACATGATACCTTACAAGACTCTGTCTGACCAAATTTCTGACCACAGTGGGTTGGATGTACCCTTTGCCAGTTGGCATAAAGGGGCTCTGAGCATCACAGTTACTCTCCAGCACAGTGACCACTCTTCTGTACAAAAGCCACAGGCACTCAAATGAAACAACAGACTGGGTCTAAAAGGCTATTTATTACCCCAGAAATATCACTGGATTCATCATACTGTGGACAGAGTCGCTCCCATTTGTAATTTTCTTGATTTATGATTGGAGATGGGTTCAAACTCCAACCCCAGATCCAAACTCCAGGACTACATTCTAATGCTGCAGCTCACCCCCATTTCTAGTTGTGGGGTAACACATACATTCTGTCCTTCTGCTGTACCCCAAAGTGACCGTGTGGCTGTATTGACTCTCTGCCTCATATTTGGCCTGATAGTTTCCTCTTGGTACCTGTAAAGGATAATCTCTGCTCCCTGGCCTTGCAGCTTGTGATACCAAAGCCATCGAGCTGCCAGTGAGAAAAGTAGTTGTCTCTGCCTCAGTGAATTTGCCCTGAGCAACAGCTGTTACCCATCCATCTCTTATGAGTAATGACGAGCTGTGCTGGAGTTCTGTGGGTGATGGACAATCATTATCTGCAATCACAACAATGTCCGTCACCAGGGACTTTGCACCAGTGTGGACGCTGGTGTTTGTTTTGCTTAGTGAGATGGGTATCAGCATCCATTTGTGCTGGAGATCACTCAGGAATTTCACCTGCTGGCCCCTCAAATTTTAAACAGTCAGGAGCCTCTGAAGAACATTTGTCTGTTTTTAAGATGATAGTCTGTTTTCCCTTTCTCCCTGTGACCTTTCATAAATATCAGTTTTTGAACACCCCACACCACTGGCTGACTTCGAAGACCACCTCCTTCTGGTGGGTTTCTGGGAGCTGCAGTTCTTCAGGGTCCTTCAGGGGGCACCAGTAGACCAGTGCACCACGTCACAGCGATATCATAGTCCTGAAAGAACTTCTCAGATGTAAATGTTCCTATAAAAGTTTCCGATTCCTTGTTACCTTATGAGGGGTAACAGAATGAAATTTCCTCTTGGAAAGCATTTCTTATTTAATGCAATGTGTTCTTGAATGGGAAGAAGGGTGGGGTTTCACTGGGAACCTTGGGAACAGTTTAATTAAGCCAGGGTGTCAGTGGATGGAGTGGCAGGAAGGGACAGCTGACTGAACCAGAGAAGTTTGGGAACATTTAACTCTCATGTGAAGGGCGATCGGAAAGCTGTAGAAAATGTAAAGTGTTGTTCCATAACATGATGCTGAATAGAGAAGAGTCAAAACCCTGGATCTGAACATCCCCAAACTTTTGAAATCCACATCTGAATTCTGTGGCATGGGCCCATCTCTAGAACGGAGAACTAAATCTGGGACTTCAGCCTCATGAACAGACATGTTAAGGGCAAATTGCAAATATTGGGCCTAGTCCTGAAGCCTTTAGCCAAACTACCCCCTTGACTTCAACATGGCTTTAGACTGAGTAAGGACTTGAAAGGATTTCATGGTTTCCAAGGCCAGAAGGGACCATTGTGATTATCTCGTCTGACCTCATGTAGAACACAGGCCAGAGAACTTCCCCAAAATAATTCCTAGAGCAGATCTCTTAGGAAAACATCCAATCTTGATTTAATAATTGTCAGTGACAGAGAATCCACCATGACCCTTGGTAAATTGTTCCAATGGTTAATTATTCTCATAATTAATTTACACCTTATTTCCAGTCTGAATTTGTCTTGCTTCAACTTCCAGCCATTGGGTCGTGTTATTCCTTTCTCTGCTAGACTGAAGAGCCTATTATCAAATATTTATTCCCCATATAGCTACTTGTAGATTATAATCAAGTCACCCCTTTGCCTTCTCTTTGTTTGGCTAAATAGATTGAGCTCCTGGAGTCTATAAGGAAGGTTTTCTAATCCCTGAATCATTCTCATGGCTCTTCTCTCCAATTTATCAATATCCTTCTTGAATTGTGGACACCAGAACTGGACACAATATTCCAGCAGTGGTCACACCAGTACCAAATACAGAGGTAGAATAACCTCTCTACTCTTGCTTGAGATTCCCAATGGTCATAATAGCTATGCAGAGAAGGTGAAACTCTCCCCTATGCAGAGAGCCAGCACAAGGACTAGCCATGATTTAAGTCCCATTTAAGCCCCTCAGGGTCTTTACATCTTAAATAGGACTTAAATGGTGCATATGCCTTGTGCCAGCTCATCCCCATGGTGCGTGGGGATGAGTTTCACTCATAATGAGAGAGGCAAAGCAATACTGGTATTAAGGGCAGTCAAATTAGTTTAACTGATTCTCAAAACAGCCTCCAAGTTGCAGAGGTGCAAGTGCGCAAAAAGGAGTATTCTTTCAATGGCTCATACTTCACATTATTTTTCTGTTTCATATATTGGAGAAGGGAGACTGTGTGGAATGTAAATTCATTTGGCGGAAGCACTGTAATTTCAAACAATTGCTGCAGAGCCCAAACTTGATTATTGTACTAAAATAGCCTAGGTAGCGTTTTTGGGGTTTTTTTGCACTGACCTGGTTTCTGTAAACTGCAATAATGTATTGATGTATTTCTCTTTGGAAGGTGCCTAGAATACAAGTACAAAGTGCATGGGGTCTGATTCTCCTTTCGCTTACACTAGTTTTAAACCACGGTAATGTCACCAACTTCACTGGGGTTACTCCTCATCTACACCAGGGTCAGTGAAGAGGAAGTCAGATGATCAAAGTTTACATCTTCCATAGTACGAGCACTTTTATTAAAATTCCATTTGTGGGTCCTCGGCAAGTGCAAATCAATATGGCTCCATTGAAGTCAGTGGGCCCATACTGATATATACCAGCTGACGATCTGGGGTGTGTGTATATGTGTGATATATATACACATAATTATATATAAATTGTGATGGGGCTTAACCCCCATCCCCTGCAAGGCAAGGGAAAGACCCCTAATTAGTCATGCTCTGCACCTGGCGGGTCATTAACTAATTGCTTCCTGGCCAAAGGAGGCAGAGCTGGGCCTTATAAGTAGACCTAGGGAGCTCGGTTTTGGAGCGACCGCAGAGGAGACAGGTCTCTGGTGGAGAGGCGCCCTGGGATAGTGTTTAATGGTCAGGATACACTGGAGGCCGAACGCTACAGGAGCAGGTTAAGCTCCAGCAGGGGAAGCCGTGAGGCATAGCCAACAAGGGAACTACAGTGGGCCCTAAGAGGGATGGAAAGGCTCTTAGTTTGAAGATTTGTTTGGACTTTCATTTGGACTTGGTGGTGCTACCCCATACGGGGTTTAGACTTTTAGCCACAGAATACCCAGAGGGGTAGTTGGGAGTAGACACAGGCTGAGAAAGGACACTGCAGGTTGGAAGGAGAGCCCAGTAGGGGGTGACAGAGATGGGGACCTCATGCAAGGCTGTGACCGTAGATGAGGGGGTGTCCCCAAGATGCGGGCGTGTTACTACAATAATATAAAATATAATAAAAATGTGAATCTAGAATGGAACTAAAATAAGTGCCAGGCATTCAGAGGCGATCTAGAAGTGGTTATGTGCAGTGATGGTTGATATGTTNTAAAAATGTGAATCTAGAATGGAACTAAAATAAGTGCCAGGCATTCAGAGGCGATCTAGAAGTGGTTATGTCCAGTGATGGTTGATATTTTATATTCTTACAGGCAACCCATAGGGAGTAGTAAGCTGCTTATACTTATTATGGATTTTGTATGTCTATTTTTGTACTAAGTTAATTGTATTTTCACTAAGAGTTGCAGTAGCCTGCTGTTTATTACTGTGTCTTCACCAATGAACTGTTACACTTTATCTGCAAATAAGTGGTTTCTGGTAACATGATCTGCATAAATATTGGTCAGTCTTTTTATTCAGTTTCCTGTACTTCGAGCGTAGCCGTAGTTTGAGCTACTTGCTTGTTGAATGCCTGCTAGTGATCTTTACTATGGGCCTGTGAATTGTCAGTATAAAAATTAGTAGTTTGTGAAAGCCATTCTAATGACTTCAAAATCCCACTTAGTTCAAATAATCTTGAAATATATCTTTAGCAACCAAAACTCTGCTTTGTTTACACTAGATCTTACGCCCCAAACTGAAATGTAATAACTAGGCCAGGGGTAGGCAACCTACGGCACGAGTGCCGAAGGCAGCACGCGAGCTGATTTTCAGTGGCACTCTCACTGCCTGGGTCCTGGCCACTGGTCTGGGGGGCTCTGCATTTTAATTTAATTTTACATGGAGCTTCTTAAACATTTTTAAAACCTTATTTACTTTACATACAACAATAGTTTAGTTCTATATTAGACTTATAGAAAGAGACCTTCTAAAATGTTAAAATGTATTACTGGCACACGAAACCTTAAATTAGAGTGAATAAATGAAAACTCGGCACACCACTTCTGAAAGGTTGCCTACCCCTGAACTAGGCAGTAATGTGCTATATTGTTACCATCCGGAGACTCTCTTCTTAGAATATCAGTCACGTATTATTTGACATTATAGGTTATTTTGTCATGTTATTTACCATCTTAATGTGATATTTATATTGATCGCTGCTGTGTGGTGTAGAAACAGCATTTCATAGGCTGTAGCTGGCAAATCCAGTACAATGGAGCTGTAGTTACAACAGGCACTGAGCTACGGAAGCATGCACTGTTGCTGCATAAGCACATGTCAAGTTCCTGTCTAGGCTATTGCGTTAAATCGCTTTCACTTGGCTATAGGGTGATCAGACAGCAAATGTGAAAAACTGGGATGGGGGTGGGGGTAATAGGAGCCTATATAAGAAAAAGACCCAAAAATTGGGACTGTCTCTATAAAATCGGGACATCTGGTCACCCTACTTGGCTATGTGTGGTATGCTCAGTCTAAGTACTTTTTCTCTCTCGTTGCAAGTGGAAACTTAGTAACTGGTTGGATATTTACCATAAACACTCTATTTCACCTTGTTTTATGGCCATTTTATCCCAATGTAGTTTTTTCCTATTACAATACTTTATATTTGTTATTGTGCACAAGTCAGTGCTGGGATATCCTTATCCACGGGATGCTAAACACTTTACCTCTGTGCAGACGTTCACTCAGAGGTGGGGGTTTGTTCAACAGAACCATTGTTGTAAGAGGCAGATTGACGACAAAAAAATGTCCTTGAATCACTCTGATGGATCTGCACTTCCATTCTATTCCTGGTTGTGCCACTGGCTGGCCGGGAGACCTTGGGCAAGCCACTTCCCCGCTCTGTGCCTCAATTTCCCCATCTGTAAAATGGGGATAATGATACTGCCCTCTGTTGTTAAAGTGCTTTGAGATCTACTGATGACAAGCACTGTATAAGAGCTAGGCACTAATTATAATTATTATTGTTTATGCCCAGTAAGCTGTTTAAAATCTTCTGTGGATGCGGAAAAAAAGCAAAGATGATTCTTTCTTTTAACATTTACATCAGCCGAGGTTCTGAGCCTTCATCTGAACCCATTCTTTTTTTGCCTGACCGTCCTGTTTTGACTTTCCTCTTTTCCCTCTTTTGCATGGACATAAGAACAGCAGCAACTGAAAAGTGACATCTGTTTGGGCCCTTGTGTATGGCTCTTCTCTCTCTGCTCCCAGGAAGGTGATGCTATTATTATTTTTGTATTACAGCAGCAGCTAGTGGGCCCCGGTCAGTTTTTGGGACTCACGGTGCCGAGTGCAAATTGGTGTAGCTCCATTTACTTCAGTTTACACCAGCTGAGGGTCTGGCTCAGTCCTTACAGGAGCTTACAGTCAGAACAGAGATAAGACACAACGATGGGGGAATGTAGGACATAAAAGAAAAGATTCCCCTTGTTTTGTCCCAGACCTCTCTATTGTGTCTCGTCGCTAATTATATTCCATGCCTGCCCTCCCTGTAACCTGCCCTCCCGCTTGTACCATCTTTCTTCTACAAACAGCACTGTTAATTTTGATGAGGCAGAAGCGAATCCTCTGATGTGTCCTTGCTTTCAGGGTTACATCAACAGTATACCAAACAGGGAGTTGTTCCCGTTTAAAGTGTTACCAGGAACCCTTTGAGCACATGGACTGGGGACAGAAGAAGAGGTGGAACGCTAGTCTTTTAGTTGCCCATTGTACTTACTCAAAGGAGCTTTCTTTAGGGGGGCCATGACTTTCTTCATCTTGTATTTCAGGCTGACATCCCTTTTGCCATTACGTCTGATCCCCTTATGCCAGTGTGCTTCTAACACTCTCTGGGCGCATCCTGTGACTGGCCGAGTGGAACTGACAGTCTCTTTGGGGTGGAGGTGTGTGGGGGGGTTGACATTAATGCTGCTTCATGGGCTAGCCGCTGAAGAGCGTCTGTGGCGTGATGTACACTTCTGCCTCTTCCCAGGAGATTTAAAGTGTCAGCTAAGCGATGTTTTCCTAGCTGCACTGGCCTGGAGACTGAAAGCCAATAGTCACTCCTTAAACGCAAATTCTCTTCCCCGTATGGCATCACAGCGTTGCCATCTGAGCCACAGGGTTTGCTGAGTTCTTTATTGATCGATAATGAACATATGTACATATATTTTACTCTACAAACATGCTGCTAATAGCCTAATTAATAGTTCTTTTGCCTCATCTAACACGTTAAAGTTTGACTATCCTATTTCTGCTTCCATCATTGTAACCGTGAACTGGGAGCTGTGGGTCACATGTCAGGGGTACAGAAGCCTTAAGTGAAGAGCCTCTGAGGAGGAAATTATTGGGGAACCCATAAAATGACATCAGGAACGGTGCGGAATGCTTTCTAACGTGCCTACTGCAATGGGACTTAGTTCCTATATAGTGCCTTCAAGTCTGTCGTTTGGGTTCTGTGTTTGTACAGCACCTAGCTCCAAGATGTCCGGGCCTATGACGAGGGCCTAGGTGCCACTGCAATCTAAATAGTAAGTGGGAGGCAGCTCTGAGGACATGCTGGCTTCTCTTGCCTGACAATCTAGAAGAGTCACCAGTGCAGCACGATGCTGAGCAAGCAACCAGAGTGGCTCTGAGGAGCTGTTTTGAGAAGAGAAGAACTAGATTGGGCTAGCCCAGGAGGAAGTTCTATCGAAGTGGAGAAGCCAGTGAGCAGAGGAGAAGGACTGGCCAGGATGGAGGGGGCTGAACCAGAGTGTGTCCGTTCTAGCAGGAACAAGACTAGATATGCTCAACCACACAGGAAAAGGTGGGCCAGACTGAAGGTGTCTGGGAATCATAGAAATGTAGGGCGGGGCCTCAAAATCATCAAGTCCAGCCCCCTGTGCTGAGGTAGGGCCAAGTAAACCTAGACCATCCCTGACAGGTGTTTGTCCAGCCTGTTTTTAAAAACCTCTAATGATGGGGATTCCACAACCTTTCATGGAAGCCTATTGCAGAGCTTAACTACCCCTTATGGTTAGAAAGGTTGTCTAATATCTATCCTAAATGACCCTTGCTGCAGATTAAACCCATGACTTCTTGTCCTACCCTCAGTGGACATGGAGAACAATTGATCCCTGTGCTCTTTCTAACAGCCCTTAACGTATTTGAAGACTGTTACCAGGTACCTCTCCTCAGTCTTCTTTTCTTCAAGACTAAACATCGGTCAGAGTTTCTAAATAATTCTTGTTGCTCTCCTTTGGATTCTCTCCATTTTGTCTACATCACTCCTAAAGTGTCGCACACAGAATTGGACACAGTACTCCAGCTGACGCCTCACCAGTGCTGAGCAGAGTGGGACAATTGCCTCCTATGTCTTACATTTGTCACTCCCATTAATACACCTCAGTATGATATTAGCCTTTTTCACAACTGCATCACATTTTTGACCCATAATCAATTTGTGATCCATTGTAGCCCCTAGATCCTTTTCAGCAGTACTACTATGTGGCCAAATATTCCCCATTTTACAGTTATGCATTTGATTTTTCCTTCCTAAGTGTAGTACTTTGCACTTGTCTTTATTGCATTTCATCTTGTTGATTTCAAACCGATTCTCTAATCCAAGTTGATTTGGATTCTAAAAGTGCTTGCAACCCCTCCCTGCTTGGTGACAGGAACTAATGTTCGTAAGTTTCTGAGGAAAACGTGGGTGAAGGGAGACTCGAGGACACCTCAGCTGGACATCTTTGGGAAAGCTGTGCTAGTGGGAACTCTGAATCTAAAGACATAACCAGAGACATTACATCAGTGCCACAGTCACTCAGTTAACATCTCCCAAAGCACCTAATAAATTGGGCAGCGTTCATATAATGGCCTCGAGCCTCAGCTACAGCTCCCCCTGCTGGTGCTATACAAATGACAGGTTTCAGAGTAGCAGCCGTGTTAGTCTGTATCCGCAAAAAGAACAGGAGTACTTGTGGCACCTTAGAGACTAACAAATTTATTTGAGCATAAGCTTTCGTGGGCTACAGTCCACTTCTTCGGATGCATAGAATGGAACATACAGTAAGAAGATATTTATACATACAGAGAACATGAGAAGGTGGAAGTAGCCATACCAACTGTAAGAGGCTAATTAATTAAGAGAAGCTATTAACAGCAGGGGAGAAAAACTTTTGAAGTGATAATCATGATGGCCCATTTCGGACAGTTGACACGAAAGTGTGAGGCTGCTTCAACATGGGGAAATAGATTCAATTAGTGTAATGACCGAGCCATTCCCAGTCTCTGTTCAAACCTAAGTTGAT
>QXTE01000114.1:3233157-3441084 GCA_003942145.1 Platysternon megacephalum | reverse complement strand
AACAGGAGTACTTGTGGCACCTTAGAGACTAACAAATTTATTTGAGCATAAGCTTTCGTGGGCTACAGCCCACTTCTTCGGATGCATAGAATGGAACATACAGTAAGAAGATATTTATACATACAGAGAACATGAGAAGGTGGAAGTAGCCATACCAACTGTAAGAGGCTAATTAATTAAGAGAAGCTATTAACAGCAGGGGAGAAAAACTTTTGAAGTGATAATCATGATGGCCCATTTCGGACAGTTGACACGAAAGTGTGAGGCTGCTTCAACATGGGGAAATAGATTCAATTAGTGTAATGACCGAGCCATTCCCAGTCTCTGTTCAAACCTAAGTTGATGGTATCTAGTTTGCAATCGTTTCAAGCACTGCTCCGTTCTTCAGCTGCACAGAAACCACCTCTGTTACACACATTGGGCAAGATGGTAGTTTTAAGCCACTGCCCACATTGGTGGTGGTGGTGGTGGGGGCTGAGGGGTGAGCTGGGTTTGCAGATTGATGGTTGCTCCCAGAAACAGTGTGCTTGAGGCCACTGGGAGCCCTGGGGCATGCCAATCTGAGGGGTCCCCACTACAGACTTCAGCAGCCATAGCCACTCCAGCTCTGCTGGCCAGTGTGTAAGAGGGAAGGCCTCACCTACCTTCTTTGGGAGAGTGTAGCATCACTCTGGGCGAGATGTCCTCAGTCAGCGTGTGCCTGGAATGCAAGGCTCAGGACCGGAGCTGAAATTTTCCATGCTGGGTGTCTGCCTATCGCTGAATTATCTGGGAAAGTTTCAGCCAAAACAGTTCAGCCATTTCCAAGAATGAGAATAGGGGAAAAGGCATTGGTTTGCCCGTGTTAAATTCTTACCGCTGTTGTGCTGAGACGCTCTAGCGCTTCCATACTTGTTCGCGGGGACTTGGACTTTGGCAGGGAGGTTACCCTGGTGGTGGGGAGCTTGCTTTCCCGGAGACAAGCCTCTGAAATGTGGCCAAGTTATACACCTCAGAAAAATCACAGTTCATACATGCTCAGTAGAAGTTTGTTAGGCTTTGTTAGAGACTGGCAGCCCTGGTCTCCAGACATTCTCCATGCACCGAGCATGGCCCATATCACACAGCTCCTTCATACTGACTGGATGTTGCATACACCATCCCCACAGTGGACTGAGCATGCGCCATCTGAAGGCTGCAGGGACTGAGCAGGGCTTTTCCTGAAATTGTTCCTCCTGGCTGCTGGGGGCCACTGGGTCTCTAGGTACCAGAACTGAGAGCAGGGAGACTGTCTCTTCTGTGCCCTCAGTGCTTCCTCACCCCCACCTTAGCAGCCAGCCAGTGAAGAGGAGACAGAAAAGCAGCCTGAGTGACTTGACTGCAGAGGGGAGGAGTGAGGGGTGAGGTGTGAGAGGGGAGGCAGGGAACAGGGGTAGATTGGAAGTAGAGGAGCACAGAGACAGGCTGCAGGGATGTGAGAAGCAGGGTCTAGGCTCATTCCAGAACCTGGATCTGAACCCAAGATTCCTGAGTCTCAACATTCCTCTGCTGTCTAGCAAATGGCTATGTGTCTCTCTCCCCCCTCTAGTGCCTGGTCCACATGGAGAATAACAACCTACTGTTGCTACCAGTTACTCAGTTAGCTGTGGATCTAAAGGGACCAAACCTAATGATGACCCATGTGATTAATATGGCTCTGTATGATAGAATTTTCTATTTTTTCAGTTTGCTTTTTTTAAACTTTAGGACATTTTATTGGACCCCACCTCCCAGCCTCTCTATATTAAAATAAGATTAAGGCTGTAAAGTTAAGCACTTAAGTTAGGCAATGCCAGATTTAAGGTTCTCTGTGCAATCTTAATTTGGCCTCCTATATGATACAGTTGTTAACTGCATGATCACATACTGCCTTTTTCACAGGACCCCACCTCATTCTGGGACCAGAGTGGATAGTGCTCTGGAAATGAATCAGGGTTGTGTGCTGTTCAAAGCTGTTGTCTGTAGAATCCCTGCCTTGCTTGTCGTAGACAAATTAGAAGGTGTGTGGATGCAGGGGCTTGCAAGAAGAGAAAGGATGGTGTCATGATGAATGCAGTTGAACGTTGCTCTGGGGAATTGAGTTCTGCCTCTGCCAGGGAGTTCCTACGTGATGGGCGAGTCTCTTGAACCAAACTTTTCACAGGTGGTCACTAATTGTGTGTTCCTCATTTTCTGGGTGTCTGATTTGAAATGCCTTGGGCCTGATGTGTAGAAGTGCTGAGCGCTCACAGCTGCAACTGACGTCAATGGGAGCTGTGCTTTGAACATTTAAGGTACTGTAAAAATGCAAATTGCTCTGAAAAATCAGGCCCTTGGAGTCTCAAGATGGTCACCCAAAATTAGTGGTCACTTTTGAGAATGTTGGCAATGCTGTGCCTCAGTTCCCCATCTGTGAAATGGGGATAACAATATCCTCTTACAAATCACGGGTGATGTAAAGAGAGATTTATTCATTAGTGTTTGTGAAACACTTCGAGTATCATAGAAAACCCCACAAAGAAATGACTAATTGTGGATTCAGTGCAGGGTTTGAACAATGCGTAGTAAAAAAAGGCCTGGGGCCACACATTGAAGGATAAGCATGAAGAGAAGTAATGAATAATTCAGGGAGAGCCATCTGTCCTGTGCACTGAATGAGGCAGGGGTCCTGTAGAAAACACGTAGCATGCGATCACGTAATTAAAGACGGTATCTGAATGCATACATGCCAGGGGGCCGCATGAAGGTTGCACAGGCAAGCTGAATTCTGGTATTTTCTATCTTTTGAGTGCTTGACTTTGCAATCTTTACATTCTCCTAATGTAGCTAATTTTGGATGTAATAAATAGAAGGCAGCAGTGCGCGTTCAGATACACCTGACATCTCTTTGAAATGGAGTCAAATGATTTATACCATAATCAAATAACTGGAAAGGAAGTAATTTATTATAAACTGTAGAAATGGACTAGAAACCCATAGACCACCATGCGCCCATTTCTATGAATGAGTTATTGCTGCTCTAAATTTCAATAGTGCTATACCCACCTCTCTGGGATTAGTGAACTCATGTTTTCTAGAGATTATACTAACAAATGTGTCAATTCCATGTTGCAGATGTATAACGCTCTGCCAACAAAGCCTGATAATACTTGAAATGGGACGTCAGATGGAACGGGAGGGACAGTGTCTGGGGAATATCACATAAAGTTCTAAAATACGGCAGCACTGCAAACAGAAGCATGGCGATGATGTGTTTATAGAGGAATCATATCTCATGGGAGCTGGGAGGCTGATTATGCAATAAGAGCCATGATGATACTAGAAAATTCTGAAATCTTCGTCAAGACAGAAAAAATAGTTGCAGACGTGCTTGGGTAGCAGGAGCAGGGGGAAGACCAAAGCAACACTACATAATATACAACACCATCCAGGACACCCTTGATTTAATTAGAAAATCTATTGCTAAATGAGCTGTTTTCCCTCCTAACCTGTCTTGTTGGGCAGAGAGGTCAATTTCTAGACAGCAGAAGTTGGAGATTGGAACACCCGGACTGTTTAATGTTTGGTGCAGAGATGTGGGTGAAGACTGCACCACCAGGGGGAGCAAGATACCATTTTTAAAATTTAATCATAATCCCAAACCTATGTATTTACTTTAGGGCGCTTCTAGAGAGAAACTAGACATTAAAACCAAGATCCTACCAAGGATTCTGTTAGATCACATCCTAGTTAGTGTAATTTTGCTCCCACAGCTGTGTAATAGGTGGAGAGACTGGAAATTCAATTTGTCACTATTACAATATGCAGAACAGTAAATATTATGGCGAAAACCCCCTTAGACTACTGTGGGGAGACCTTCAATGCAAACTGTGCTCCTAAATCCCTTAGACACATCTGAAAGTCTCCCCATGAGGATACTAGGGGGATTGCTACATCACTTGGGCTGTGCAATGTGATGAAGGCAATAAGCAGAAGATGGGTAATGATATCTAATTGTGACTTGCTAAATTTAGTAAAGCATGGTGAACAGCTGGGGAGTGGGGATTAAAACTCAACCCCTATCCCCAGTGAGACAGTTGACAGAAGGGTGAGACAATAATGACCCACTTTCAAAAGGCAGAGGATCAAGGTGGATTGATTTAAATCACCAATTTAAATAATGATTTAAATCAGCAAGCAGGAAACAGCAATTTAAATAAATTGATTTTAATTGAGTTTTGCATTTGTACTTTATAGTTATTTTCCTAAAGAAAATGATTCTCATTGGTAACCATTAAAACATGTTGATTTCCAAGTAAATATAGTATTTACATTAAATTTGGTGCTTCTTTTTGGTAACCAGAAGGATACACTACAGCTGTACACATTTATTTAAGCAATTATACAATTTAACTTACATTTATTCAAATTCTTAATTTTTCTATTTTTATATGTTAGAAATTGGTTAGTGATGCATTTTTTAATTACTAGATGGTGATCAATCTCTTACTTGTGATTTGTATCCAAGCTTTATTTGGATGCAAATTCAAATTAAATTAAAAATGCACAGAAAAAGCATTAATTTTTGTAATAAAATAAAACTACCTTCCATGTGCTGGATACATAAGAACAAAAAATGTATCAAAAGGTGTTTTGAATTTCAAACTAACTTATTTATTAAACAAAGGAAGGATTATCTGTAGTTAGTGAATGTAATTGACTGACTCTGGTCACCAAGTTCTTCAAGATTTTAGAACTAGTAGAGTTCATCCTCTCTCACCAAGGCTTTATTCATAGATTGGAAGAGGGAAAACAAGCTTTCATGCTTTTTTCAATTCCCAATCGGTTTCTTAACTTTGAATGAACTAGACATTGTACTGAACTAGTTGACTAAACAGAAATGAAAAGATATTCTCTCTGCACCTGCGGAAAGAGGCTTCTGCAGTCAAAAGCTGGTTTAGGGCTTCAACAAACTCTGGCTCCAGGTACTTAGCCAGTGCTTTCCACCAGGTCAGTGATTTGACTTTCTTTAAAACTGGGTAGCAAATATGTACTGCTTAATATCATTTTTTGTATTTAATTTAAATGATTTTAATAGATTATGATAAGTTGAGGCCTGCACACAAACTGTCAATTTCAAATAGGTTTATTTCTAATTTAAATTTACAAAAATCTGATTTAAATTTAAAAAATCCATTTTTTAAAAAAACATCAATTTTTATCCACCCTGCAGAGTATTGAGCATGTACATGTGCATTTGCACATCTGTGTGCACAGTTACTGCATGCACAAATGGAGAAAATGTAAGTGCAGTTCTTGGCGCATGCAAAGCAGTCAGTGCTTAAACATTTTTCTGCCTGCACAAATTCAAGTGAGTGTGGACTTTTTCCCCCCATTTTTTTTAAATGGCCTTAATAGGCTATATTTTAAATGAGATTGGATATTAGGTTTTGATGGGAAAAGATCTCTGTTCCATAAGGGTGAAAAAAGCAGTCAAATGGCCTGCCAAAAGAGGCAGAAAGCACTAGTCTAAATCAGTAATGCCACCAATGGAATGGATCTGTTAGTGTCCACCTCCAAATCCTCCATGGAAATGCATGGTATAAAATGGCCTTGATTGAATTCCATAGAGTTGCACCTATTTACATCACCTCGGGATCTGGCTCAGGGAGAATTCCACAAAGCACTCATACTTCAGAGAGTCCAGGGGGAGAGAGAATAAAGCTCTCTACTCTCAGACCCTTGGGACATAGTCATAACTTGGGATGAAATATTCCTGACAACAGAAGAGGCAGGATGTGCTTGTCTCACCTTCAAATTGTACAAAGACCAGTTAGCTTCAATATGGTGGTGGAGACCCTGGATCACTTGATTAAAAAAGAGGCACTCCGGTCTTCAGTGAAGATGGCAATCTGCCTGATTGGGGGAGGTATCTTGAAATCAAACAGACAAGATCTCCTACCTATGCCATGAGAGCTACAGGCTGTTTTCTGTGAATTGTGGTTGTGAAGTCTTAGCAAATGTGCTACAGCCTCAACTAAAGTGATCATTACTGACCAGGTGGGTTCATTAAAGTCCATCTTATTTCTGAAACAGCCACTGCAGCTTCGGGACACTGCTGTGGCCATCTCAAGAGCTGCAAAGAGCTTTTGGTAAAACCGATGGGAGCTCTCTGGCGAATCTTCCCGGGGGTGTTACTGCAAGTGGGCCACTAGAGGGCCCTTGAACTCCTGTGAATAGGAGAGGTTGAGGGGTGTATACTTCCACTTGCACATTCTTCTCCCCAGATGGCCATTAGCTCATTCCAGTGGGGTAGCCAATTAGTTTTCCTGTGAGCTGTCCAGTGGGACGCCGGGGACTACCAGTCTGGAGCACCTGGGAGACGTCCTATTGGGGGAGCATGAGGATATGTGCGCATGTTCCTGCAGAATCCCCTGCTTTTATTATGGGGGCCAAGCCCTCTTTAATTTTTCATCTTCATTTGTGCCTTTTTGTGGCTCAGTGACTTTGGAGGGGAGATAACTTTTCCCAAGTGGACAGGATACAGCCTAAGAGACCAATTAGGGGAGAGGGGGAGAAAGAAGAAGGGGGGTGGGAATCTTTTCTCCAACCCAATCAATTGGAGAAGGGAACCTAAATGAAGGGAGTCCATCCATAACCTAGGGAGAGGTGGTGAGGGGCTAGGAGCCTGCTTTAGTGGGATCTGTCTTGAAATGCTTCCTCCCTTATCTATGAGTGTCAGCAGGAGTTTTGCAGGGGTTATGGCCCGGGGTTATGAAGTCTTTCTATTGACTTCAAAGGGCTTTGGATCAGGCCCTGTATGAATAGAGGGTGAGGGTTTTATAGTGATATACAGAAGAACAAATGGTGGATACTGCTATGTAGCTAACACTATTCTTAGGCTTTTAATTCATTAAGTTCCATGAAATCTGTGCCTCGCTCTGAATGTAAGTTGGGGAACCTCATAGTTATAAAAATATTGGATGGGCCATGGCTTCGTTACCTGAAAAACCCATCACTTTTATAGACGCCCAGTACCAAAGGTTTCTCCTGTTTAACTGGGAAAGAGGGTCCTCCTGTGTTTGTTACTTGTTTGCAGTGGCAGTAAGACTCCTGCCATAAAGGATCATAGGACAGAGGAGTCTCCGTCGGGTAGACAGACAGAATGAGTCGGATACCGGTCCATATAAAGATCATACTGTAGGTCACCTCTGAGAACACCCATGTGTCAGTCCACAGGCCTGGTTACTCTCAAGTGGCACCAGCCTCCATTTTTAGAGTTGAGGAAAGGGAGGGGAAATGGAGATACAGGGACTCTAACCAGATACTGAAGAGATGAAAAGGAGTCTATGCATATGACTTCATTATCACAATGAAGAATCCAAATGCCTCCGAGCCCTCTTTAAACTGGATATTGTTCAGGGCTCGGAATCCTGATTGGGCTTTAAGTGCAGTTATTATTAGAAAAGAGGCCCTGTAGAAATAGCATCTCAGGGGTCTCATATTTATTCAGAGACTACCTCGTTACTTTCCAAAGTCAAAAGTCAGGTTTTTTTGGTTGCAAATTGCCAGTAGTACAAATTCAACCTGGAATCCGAAAGTCAAGCTGGGCTTTCTCTGCTACATACATCACCCCCAGCAACAAAGATCCTCAGACAGTGTAAGTTGGCCTGCCCCTACTGAAGACAGCAAAGGGCTCAATTCTGTGAGGTGCTGATCACTTCCTGAGAGATGTTGAGAATTCTCAGTTCCCAGTGAAGTCAATGGGAGTTGAGAATGCTCAGCAACTTGTAGGATCAGGCCCTAAATTTGGATTCACAGGGCCAGTTCCTTGGCTGGTGTAAGTTGCCATAACTCCATTGACTTGAAGGGGAGCAAGAGCTCTTGGGAGTGATCAGCACCATGCAGAATCGGTCCCTTTATTGACATGCAGAACAGAATAGCCTGCCCATCTACAACTGTATTGGCTGTAGGAGGAAACATTGTTTTTGTTGGTGAAAATGAACAGATGTGACCTGAAAGACCCAAAGGGAGCAAATGTTTGCAGTAACAAGGTGCAATTTTTACTTCCCTGATCATAACGACTTGTTGAAATAAATGTCAATAAATGTTTTCAGGAAATGATTGAGGGTTTGGACTTAAAGTAGATAATTGCATGCCTTGGATATTTGGAAATACAAGTGATGTGTGCCCTGAAACGACCTCCCTTGTTGGCTTCAGTTAGAAAAGATTTAGAGAGCTGAGAGTTTGTCTTCCTCTGCCTAGGGGAGCACTGCTCCACCTTTGGAAGATGTATGTACCTTCATGCTCCCTGACTGTGTTGATGACACTCCATTTCCCTCTCCCAGTAGCAGTGCCAAGAATATAAGAAACAAACAAACAAGGGCCAATGTCATAAATATAAAGGGAAGGGTAACAACCTTTATGTATGCAGTAATATAAAATCCCTCCTTTACCTGTAAGGGGTTAAGAAGGTCAAATAACCTAGTTGGCACCTGACCAAAAGGACCAATAAAGAAAGAAGATACTTTCAAATCTGGGGGTGGGGGAAGGTTTTGTTTGGGCTCTTTTGTGTGTGTTCCCTCTTGAGACAAAAAGAGAGACCAAGCAGGTAATCCAGCTCCTACTGAAATGATACATCTAAAATTACAGAAATTGTAAGTAATAGCAAGGAAATGCGATAGATTATCTTTTGTTTTAGCTTGTGAATTTTCCCTATGTCAAGAGCAGTGGTTCTCAAACTATTGTACTGGTGACCCCTTTCACAGAGCAAGCATCTGAGTGCAACCCCCCTTATAAATTAAAAACACCTTTTTATATATTTAACACCATTTTAAATGCTGGAGGCAAAGCGGAGTTTGGGGTGGAGGCTGACAGCTCACGACCCCCCATGTAATAACCTCGCGACCCCCTGAGGGGTCCCGACCCCCACTTTGAGAACCCCTGGTCAAGAGGGGAGTTTATTCCTGTTTTGTAACTTTGAAGTTGAGCCTAGAGAGGAATCCTTTGTGTTTTAAATCTTTTTATTAGCCTGTAAACTTCCATCCTGATTTTACAGAGGTGCTTCTTTTATTTTTTTTTATAATAAAGTTCTTCTTTTAAGAACCTGATTGGTTTTAAGTGTCCTAAAAACCAAAGGGTCTGGTCTGTGTTCACCTTGTTAACCTATTTGGTTGGCATATTATTCTCAAGCCTCCCCAGGAAAGGGGGTGAAGCGGCTTGGGGGGATATTTTGTGGGGGAGAGGGCTCCAAGTGGCCCCTCCCTGAATGTTTGTTTAAACCACTTGGTGGTGGCAGCAATACTGTCCAAGGACAAGGAAAGGAATTTGTGCCTTAGGGAAGTTTTTAACCTAAGCTGGTGGAATATAAGCCTAGGAGGTCTTTCATGCGAGTCCCCACATCTGTACCCCAGAGTTCAGAGTGGGGAGGGAACCCTGATATGGTGGCAGCATGGTGGGATCATTTTGAACCAGAAGCACATACTTCAGGATTTTAAAAACATTTTTTCTTTTGGCTGATTGAAAACCAGGGAGGTTTTTTTTTTAAAAGGACACTTTTTTTTTTTAAAGCTGAGAGCAGCTGGTGGTTTTTTTTCTTTGCCTGGAGGCAGAGTAGTTAAGTTCCTGCAAGGGAATTCACAAGCTGTTTTTTTCTTTTCTTTCTAGCTCTCGGGTTAGCTAGGCTAAGCGCAGGGAGGTTAGGATGATGGAAAGTGAGGTCCAAAAGAAACTAGAATTAGCCAGATTGGAAGCTGAAGAGAGACAGAAAGAACCTGAAAGATAAATGGCCTTAAAGCACTTGGAATTGAAGGCAGAAACAGCTAGGGAGGAGGCTGCCCATAAAGAGCCCTGGAGTTAAAAGACAAAGAAATACAGGCCTAGATTTCGGCCCAGATTTCGGCCCAGAAACATGAACTGGCTTCTTATGGAGTTGAAAAGACAGAACCATTCAGCAGCTGGCTCCACTTCCCCAAAAATCCACAAATGGGAGCGACTCTGTCCACAGTATGATGAATCCAGTGATATTTCTGAATATTTCATCACCTTTGAGAGACTGTGCACCCTCCATGCAATTCCTGAAGATCACAAGATGACCACACTGGTAGCAAAATTGACTGGAAGAGCTCTGGACATATTCAACAAGATGCCTATTGAGGATGCTTCTGACTATGGTAAATTCAAGGATTTGGTTTTGAAACAATTTCAAATTACACCTGAAACATACAGAGTAAAATTTAGAGCCCGTAAGAGAGGGGCTGGACTAGGTAATGTGGCTGATGTAAACCAGATGAAGGATCTGTTAGATAAATGGGTCAAAGGAAGGGGTGTAACTAGCTTTGAAGGAATGTGTGATTTGGTTGTACAGGAGCAGTTCCTGACTATGACCAGTGCTTATGGGATAAGAAAATGGACTCAGCAGAAAGTCTTGCTTCTTATGCTGATCAATACGAGCAGTCCCAGACCGCCAGAGAGGCGGGGCAAATCAGAACAAAATGGGTGGAGGTAGCAGAGAGGAACAACCCTGGTCGCAGTTTGGGTGGATACCAGAAGGGACACCCCGAGACCACACCATACCACTGGGGGCAGCCCAAGGCCCCACCTATACCCCAAGGAAAACCCCAGACACCTTATCGTTCCACCACACCATTCTCCAGCAACCCACCTCGCCCCACTGACCAGTCAGCTGGGCGATGTTTTAATTGTAACGAGCTGGGGCATGTAAAGGCCAACTGCCCCAAGAACCCCAACAGATTACAGTTCATTGCACCGGGGTCACACCAAAGGTGCTCAGGCCCAGATGCCTCCCAGATACCCTCAGAGCAAAGGGAAACTGTGAGTGTGGGCGGGAAGAAGGTTATCGCGTGGAGGGACACTAGAGCACAGGTGTCAGCTATCCACCAATCCTTAGTGGACCCCAAATTCATCAACCCAGAGGCCCAAGTGACAATTCAACCCTTCAAGTCAAACTCTTTTGACTTGCCTACAGCCAAGTTGCCTGTCCAGTACAAGGGCTGGTCAGGAATGTGGATTTTTGCAGTCTATGATGATTATCCCATTCCCATGTTGGTGGGAGAAGACTTGGCCCACCATGTGAAGCTAGCCAAGAGAGTGGGAATGGTCACCCGCAGCCAGGCTAAGCAACCCTCCACACCTAGCTCCATTCCTGCGCCTTCCACAAGGGCCCAGCCTGTGTTACCAGAAACCCAGATTGAGGTGGTGGAACCGGACCCCAGGCCAACGTCTGCGACAGCAGTAGTGGACCCAGTCGCAGAGACCCAGACAGAGCCAGTCTCAGAACCGGAACTGGCGGAGCAACCAGCACCAGAACCATTGCCAGCACTGAATCCAGTGCTTGCAACCCCGTCTGCAACTCCAACGCCAAAGGGCACCACTAAGCCCTCACTGGCAGCATCAGCTAACCCTGTGCAAGAGGCTCAACCGGAGCCTGAAACACAACATAGTGCACCAGCGGAGAGCAGTTCACAGTCAACAGAAACAGCCCCATCACCTACATCGCTTCCAGAGGCGCTTCCAAGCCCAAGTCCACAATCCAGTGAGGAACTGATGTCTCCAGCATCAAGGGAACAGTTCCAGGCCGAGCAGGAAGCAGACGAAAGCCTCCAGGGAGCTTGGACGGTGGCACGGAGCAACCCACCGCCTCTCAGCTCTTCTAATTGATCCCGGTTTGTTGTAGAAAGAGGACTTTTATACAAGGAAACTCTTTCTGGTGGGCACCAGGAAGACTGGCATCCTCAAAGACAGTTGGTAGTTCCAACTAAGTACCGGGTAAAGCTCTTGAGCTTAGCCCATGATCATCCTAGTGGCCATGCTGGGGTAAACAGGACCAAAGACCGTTTGGGGAAGTCCTTCCACTGGGAGGGAATGGGCAAGGACGTTTCTACTTATGTCTGGTCTTGTGAGGTGTGCCAAAGAGTGGGAAAACCCCAAGACCAGATCAAAGCCCCTCTCCAGCCACTCCCCATAATTCACGTTCCATTTCAGCAAGTAGCTGTGGATAGTCTGGGTCCTTTTCCAAAAAATACACCCAGAGGAAAGCTGGACATACTGACTTTCATAGATTTTGCCACTCAATGGCCGGAAGCAGTAGCTCTAAGCAACACCAGGGCTTCTTCCCCCAGCCTGTGCTGTGCCTTGACTGCCAAGAACTGAAAGAGTTACAAACTTGCCTTCATAATTATTATTTAGCCATAGTCTAACCATTTTTTTTTTGGGAATAGGCACTGATGCAGGGCAAAGCAGGATGGTTTACAAAAGTCATGTTAAGTCCACGACATGTCACGTTAGTTCCGTTGCCTGTCTGTGTGCATGAATCTCTCACCAGCCTTTCCTTTTCCACTATTGCTCTCTCTTTTCTTTGACTTTCCTTCCTTTGTTTGTCTTGGGTTCTTCTCCCCCACCCACAATGTCACCCTTGTGCTTTGGATCATGCAGGATTGAGCGCTTTTTACTGTCCCACTGGTCAATGAAACTGATTAGTACAGACAGATGGGCCCCAGCCCCTTAGCTCAGGTCTGAATCGTAATCTCCCGAAGTTCAACAGTGTTCAGCTTATTTGGGGCCCCCTTTGGTCCATTGTCATGGGAGGATTTTGAGGTTTGATTGCAGATTTGGACCCAAATTGGAATTTCCTGAGTTTCCAGGGGGAGGGGACGGGTTCTGGATCCAAGAGTTCTGTTTTGGGTATGTCTGTACTATATATTCTGATCTCTGCATTAGGTAACTTTCAGTTTCATTTAAGGAGATACCATGTCATTCTTCATACATAGTGCATCTGAGGCAGAATGCAAAAGGAAACAGGTATGGCACAAAAAGATGGAGACCTATCTGCTCTGGTGAGTTTTACACTGACAATGGTGAGTGAACACTCAGTCATTTCACACCTTATACACGACACCCTTTCTTCTATCTAGGGGCCTAATTTCTTCACATTTACACCAGTTTCTAAACGGGACTCACTCAATTGACTTACACTGGTGTGAGAGGAGAACTGAGGTAATAAAAACAGTAAGGGAAAAAGCCTTTTAAGATCCGAAAATAGTTGTGATGCTGATTTATTTTGGACACCCCTGTCAAATTGCAAGAGCTATTTAAAGCAAATTGTTCAATATTTTCATAGAAAATTGTGTACAGGGGTTTTAATTTAGGATGATAAGAATTGTAATTTATTTTTCATTAAAATTTTTTATTTTGCTTTGAACATTGCCTCATTCAATGTGATTTGATTTCATCTCAGTTACTAACATTCCTGGGGTTTATAGTTTAGCTGTATGCAGAGAATGGGGTACCTGTTAAATAAAAGCTTCCTCTGTTTTCTTCATGGTACATTAAAGAAACAGTGCAGACAAGAACAATCCTGGCTGGACAATCATATTAGAAGTGACTCATTAGTATAGGCAACTATCTTAATGTTTTGTGCTGCTACCCCCTCATCACAGTATGTGTGTGCGCGTGCCTATAGAGACGCAGAAGACTGTAGCATACAGGGTATGAAATCTGAGCAACTAGCCTCCTCTTTCTAGTGCCAAGTTGTAACATCCCAGGTCTTGAACCCAGTCCTGGGAATTCCTAGACATCCACTGCCTCCTGGTCTCCACCCAATGGCTGCTGAAACCTGGTGGGCTGAGAAGCTGGCAGGACTATAATCTCAGCCAAGGCACCATGCATGGGCGCCCTGATTGGAGGATCGCCCGGCTCCACCGATTGGTCCAGCCACATTACTTAAGCCAGAAGGAGGCACAGGATGGTTGCCTGAGCAACTAGGTGGTTTTCTATTGTGGGTGCACTGGTCCCTGCTTGTGACTGGTTCCTGCACCCATCCTTGTTCCTGATTCCAGCTCTGTGCCTGCCTCGCCCCTGCTTTCGCTCTTGTTCCCACCATGTTCCTGTGCCATGCTTGATCCTTGCCTCTCCTCCCGTTCCTGCCCTTACGCCTTGCCTCCGATCATCAGTTTCCACTCCTGGCTCCATCCTCGGCCTCCTGCTCCTGACCCTGACTCTGGCTTGGACCCTGGCTCTGGTAACTAGCAGTTGACTCTGGTGCTGACCCTTGGCTTTGTTCTCCATCCTAAATGCCGGCTCCACCCACTAGAGCCAACTCCTGCTCTGACCTCTAGGCCAGACTGCCTACATCCAGGTCCATAACACAAGTCTGGCCAACGTAGCTACCTGGATGAATAAGGGAAGAGAGAAGTGGGGTGGGGAACTGGCATTGTCTAGTGGATAAGGCACTAGACTGGGAGTCAGGAAAACTGGTTTCTTATCCAGTGGTTCTGTCACTGAGCTGCTGTGTGACTTCAGCCAAGACACTTCCTGTCTCTGTGCCTCATTTCTTCTGCCACCCCTTGTCTGGCTTGCAAGCTCTTCAGGGCAGGTGCTGTCACTCACTTGGTTGTACGCTGCTATGGCATGCTGGTGCCTCTAGATCAGGGGTCTCAAACTCAAATGACCACGAGGGCCACATGAGGACTAGTACATTGGGCCGAGGGCCGCATTTACTGACACCTCCCCCCGCCGCCCTCGGCCCCGCCCCCACTCCACCCCTTCCATGAGGCCCCACCTCTGCCCCGCCTCTTCCCAGCCCCCATTCCAACCCCTTCCCCGAAATCCCCACCCCAACTCTGCCCCCTCCCTGCCCCCAGGGGGTGCAGGAGGGGTGTGGCGGGGGCTCAGGGCAGGGAGTTGGGGTGCAGGGGGGGTGTGGTGGGGGTTCAGGACAGGGGGTCAGGGTGCAGGGTGCAGCAGAGGGCTCAGAGCAGGGGGTCGGGGTGTGGGGTGTGGTGGGAGTTCAGGGCAGGGGGTNCCCATTGGCCACAGTTCCCCATTCCCGGCCAATGGGAACTGCTGGGGGCGGTGCCTGAAGCAACAGCCACACACACCCCTGCGCCCCTCCTTCAAAAGGTTCCAGCCGATTCCTGGCATGGGGGCAGGGCAGGCAGGCAGGCAGCCGCTCTAGGTAAACGTTGGGGGAGGGCGGGGGGGGCCGTGAGGAGCTCGCGGGCCGCCTGTTTGAGACCCCTGCTCTAGATGATACTGTAATATAAATAAGAAAAGGGAAAGGCAAAACTGATGCTTCTTATCTTCTGGACCTGGGAGAACCTGAGCCTACGCTGCCCTAGAACTGAAGGTGTCTGTGGGGGAAAAAGGCTTACCGAAACGAAGTCTGGTTCCATAATCTTCACTCGTGGGAACGGTCCCACAGTTTCGGGGTGGAACTAAAAGTCGGGAAGAAAAGCTGACCTGCCTTTAGTGATATAGGATGCCCAGCCTCTAATATACAGCACTGGGTATTATGGATCTGCCCATCACTTTCTTATGTGTTCTCCTCTACTAGCTACTTACACAAACTCCCCATGCTGCCTTCTGTGCAGATGTAATACATAGGCCTTGAAAGATGTATTGGACACACAGTATCTGGAGGACTAAATTTACTAACCAGAGTTGGTTAGAAATAACGGGGCATAGGCCCACCAGTGAGTTTCAGGGGCAATGCCCTGGTAGGAAGCCTGCCCCCACCACTCACAGTGGCTGGTCTTTCTACCAGGATGATCTTCTGAAATGCTGCTTTCCATCTTTTTATCAACCTGTAGTATCCATCTTTCTCTTCGCTAGAACAGTGAGGGAGCTCTGTTTCTTCTTCCTCTTCTATAGCCTCCTGGCTGCGGTCAGTGGGGAGGGCCCCCATTACTTTGTATTTTATACCAGACCCATCACCATAGTGTCTGAGTACTTCTACCCCTGCTGCCTCTTAGTAGCTACAAAGAGGGGAAGGGGACAGGTCTCTTCCACTCTATCCCTCTCCCATCATCTGTTGTTTTTTTTTAATTCCCACCTCTTTGAACAACTCCATTGCCTGTTTCAGCTTCTGCTCATAACATTATTTACAATTACAGTGCTCCCACAGGGTTCTGAAAGAGAACTTCCAAATTGACCAGAACCTTGTTGATTTCCATCAGTGCTGCTTGGCAAAGCTATGAGCAACCACAGAGGCACTGGAGCTGTCTGACTGCAGACTCAAGAAAACAGTAGTCTGGTGTTTACATCATTCTCATATTTAGAAGGTTATCTTTGTAAATAGAAGGGCTAGCCTCTTGATTTAAAATGAAAGCTTAAAGTCCATGGATATTGGTGATATAAATCCCCTCACTCACCGGTGAAAGCTTCCTATTTGTCAGAGTTGAGTAAAGTCAATGGGACAACTTACAGACTTCAAGTTAAGCTACTGCTTAAGTGCTTTACTGAACAGGAGCCTTAGTTTTTAGTCAGAGCGGTGGAAGTATAAATCTTTCTAGAATCACTTTAGCATATTTATGCAGCTAGTAATTTAGATTGAGACTGTTAACTTGAAAAGTTGGAACAAATAAGTCCCCAAGTGCATTAAATTGTGTATCTGTTTCTTAGTAATAAATGATGCTTGATACAGTTTATCCTATTGAACCTCCCACTGTATTTCTGTGTATAACATTTCAAAAAGCTTTTCCATATAAAAAGTAACATGCTTAATTTTTTTTAAAAGTTGTCAGCATAGCAAGAATTCAGAAATAATACCAAGCTGAAATTCATTATAAGCTTTCAAAGACACAGAAGTACTACTGTGTCTATTGCATATAGTCAAATGCTGGATGGGAAACCTAGCCAGGAGCAATTTCAAGAATTACTTTGCTTTACATTATTATCTAGGGATGTTTGGACATGCACAGCATGTCCTTGAAAGACAAAGGGTAAAAGGAAGAAGAGACGAAATATTAAACCAAATCTATGGTGTTTAGAAACAATTTGAACTTTACAGTTGTTTCTGGTCTTATTAGTTTAACCTTCAAATGAACCAGATCAATTCTTTTCTCTCTAAAGTAGCACTTTTAAGTCTTGAAAGTTGACTTTGAAGCTGAGATCAATGCCGATACTGTTTCATAACAGTTGTTCCCGCTGGAACAGGGATGGGGATGCCTTGTCATTTATTCAGTGATTCCAAACAATACACAATGCAAGTGACTTATGCTTTCCGAGTTATAGAGAATTTTAGTATTAGAGTGCCTGGATCCTGAGAGCACTCGCGACTCCTATTGACTCAGCACCTCTCAAGGTTAATTAGTAGATGAACACAGGTTAGTTGTGTGGTATTAGACCACTATAGGCAATGAAAAACTGGGAAATTAGATTTATTCTCCCATTCCTGACTGAGTGTAGTCTCACCGATGTGTGGCTGATTTAACACCCAGTACACTAGTTACCAGTAAAAGTCTTTTGCAGAGCAAGGGGCGACAAGTAACCAAGTTCAAAAGAGTACTTAGTCTCTTAAATGCATCTATTATATCCACATGTTCACACACAAAAAAATCCAATCTTCAAAGCCCTGTACTAACATTAACCATCGAATGAATACCTACAAACCTGTGTGTTAAGTGAGTGCAGTGGCTACTTTTACACATCTCTTTGTTTGGGCTTATAAAAGGCCTGTATTGTGGCCTCATTTTACGTGGCCATGTGGAGGGGGTGGGGAATTAAGGCCCAGAACCCACTTCCCTGCATGGCTACATAAGATGGGCATCCTGGTGTGCAGAGCAGGGGCTGGAAGTCTGGTGCTGTGAATGGGAAGTGACGCCACCTCCCTCCCCATGCACCAGCTCCTGGAGGGATGTGAGGTGGGGATAGTGCAGGGAGGGTGCAGAAAAGAGAGAAAAATGATTGACGGGCAGGAGAAAACCCCTGACAGTGAGTCTTGAAGAGCTCAATCTGTTTAGTTTATCAAAAAGAAGATTGAGTGGTGACTTGATTATTTCGTGGGGAGAAAATATGGGGTACCTAAAGGCCTCTTTAATCTCGCAGAGAAAAACAGAACAAGAACCCATGGCTGGAAGGTGAAGCCAGAAATGAGACCTAAAACACACATTTTTATCTGTGAGGGGGAGTAACCATTGCGCCACACTGCCAAGGGATGTGGTGAATTCTCCATCTCTTAATGTCGTCAGATCAAGACTGGATGCCTTTCTGGAAGATAGTCATGGCCCAAACACAAATCGCTTGGCTCAACACAGGGGTAAACTGGCTGAATGTAAAGACCCTGTGATCCACAGGAGGTCCGACTATGTGACACACGTGACTGCAAAGCCAGGACTTGAGAGTCGAGTGTTTCCTGAAGCAAGGTGACGTGCTTCATGGTCTACGGCCAGCTGGAGGACATCCCTCTTGGCTGGTGAGATTCCCTCCATATTGAGGTACAGCACCTTGCGAGCCAGCCCCGGTTCTAGGGTTTGGAACACTGGCCCTGAAAGGGACCTGTGATGGGTTGGATCACAGAAACCCCCTTGGGAGCTGCCAACTGATGTGCAAAGGCTACCTCTGTTCCTGTTCTCCCTGCCAGCTCAGTGGCTTCAGCTCCCTGTCTTGGTGAAGCCAGACACACCCGTCTGCTCCAGCACAGACTCAGGGTCTGAATCACCTGTCCCAAAGCTGCAGGTTTACCTGAAAACAGCTCACAGAAGTGTGCTTGCCTTTAGCACTCAGATGCCCAATTCCCAATGGGGTCTAAACCCAAATAAATCCGTTTTACCCTGTATAAAGCTTATACAGGGTAAACTCATAAATTGTTCGCCCTCTATAACACTGATAGAGAGATATGCACAGCTGTTTGCTCCCCCAGGTATTAATACATACTCTGAGTTAATTAATAAGTAGAAAGTGATTTTATTAAATACAGAAAGTAGGATTTAAGTGATTCCAAGTAGTAACAGACAGAACAAAGTAAGTTACCCAGCAAAATAAAATAAAATGCGCAAATCTATGTCTAATCAAACTGAATACAGATAATCTCACCCTCAGAGATGCTTCAGTAAGTTTTTTCTCAGACTGGACACCTTCCAGGCCTGGGCACAATTCTTTCCCCTGGTACAGCTCTTGTTCCAGCTCAGGTGATAGCTAGGGGATTCTTCATGATGGCTCCTCTCCCCCTCTGTTCTCTTCCACCCCTTTATATATCTTTTGCATAAGGCGGGAATCCTTTGTCCCTCTGGGTTCCCCCACCCCTCACTGGAAAAGCACCAGGTTAAAGATGGATTCCAGTTCAGGTGACATGATCACATGTCACTGCAAGGCTGCATTATTCACTTGCCAGCACACACATATACAGGAAGACTCACAGGTAAATACAGCCATCTGCAGACAATGGCTCTGGTTAATGGGAGTCATCAAGATTCCAAACCACCATCAATGGCCCACACTTTGCATAATTACAATAGGCCCTCAGAGTTATATTTTATATTTCTAGTTTTAGATACAAGAGTGGTACATTTATACAAATAGGATGATCACTCAGTGGATTATAAGCTTTGTAATGATACCTTACAAGGGACCTTTTGCATGAAGCATATTCCAGTTACATTATACTCACTTATTATCATGTTTTTATAAAACTATTCCAGTTACATTATATTCACTTATTATCATGTTTTTACAAAATCATATAGACTGCACAATGTCACAGGACCCCACTGGAGGACTCCTGAGGGCTGTATTTTTCTTTCACTTTTTACGATGAGAACTTGAGCTCCAATTTTGCATTTTGTGTACTTCAGTTTTACTTTTTAGTTAGTGATGGGGGGGGGGGGCACCATGTGAAGGCAGTAGACTTGCTCCCCACTCCTGCAGACCTGGCTGTGACACCACAGCTGATCTCTCGACACCCCTTTGCTAGGGCAGCTCAGGCACGCTTGGACAAGAGTGCTACTAGCCCTTTACCATGCACAGATGATCAGCGTGGCCAGGGAGCTGAAAACGACACCCTCACAAAGGGGAAGCGGGGGGTGGGGGGAGGGGGAGATCTAACACACTATGCCCTGGTCTACACTGATAACTTACATCGGCATAGCTATGTTCCTCGGGTGTGAAAAAATCCACAGCTGAGACTTATCTCTGCAGACCTAACCCCCAGTGCAAGGTTGATGGAAGAATTCTTCCCTTGACCTAGCTACCGCCTGTGGGGGAGGTGGATTAACTACGGTGATGGGAGAACCCCTCCCATCGCCGTAGTGAGTGTCTATGCTGAAGCTCTGCAGCTATGCCACTGTAGCATTTTAAGTGTAGACAGACGCTGCGTAAATTCAGGAGTCCATTGCTGCACCTGTCTCCTTGCCACTTGATCACACACCCTGGACCAGGCTCAACAGGCTACTCTCCGGTTCGCACAGAGTTGCGGCAACTATGCACTAGCTTGGCCTGGTTTCCTCCCCACTCGTGACTGTGGGGCAGTGCTGCAGACAACAGCTCATGCGGTGGAAAAGTGCCCAACCTGACAGCGGGAGGGCAGTTTACAGGGCCGAGCCTCCCTTGCTACTGAGGCTATCCTCCACTTATAGCACCGGGACCTCGACCTCTAACGTCTGCATACGTGCACGAGAGAGAGACCTAGATGATCTAACCATCCCTTCTGGCCTTACACCGTTTTAAGCTATGCTGCACTCTGTAAAGGGCTGTAACGCTACTCCCTGGCCCAAAGCAAGAAGGGAGGATGGGAGCCATTATGTCTCAAAGGCCCTGTGTTCATTAGACAGGGTATGCCAGTACAGATATACCAGGAGCTGTGCTCTGGGGCACCCATGGAAAAAAAATAGTGGGTGCTCAGCACCCACTGGCAACCCCGTAGATCAGCTCCTCCCCCTCTCCCCCCAGGCCTCTCACCCATGGGAGCTGCAACTTGCAGTATAGCTTATATCGGTTCCCCACATGGAATAAGCAATACCCCAGGAGGACTTTTTTGCCACTCTAACTGCATCTACACTAGGGTTTAGGCTGGCATAGCTCTGTCAGCTAGGGTGGTGATTTTTTTCAAACTCCTAACTGATATAGCGATTCTGGCAAAACTTTTGAGTATAGACAGGCCTAGGGCACAGTGCCGCCTGGGGTTGCTCCTAGGATGGTGCAGTCTACGTACCAACCCTTGCTCAAGGCTGTGCCCAAGGGCACCATCTAGACCAAAGGGAGGAAAAGGATCAAATGAAAGAAGGTGCTAAACTGTTCTGGTTAATCCAGCCCTATCTTTTTATATACTCTCCATGTTATGTTCATGGCATACAAACAGAGTCATTAGATAAAAACATAACAAACTCTTTCTGGGAGGTTGCAACATAGCACTACTTGACTTCTTAGAATCCAGAACCCTAATGCACAAGAACCAAAAACAGAGAGAGATAAAGCAGGCTGCTCCCTAAGGCAGCAAAGTACAACTCACTCCACCTTGCTTTAGAATTGGCTTTCTCCAGACGGACTGCTGCTAGATCTAAGCTTCCCTCCAGAGCCCCGTACCCTGCAAGCAGGACCAGGAAAACCTCAAAGAATTTAAAGTGTCAGATTACAATTTTAACAGTTTGCAATACGCCATACTCTGCTCATCTGGTTAGTGGGTTTAGGGTCAGATCCTATAACTCCATCCCCATCCACCCTCCACATTGACTCCATTGGCTAAAGAGTGAATGAGGCTACAGGATTCACCCCTGATACCAACAGGACACATGGAGAGTGGTTCAGAAGAGGCAAGATTCCCCAAGGGTAAGGATCTGATCCTACCAAAAGGAGGTGCTTTGGGGGGCAGATCTGACTGCATGAAGGAGGACCCTAGTGGAGACAAGAACCAAACAAACCTGAGCTGGGTAAGGTAGAGGAGCCCGAAGTCTCCCACAATGTGCCCCAAATCCAGAGGACGGGGAGAGCACTGCTGCTTTGTGGGGAGGACTGAAGGCCTCTGTCCCCTCCTCACGGCCTACACTGGAGGCAGATCCAAGAAGCAGGAGAGGGGCTCGCATGCAATTTGGAAGGACGGTTGATACTACAGCTGGCCTGGACAGCAGACCAAGCAAATGTCATGCCTCCGCCTTTACACTCATGAATTTCCCTGCGATGTCCCACCCTCTCTATAGCAGCTGTGATCATGCACCGAGCTGGGAAGTGAAGCAAAGAACTAGGCTCCTGACCCTTTCAATTCAAGGGCTGGGTGGAGGAAAGGCGCAAAGGCTTCCCTTACATTGTCCATGCACAGTAGGACCCTGCTCCCTTCCTGCCCAGAATGGAGGGCACACAGGGAAAGAGCAGGGTGGATGATGGCCTCAAAAAGCTCCTCACCACCAGTCTCCCTGCTGTCCAAGTCCCCTCACCTCCAAAGTGTTCCAAACCCCAACCTCTGACCCCCAATGTGTTCCTGCCCCTCACCTCCCTGCCCCCCAGCCTCTGACCCCCAATGTGTTCCTGTCCCCCAGCCTCTGACCCCCAACGTGTTCCTGTCCCCCACATCCCTGTCCCCCCAGCCTCTGACCCCCAACGTGTTCCTGTCCCCAACCTCCCTGCTGCCCCATCCCACTGCACTCCTCCCCACACTCCCTGCCCCATCTCCCAACCTCTGACCCCCAACGTGTTCCTGCCCCCCAGCCTCTGACCCCCAACGTGTTCCTGTCCCCCACATCCCTGCCCCCCCAGCCTCTGACCCCCAACGTGTTCCTGCCCCCAGCCTCCCTGCTGCCCCATCCCACTGCACTCCTCCCCACACTCCCTGCCCCATCTCCCAAACTCTGCCCCCCAATGTGTCCCTGCCCCCCAACGTGTTCCTGCCCCCCACCTCCCTGCTGCCCCATCCCACCGCGCTCCAGCCCCCCAGCAGCGGGACGAGCCGTGGCCCAGCCGCGGCCCGAGCGGAGCCGCAGGACGCTTGGCAGCGGCGGGGGAGGCTGGCGCGGCGGCGGCTGGCGCGGTGCGGGGGGGAGCCCGTCCTGCGCCAGGCGGCGGAGCCAGAGCCCCAGCGCCGGAGCAGAGCAGCGGCTGCACCACGAGCTGCGGCAGCAGCAGCAGCAGCCTCCGCACCTGCCCCCCAGCCGCTCCCCATGGATGTCAAGGCAGCGCCCAACGGGGTGGCCACCATCGAGGACAGGATCTTACGGATCACGGGCTACTATGGCTATTACCCCGGCTACTCCAGCCAGAAAAGTAAGACCCCCGCCTCGCCCCTGGGTGCGGGGGTAGGGGGCGGATTTCCCTCGGCATTGCAAAGAAGCAGGAGCAGCCGTGGGCGTGAGGGGCCGGCGTTGGCAAGTGCCTCTCTCCCAGCCTGGGGTGGTTGCAAAGGAAACCAGGGGGCTAGTTTTTGGCCGGCACTTGCAAATGGGGGGGGGGGGTTTGCAAAAGCTGCCCCGGAGCGTGATTTTTGGGGTAGGGATGCGAGAGGGGCGCTGGGGTTTGCTTGCAGGGCAGCGCGGGGCTGGCTGGGCTCCTCCGCGTGGTTTTGCTTTGATCTCGTGCGTTAGCCAAGCTCGGGCAATTGCAGAGTAACGGAGCCAGCAGGGGTGGAGGGAGCCCGGCTGCTGCTCTGTGTGCAGTGCGGCTCCTCACCCACCAACTGTTTCACCCCCATTTAGTTACTTACTCGGGAGGGTCTCAACAGCCGCCACTCCTTGATAGATGGCATATGATGCTGCTCGCCTAAAAGATACCCCCCTCCACACACACTCACTTAAAAGTCAGATGGGATTTTAAAGCCCCCCCCCCTTCGTTCCCCCCACCAAAAATAAAGCTGCTGTACAGGTAGCGTTGTCTTTTCCGGTAAATTAGATCATGGGATTGCTGAAGCCGTAGGAGATCTGTGATGCCTGGAGCTGCTGCAGAGCCATCTCTCATATTTACAGACCAGTAAGGTGTAGTAGGTTTCTCGCAGTCATTAGTTTTCCAGCTGTGTCTGGAGCCACTCTTTCATATACAGTCTGATATTATGGAAGAGCCAAGTCATTATTTTAGACTTTACCTGCCTGTAGCACAGAGATGATTTGTTCTCTTCTCTGAATACTTTACTTCTTGGCAAGTTAAACTAAACGGGTTTGGTTTTGCTTTTTGAAATGAGGGATTGAGAGATCGTGGATTTAGATCCTGATTTACTACAACAAATTCATGGTTGAGGCCAGCTAATTAGGCGATCCCAGTAGAACAGATACAATGACGGAGCTCAGAAGAAGACAAGGAATGTTGATTGTACAGGCGGTGTGCCCTGTGTTTAACGCTTCAGTCCTGCAGTCATTACTTGGGCAAAACTCCCATTGAAGTCTGCGGGAATTTTGCTTTTCTCGCTAATCTCAGTCCAGAGAGTGAAACTCTGAAAAAATAGTTTTAGCATTTCACTTTGTTTTGGGAAGGTTTAAATATATATCACTCCTCTCTAGTAGCTGTTTTAACATAAGACAGATAGAATATTCATTTTCCTTACAAAACTTAATTGTATAGGGTTATATTTTTCCAGAAAAAAAGCAATGAATTACAGAGTGATTTTTCTTCATGCTACTTTAATATAAAATTTCTCTGGTGAAGGCTTTTTTTTTAAGCTGGAGAAGCAAAAATTAAAGCAAGTGCTCCTTGTAGAAATTAAATATTTTTGCTTTTGACGTTTTTAATTAAGAACAGTGAGGTTTTGGCAGCTGGGAAAGCTTTAGAATGTTTCTGTGAAACTATAAATGTCCCGGTGCTCTCTAGAACCATTAATTTTTTTAAACAATGGAAGTTAATCTAATGAAAAGCGATTCACTTTTTTCACTTGCAAAAGTTACACATTAGGATTTTATTGTTTAATAATTATTTTGCATTTTGCAAAAGCTCAAATGGCCCCACATGATACTTAAAATGCAGTGACTAAAACCCAAAGTTGAAACAGTGGCCAGTGCATTTGTGAACGGAAAAAATTTAAGTGGAAAAAAAATAAAGAACAATCTGTTTTCTATGGCTGTTTAAACTCTCTGTGGAATCAAAGAAGATAACCACTTCTAAAAGGTACAACACAGCCAGCCAGCCTTAATGGCAAGAATAAACCGAGGATCAACCAACAAAGTGCCAATACTAGACACATGCTCACAGGCTTTATACTTGATATGAGAGAGACTAGCCACACAGTGAAACACACTAAAAAATTCTTCGGTCGCATGCAGCTGTGAAACAAACAAACTGAGTAAATCCACCGCATGAGATTATTTGTAGGGTACCAGCAGTGTGCTAGGTACATTGGGCAATAGAGTAGGTAGGTCATTTGATGTGTCTCTAGTAACACAGTCAAGCCAGACTTTTTGAAGGGTAGCTAGGAAGACACACCAAACAGGAATAAAAGCATGTGGAAGTAATGTGATGGTTCAGTCCACTGACCAGTGAAATCTGATCAAGGTGGGCCTATTCCTGAAGTCTGGCAAAAAAACTCCAGTGGAGAACAATCGAGAGATTTGCTAAATATGGATGGGGGTAAAGACTTAAGCACGTTGCCTCAGGTTTGGTTTGGCAGCAAAACAGGGTTTTTATATCTGCTGCAATACAGCCTTCTTCTATGCACACTCTGTATCAAAATGCATGGTTGAATGAGGCCCTGATATTGCAATTCTGCATAGGTAGGTTGCTGAAGTCGGTGGGGCTTTGCCTGGGTGCCGNAAAGTGCCAATACTAGACACATGCTCACAGGCTTTATACTTGATATGAGAGAGACTAGCCACACAGTGAAACACACTAAAAAATTCTTCGGTCGCATGCAGCTGTGAAACAAACAAACTGAGTAAATCCACCGCATGAGATTATTTGTAGGGTACCAGCAGTGTGCTAGGTACATTGGGCAATAGAGTAGGTAGGTCATTTGATGTGTCTCTAGTAACACAGTCAAGCCAGACTTTTTGAAGGGTAGCTAGGAAGACACACCAAACAGGAATAAAAGCATGTGGAAGTAATGTGATGGTTCAGTCCACTGACCAGTGAAATCTGATCAAGGTGGGCCTATTCCTGAAGTCTGGCAAAAAAACTCCAGTGGAGAACAATCGAGAGATTTGCTAAATATGGATGGGGGTAAAGACTTAAGCACGTTGCCTCAGGTTTGGTTTGGCAGCAAAACAGGGTTTTTATATCTGCTGCAATACAGCCTTCTTCTATGCACACTCTGTATCAAAATGCATGGTTGAATGAGGCCCTGATATTGCAATTCTGCATAGGTAGGTTGCTGAAGTCGGTGGGGCTTTGCCTGGGTGCCGGGGGGTTTCCTGCATTGCGCTCAGTGCAGGAGCAGGGGCTTAAATATCCTACAAATTGAACACGTTACAGATTTCAGAAAGCACGCTTGGAGGCCACGATTTAGTGTTGCCAACACTCATGATTATATCACAAGCCTCTTGATATATGGTGTTTTTCTTAGAGCCCCAGGGACTAGAAGCAGATGATTAGGTGAGAAATGTGGCTTTCATTTGGAAAAACAAACCAAAATAAGCTTCTGGTCCTCATGGTTGCAGAGAAAAGCTTGAAAATGTGACCCGAGTTCACCTAAATACTCAAAAAACTAGAAAGCAAATAAAAACAAAACTATTTAAAAAAAAAATCTCATGATCTTTAAGCCAGTGTCATGATATTTGGAGCCTGAATTGTGATTTTTGAGGGCTTGCAACTGGCAATACAGAAAGACTAGTGATTTTAGCTGACTCCGTTTTTGGGTGCAAACGTAAGACATCTTAAAGGGTGGGTGCTCTGAAAAATCAGCCGCCCTTCGGGTGTCTCAAGATGGGGACTTCAAATCTTGGCACACTGATAATCACTAGTCACTTTTGAAAATCTTGGGTGGGAGATTTTACTGTGTTACTTTATTTAGGTTAAAATATATTCTGAAATTATTTTAGTGATTTTTAAAAATTAGTATCTCGTACTTTGCACTGTTTTATACAGTTGTAATTCTGAGAATCCAGACATTATACATATTAAGTATATAGAGACCAAATAGATTGATATTCTAAATTGACTTCAGTGAAGCCAGGCTTTCCCCTCCAAGTAAAGCGTAGTGCATAGGCCTCTTGCTGGCCCGCACGACAGGGATGAATTTCACCCACTAGAGAACAAAGTGTATTTCCAGTGTGAAGTAATGGGAAGATGAAATAAAGATATAATGTCTGTGAAATAGTGATGAAGATCAATGAGTGACATAATAGCTGATCTTACAAAAAGGCAGAAACACAGTATTTTCTAGGAAATGTCTTTTACTCCAACTGGTACAGTATGTGAGCGTGAAGCTATGGAAAACATGCGTGTGCGTATGACAGTCCTATCAGTCTGCAGAGTAATAGATACTTTTCTTTTGTCTATTCATTCTAAAAAAAGTAGCTAAAGAAGTAAAAGGTTTTATTTATTCTAGCGGCGCTGTACTCTTTCATTAACTAATATTTTGATCCTTGCTAAAATACGCATTTTATAAAAAGTTTACATCACATGAAATGTAGCGTTAGAAATTGAGATCCTTCTGAATATACTAATTTACAGGGGTGAGTTTTCCCATCTGTCTGTATGTAGTTGATCTCATCTAGAGCTTGGGCCCCTCTTTAAGGAATAAGAGAAGATAGTTCTCTGTCCCGCCTACTCCCAATATGGATGGGCCTTTCCAAAAACTAATAGCATGTCTTCCTGTGTATAAGGTGATTTGTGTATAACTTGATGCCATCATTCCCCAATTTAAAATGTATAGAAGTGTGTATAAGCTCCCTGGCTCATAAGCTAAGGAAGAGGCTGCCCTTCTTTTCCGTTAGGTCCCTATAGGATTTGCAAGGGTACGAGTGTCCATTTTGCACGGTGGGTGCACTGACCCAGAAAAGAGATTCCAGGTTCTGACCTTGAGTGATAGGCAATGCACAACAGCAGGCAGGGTGGGAGAAGAAAGGGAGAACTGGAGACACAATAACCGTCCCTTCTATGTGGACAAACGTGTTCACTAGAATTGCCAACTTTATAGCATATAAAACCCAGAAACTTTGTAATATATAAAAAATGGAACCTTCCCTGCCCTGCCCCTTCCCCCGAGGCCCCACCCCTACTGTGCCCCTTCCTCCAAGGCTCCGCCCCTGCCCAGCCCCTTCCTCCTGAGGCCCCACCCTCATTCACTGCTCTTTCCCCCTCCCCCTGTCACTTGCTGCTCTTCCCCTCCTGTGTGGGTTGGGAGGGACTTGCCTGCAGAGCCAGGGCTGGGAGCTGCAGCTGCGCGATGCAGCTAGGAGGTGGCCCTGGCTGAGTAGGGCCTGGCGCGGGTGATGACTCGGCGCTTCCCCCGCCCGTAGTAGATCCGACCGGACACTGTTGGGTCCCCTTTTCGACTGGACTGTTGGCCACCCTTGTGTTCACCAGTGTGTTACCTCTCAGTAGGGGGGAGGGATAGCTCAGTGGTTTGAGCATTGGCCTGCTAAACCCAGGGGTGTGGGTTCAATCCTTGAGGGGGGCATTTAGGGATCTGGGGCAAAAATCTGTCTGGGGATTGGTCCTGCTTTGAGCAGCGGGTTGGACTAGATGACCTCCTGAGGTCCCTTACAACCCTGATATTCTATGATTCTGTTTATTTTAGGTCTTTCTATAGCGCTCATCACTGTAGTATCTAAGCACTTAAGGATAGTAAGAGTCTATTGCAGAAATCTTAGCACAAGCCTCACCTGAGACTAAGGGCTGGTCTACACTGGGGGGGGGATTGATCTAAGATACGCAACTTCAGCTACGCTATTCACGTAGCTGAAGTCGAAGTATCTTAGTTCGACTTACCTGGCCGTCCTCACGGCGTCAAGTCGACCGCCGCGGCTCCCCCGTCGACTCCGCTTACTCCTCCTGCTGAGGTGGAGTACAGGTGTTGACTCGGGGATCGATTTATCACGTCTAGATGAGACACGATAAATCGATCCCCGATAGATCGATTACTACCCGCAAATCCGGTGGGTAGTGTAGACGTGGCCTAAGACTCCACAGAGGCTGCAGACAGGTGTTCTCTGGGTCCCTGCTAGGATCCTGGTTGGCAGACGCACTCTGAGGGGAATGAACACCCTGCAGCATGAACAGTGTGTAGGGTTAGCTTGATATAGAAGCTTCCAGTTTTTAGTGATTTACTTTGACAATTTGAGCCCTGATTCAGCAAAGCACTTAAGCACATGCTTAACTTTGTCGGAGAAAAACACAGTTCTCACTCTTTTGGTTGGGTGCAGCAAATCAGATACTTTATTATCTCAAGCAATTGCATAGAGGGAGAGAGTGCACTAGGACACAGGGTTTCCCCCTCCTAGGCAGGTCTCTCTACAGGTAAACAATTACAGCAAGCATTTATACCTTTTCTTACATACAATAATAAGCAACAGCTGCATTTTGTTTATGCATAGGTCATCCTGATATCTTATTTTTCACATCTATTTAGACTCTAGTCTACATTCCATATTTATCTACAAGGTCGCAACAACTTCTCACACAATTCTTTCCCACTCGCCTCACACAGTCCTCGCTTCTACAAATCTCGCGTTAATAGGGTTACAGCTAGCCTGACTCTTGCTCACAGCTAGCCTATTTGCATTGAAATCCCCTTCCAATCCCTGTCAGGCCTTGCTCTACTTCCACAACTTTAAGCCAATTGGATTTAATCCTGCGTTTAACGTTAAGCATGTGCTTTGTCGGATCAGGTTGGGATTACACACTTGCTTGAGTGATTTGCTGAATCAGGGCCATAGCTTCCACAACTCCAGCCCAAAGCTTTTACCCTTTAAAAAATAAGAAGTCATGAAGCAGAAACAAACTCAATGAATTGTCTTCCGGCTGTTACAGTAGCTGTATCAATAGCTCTGCCATAGTAAGAAGCACACGACCGAACAAGAACGTCTCAACATTTACCAAGTGACATGCCCTGCAGGCAGGTCGCCACTTTCAGTGAGGAAAATGAAGTCCTGATCTGTTTCTGGAAATAGCCTGACACTGCTGTTGTGCTTTCTGTAGACCTCTACTGCCAAAGCATGATTTTAAGATACTCGGTGCATACAGAACGTGTGATTGGGTGGTTTAATTGAATTTGTAAAGAAAGATCCTTTGAACTTGTTGGAAGATGACAGAAGTCTGGATGAGCTATGTTTGGGGCAGGATCTGAGATGGGGCAAAGGTGACTAAGGCCAGGTCTATCCTGAACGGTTAGGTCAACCCAGCTACATCGCTCAGGGGTATGAAATATCCACACCCTGATGACGTCGTTAAGCCAACCTAATCCCTGGTGTAGACAGTGCTAGGGCAGTGGAAGAACTCTTCCATCGACTTAGTGACTGCCTCCTGGGAAGTTGGATAAAGTACAGGGACAGGCGAACCCCTCCCATCACTGTAGTCAGTGTCTATACTGAAGCGCTACTGTGGTGCAGNTCCTGAGGTCCCTTCCAACCCTGAGATTCTATGATTCTATGATTCTATGATTCTAAACCCCTCCCATCACTGTAGTCAGTGTCTACACTGAAGCGCTACCGTGGTGCACCTGTAGCCTTTCCAGTGAAGTCCCAGCCTTAAAGCCAGAGTTCCTTCCTCTTGACACCAGCCAGGAATTCCCTACTGCATGGGAATCCCGGGCTGCTCTGTCAGGGCAACTTTCCAGCTTTTTTTGGTGCCACGGGGACAAAAGATCTAACCCAGGGGTCGGCAACCTTTCAGGAGTGCTGTGCCGAGTCTTCATTTGTTCACTCTAGTATAAGGTTTCGCATGCCAGTAATACATTTTAACGTTTTTAGAAGGTCTCTTTCTATAAGTCTATAATATATAACGAAACTATTGTTGCATGTAAAGTAAATAAGGTTTATAAAATGTTTAAGAAGCTTCATTTAAAATTAAATTAAAATGCAGAGCCCCCGGACCAGTGGCCAGGACCCGGGCAGTGTGAGTGCCACTGAAAATCAGCTTGCGTGCCGCCTTCGGCACTCGTGCCATAGGTTGCCTACCCCTGATCTAACCCATAATTCACAAATCCCATCAGTTCTGAGTGAATGAAGCAGAGATCCGGGTACAGAACATGTGACTGTGTAGCTATTACCTTACAGCCTGTTTACAAGCACAACATTAACAAATACATGTGTATCTGGCTTTTTTTAAGATAGGAGATTTCTGTGCATGAAAGGAAAAAGTGATCTTTGATTCAAAGTGTCATCTAAAGAAGCTGCCATAGCAGACTAGAAAAGGGATGGGATAGTTCCTCCAGGAAGGTGATTATTATCTGTCTTTCAGGATGTGAAAAATGTATATAACTCTCAAGAGCCCCAAGTGGAAGTACATTATGGAAGTGTTTCTCACAAGTGAAAGGAATGAAATAGATATTCTTAACTGACCATATTCTGGCTGTTCAGTGCGCATCATTTTTAATGTAATAAATCCATATTTTGTGTAGTTGCTGCATTTAGTAATATTGCTACACCTCTGCTAAAGTCTTGTGTGTGGTATTCAAGAATGTGCTTGTGAATGATACTCTGGTATTAATAATAATGCTTCGGTAGTGTCTTTCATTTGACACTATGCAAGGCACTGCATTTAGCCGTATGGAGTGGAAATCCATCCCCTGGAGATTTCCACTACTTGCATCCGAAGAAGTGGGTATTCACCCACGAAAGCTCATGCTGCAAAACCTCTGTTAGTCTATAAGGTGCCACAGGATTCTTTGCTGCTTTCATTTGAGGAACTCTAAGCCCTTCAAAGGAAGGATGGTCTTGTGGTTCAGCCTTATAGGCTAGTAGCCAAGTGATCAGGCTTCAGTACTTAGCTTCAGTACTTTGTGACCCTGAGCAAGTCACCTAGACCCAGATTTTTCAAGGTACTTAAGTGTTGCTCATTTTCAAAGACAATGCTGCCTTTCATTTTGGTTAGTGAAATGTTTATTTGCATTCTTCACTGGATATTCATGGGCGTTACATTGCATCACACTGTGTAGAGTAACAGAGTTAACTGTGTTGTATAGTATTGAGGCATGGGGATCTCAAAGCCGAGTACAGCACACACCACATCTTGATGAGGGACTGTCATGGACCAACCTCCTCTCCCATTTACAGTTGCATCACCCATGTGGTGCCTACAGCAATTGCTTCTAGCTGTGTGTCTCTAGCTGTCTTTAATGTGATAAAAGCTTTCTGTGTAAAATCAATCACCTTCCCTACTTTCACTCTTCAGTTCATCTCTTTCTCTTTTCAGTTCATTCTCTTCTCCTCCCACCATTCCCCTGGATATATTGCCCATAAGCCTCCTTTCCATTTCTCTTCTGCTGATGGTGCAGTCCCAGGCAAATACTGTGAAACATGGTTAGGAGCACTGGATTGAATTCTGAGCAGCTGTTTGCTTCATCTGTATGTGTTCCCTTTTTGTTAGCTATTTGTTAATGCAAAAATATCTTTGTGCAAGCGTTTGGCGAATGGCTGGTTTTCTGGCTCACCCACTTGCTGCTGGTTGAACCACCAGTGGCTGGAATTCGTTCACGTACACCTGATGTTGGATACTGAAAACTTCTGTAAAAATCACAGCCTCTTTGTGGATAATCTGCAAATAGAAAAAGGGCTGAATTCGCTGGACCCACTCTACTCAATAAGGGTGGAATTGACTCCTATGCAGAATGCCCTCAATGTAGGCTTTACCCTGGCTTTCTGCATGGGGGGGTGTTTCACACTTAAGGGAGGCAAGGCTAGAGTCATGTCTGCTTCATATACGGGTTTTTCTAACACAAGGATGACAGAGTTGTAGGAAACTAAATAAGAGTCTGCTAGAGTTTTTTAGATGATGATTGACGTTCAAGAGTGAAGGCCACGGGTGTTCAGCTTCTCACCCAGGCAAATAAAACCTCTTTATTGCCGCTTTAAAAAAACCGCAGCTGCTTCCGGGTCTACAGCTGGAATTAACAAACAGTGCTGGTGAAACAGGCTCTTCCTTCCCCGGCACCAAGTTTTTACGCTTCCTTTTGTTGCCCACGTTACCAGTCTGACGAGTGGGTTAATCTCAATGTTAGCTGTGAAAGATGGCTTTGAGTGGAACGCTATAGAGGCGACAGAGTCCAGGGGGCACACTTCCGTGTTTAGGTTGAACGAGGTAAATCACTGATTGCCACCCATCCATCCCTGAAGAATCCAAGCTGACATATGACGTTGTTTGAAAGAATGGGAGGGGAATCTCAGTTTCTCTTTTAGAGTATGTTAAGGCTCTTCGAGTGTTTTGCCTGTGTCACTGTCTATCTTAGGTACTTCTATGACCCCCTGTTACTATCGTATCTGACTATCTCACAGTCTTTAAGGAAAGTGTCATGTCGGGTGTATGTGTAGTCAAGGGGCTGCCATCCTGAAGCTTTGCCACACCCTGTTGGGCTGGTATGTAGAGGTGGATTGCATAGCATCCTCTGAGGACAGAATACTCCTGCTGACTGGTCCTATAGTTCATTCTACTGGATCTCGGAATAAAGAATAAATACTCCGTAGGAGAGAAGCAAAATTGTGAAGAGTTTGCAATAAATGACTAAACTCCTCTCTCCACCCAACTGGCACATACAATAAGTGCAGACATGGTGAGTGAAGCCAAGAAAGTGTCATCTTCATCCCTATCAAACCTCACAGTTCTGTGGATGGGGGTCTCACCATCTCCACAGTTGTTGTCCGAATGGCCTGGAATAACATTTTAGCCTTGCCCTGTGGTGATAACTTGTCCAGAAAACCTTGAACATCCTGATGAGCTGCAAGTATCATAACCAAGTGACGGTTGGGCCAGATAGCTATCTAAGGCACTTATATGGTCCCCATCAGCGTAGTACCTGGGTGTCTCTCAATCCTCTCAACACCCCTGTGAGGTAGGGAAGTGCTATCCCCATTTTACAGATGCCAAATTGAGGCACACAGAAGCTAAGTGACTTTCTCCAAGGCCATGCAGGAAGTCTGTGGAGGTGCAAAGAATTGAATTTGGGTCTCCTGAGTCCTAAACTAGCCGCCTAGCCACTGAACCATCCTCCCCCTTTTATCTTTGTCTTTTTCTAATGGACTGACTCTATGGTACTCCCTTCTACCGTGCAATCCCAAGTGCTTTAAGCAGTGTGACTTCACATCTGTCATGTGGTGTTTGTTCTCTCAACCTCTGCCCAGAGGGAGAAGCATATGCAGTAGAGTGTTTTGTTTTGGGAGGTGGATTTAAAAAAAACATTTTTTTGATAAATATACCTGTTGCTATGCATTTATATTAGAGAATGCAAGGTCAAAGAAATGTACCTTGCACTTGGGATGGAAAGTGGCAAGGTTGCGATGGTCTGTAGTTCCTGGGGGAGTTCATTCCACAGTCTGGGACCAGCCCCCCAAGAAAGTTCTGTTTCCCGAATAGACAAACTTTACCCTTATTTTTGAGAGTTCCAGTGCGCCAGAGGAGTGAAGTTGTCAAGTGTGATCTTTGTCCTAGACCTTCAGATGATCTTTTAGATATCATGAGCCCAGGCCATGGAGTGCTTTGAAGATAAGCACCGAAACATTGATCTGGATTAGAAATTCTGTGGGAAGCCAGCATAGAGAGCAACGGACAGGTGAGATGTGTTCATGGTAGCCTATGTTGCTGAGGAGATGTACAGCAGAGTTTCATACTAGTTGGAGTTTCCTAAGGGCTGAAGATGTCATGGTATATCACATTGCTGTAGTGAGAGGTGACGAAGTTGTGAATAACTGAGGTCTGGTCTTTGTATGCAAAGATGGGGCAGAGTCTCCTAGCCAACCAGAGATGGTAGAACAGTGGTCCTCAAACTTTTTTACTGGTGACCGCTTTCACATAGCAAGCCTCTGAGTACGACCCCCCTTCTAAATTAAAAACACTTCTTTATATATTTAACACCATTATAAATGCTGGAGGCGAAGCGGGGTTTGGGGTGGAGGTTGACAGCTTGCGACCCCCCATGTAATAACCTCGTGACCCCCTGAGGAGTCCTGACCCCCAGTTTGAGAACCTCTGTGGTAGAAAATGTTACTCGTGGCTGTTGCTTTGTGAGAGTTCAGCATCAGTGAGGAATCCAAGAGTACTTCTAGACTACGGACTGAAGTGACCAATTGCGGTTTTGAACCTGCAACCAATGGAGCCTGCACCCTGGGTGCAAGTTCTAGAAAAGACTTTCCTCTGCCCACAAGCATCACCTCTTCATTGCTTGGGTTCAGCTTCAGCCAGCTCTTCTTCATCCATGAGCTGATCTCATCTGTCGTGGTGGTAGTGGTGTGGTTGTATGGGGTGAAGGATAGGTGAGGATGTGTCATCTGCCTATTATCGGCACTCTGTCTGATGGAAAAAATGTCCTGTTTGGCTTGGTTTTCTTGTATAATTCTGTGGCCTCATGCTGGCTCATGATCTTTCTTTGTCTTCGGGTTTCAAAGTCTGTTCCAGAGCTGTGTGTGGATTTGACTTTGAAGAACCCGTGTTTAGTGCTTAGATACCATAGGGGTCCGTAGTGATTGGTGACCGTATAAATACCCAGATAGACAGTGGAGAATCCCAAACTGTAAGGCAAGTAGGATCCATAAAACAAGGCTGTTACCACATACCCTCAGCCAGGCTGAAAAGCCGAGTATTTTTCCTTTGAGATGGTTCTCTTATTCTTGGCCAAAATGATGAAAGAGTAGAGACTTTAGCACTCTGCTGTCACTAGTTGGGTTCCTTGTTTGGGATCTGGTCTGTTGAATTCAGAAGATGTCTTGTTTGAGCATTAGTACAGCAGTACTTACCGCTCTTGGATCCGGTTCTCCCATTGTTCTAGCCTAGGTACAAGGGTGTCTGTGTAACCTACTGGTAAGTGTGCATTACAGAGCCCCCCTGTGCCTGTTTGCTGAGGATGTGAATTGTTACGGCCCCCAGCTGTGGAGCCTGGGCTCTTCCACTCAAGCTGTAGCAGCTCGAGCTTTTAGCTCTAGAGGTCCCTGGTGCGTCAGCCAAGAGGGTGGCTGTCACACCTACGTCCCAGCTCTTGAGCTGGTCTCTCTCCTTTCACAGGAATGCAGTGTTAAAGCTGTCTCTGAACCATTTGGTAAAACCTCGCCCTAGACTTTTCCCTTGTGGAAGTGTAAATTCACTACTTTTTGTTAGTGAGTTGTATGTGAGCTACTGTAAAATAAGACCGGGCGAGCCGGACTGGGTCTGACACAGGTTCTGCCTCCTGCTCTCCTCAGAGAGGGAGAGAGAGAAGCTAGTTTGCTTCTATTCCAGTTTCATTGGGAGCGGGAGTGAAGGGGGCAGAGCTCAGCTCCCCCTTCCTCTACTTATAGCCGAGAGGAGCTCTCCCTCTGCTCCCTGGCTTCGGGAAGCCACGTTCCTTCAAAGCTCCTCTTGCTCCTTGTGTGGGACAGTGAGAGCTCGCGCGCTTGTTCCAGTCTAATTACGACTCTTTCTTGGCCAAACACTGACAGTTCGGCTGACGGGCAACGGCGGCAGCTCTGTCCCTGGGATGACTCCACCAAATTCACCTCAGGTTAAACAGTGACTAGGCCTCCATATACAGAACAAGGGGAGAGACAGAGCACCAGGCATAAATCACCTTCTTCTCCAATTTTTGTTCCTTCCTGTCTTATGTACTGCGCTCTGCCCAGGTTATATCACTGAATCCTGCTTGGGAAGCGACTTTCTGGAACTGAAGCCAATGGTGCAAGTGTGTTCAGCTGCTGAGGAAAGATTCTGCGTGGCTAGGGTGACCAGACAGCAAATGTGAAAAATCGGGACGGGGGTGGGGGGTAATAGGAGCCTATATAAGAAAAAGACCGAAAAATCGGGACCGTCCCTATAAAATCGGGACATCTGGTCACCCTATGCGTAGCCATCTCTCTTCTGTGTGGAGACTGGGTCTTTTGGAAAGCCTGTTCCGTGAGATTTAGCACACAGAACTCATCCCAATGTGTAGGAGAGCTATCTGAGAACCTGGGACTGTACGTACGTCATCTGTCAGGGCTTTCTGAGACAGCAGACTGCACTAGCTAGTGTGATGTGTGTTTAAATTGATCACCCTTGAGTTAAAATGTCATCTTCTAGTGCATTTTCTTTAGGAACTTTCATTTTGATTGGTTAAAGCTCAGTCACTTTTAGTTCTCTATAAGACAGAACTCGGCAGGCATGTTTTGAGCCCTGCATTTGTGAAACTTGATTGCGCGTTTTAGTGCCGCAGGACATCAATATCAGTCTCCTGTGCGACGCGGTAGATGGGATTTGAACCTACGACTACTTACACGTGATGCACGATGCTTTCTACTGCTCTGCAGAATGAACACCTTGGAGATATACTGCATGGGCAATAAAGTGGAGACTTCCCCACACAGCCCTCACCAGTGGGTCTGCCCCTGGGCGGATCACTTCTGGGCAGAGGCGACACATAACTGTTGATAGTGGGAAGGGGACACAATTCTGAACCCACTCCTAGTAAAAAAAAGAAATAAAAATATAAACCCTGGCAGAAGGCTGGGAGGTGGGCACGTGACACCCCACCCCCCACATCGGCTCTGCTTCTGGGTGTGAGAAAGCAGTTAGTGAATTCTCAATCCTTGGCCTCCCTCAGGAGACTACCAGAAAGGGGAAGTATGTCTTATGGAAAGTTTAAGAAAAAAATTGTGTTTTTTTTCAAAATTTTCACTGTAAAGTTTCCAATTTACCCCCTGCTCCCTTACCACCATTTTTTTTTTTGTTTAACTTTTTTTTCTCCCCTTCAACCTGTTTCCATTCTTCCACTGGAAAAAGTAGGCCAAACAAAATTGTTTCTGAAAACTGAAACATTTCTGGCTTTTTGTCAAAAACCTGGAAAATTTCACAACCCCCCCTCCCCACCTCCACACACACATAAATGTTTGTTTTGGGGGAAAAGGCCTTTTTGTCAAAACCTTTTTTTTCAAATGAAAAACTTTGACTAGTTCTGCCAGCAAGGCTTCTCAATTCAAGCCAATGCGGTAGGAACACTTGTCCCTGGAGAACAGAGTGCCACACGGGGTACGTCTACACAGCATTCTGGAGCGAGTCTCCCAGTTCGGGTTGACTGACTTGGGCAAGCGGGGCTCACACCAGTGCTCCACAAATCGCTGTCGGCACTCTGCTTTCAGGTTGCAGCTTGGGCTGTAGCTTGGGCTCAGAAGCCTGAGTCTGTCGACCTGGGCTGGCAGCCTTGCTCCAAAATGCTGTGTAGACATACCCATAGTCACAACTTTCAGTCGATGTCTAGCTGGGCTAGATTCTCATTGGAAGGTCTGAGACACTATCTTATCTATAGCACCCATCCCTGCAGTGTCTGAGTGCCCGATTTTTAAAAGATCTAGGCACCTAAAGAGGCAGATGGGCACCTTGTGGGATTTTGAAAAGCGCCTCGTTGCCTTACATGGATTTTTGCATCTTTAGGCACCTAAAGACCTTTAAAAATCTGCCTCTAGGTGCTTAAGTAACAACCAGAAGCAACATACAACGCAAACACAGTATTCATACAGCTGTACTCTAGCCTGGCTGAATTCTTTCTCGATCCCTTTACCAATTCACGGAGAGTCGTAAAGTTATTTTATTACAATATTTGATTTAAATTGGGTTAAATCTTGTTTTTAGACATGCATAAAAGTGGTAAAATTCTCAGGATTTCAAAAGCCCGTGCTTGTTTCCATGAAGTTCAAGAGCAAAGTTGCTAAATATTGAACAAAATATTTCTTAGCTAGATTGTCACCACTTTCCCATTTTGCGGCCAAAAGAACATGTTTGTTCTCTGTAAGCTTCCACAGAAGCCTGAGGGTAAAATGGACCAATCACTTATTTATAAAATGCTTTGTTTGATTTTAAAGACATCTAAATTACTTACGTTTGAAAAATGTCTAGTTGTCTTTGAAAAATGTTAGCTTCCTGTGCCTTATTTTTCTTTCTCTGTATTGTGTAGGATGAAAACCGGACAAAGTCCCAGTGACTTCTGTGGATGTTTTCATTTTAAGATTTACATTCTAATGGCCACATTTTTGGAAATGTTCAGCTCCCGTTTATGCACTTAAATACAGTGGCCACATCTTCTGTACATTGCATTTAGGTGCCTAAATGGAACTGAGCTCCCTGGTTACAAGTGCACAATTCTGCTCTTAATTGCATGGTATTAACTCCCATTGGAGCACCATAAAAGTTAAAACCATAGTAGCTGAACCCCTGTAGTTGAGGGCAAAATAATTTGTATTGACATCTTGTTTGGTCGAGGTCAAAAGGAGCTGATCTGATATTAATGGGAATCTTGTGGTAATATCTATGATGATCTTAACTATAGAATCATAGAATCGTAGAGCTGGGAGGAACCTTGAGAGGTCATCTAGTCCAGTCCCCTGCTCTCATGGCAGGACTAAGTATTATCTAGACCATCCCTGACAGATGGTTGTCTAACCTGCTCTTAAAAATCTCCAGTGATGGAGATTCCACAACCTCCCTAGGCAATTTATTCCAGTGCTTAACCACCCTGACAGTTAGGAAGTTTTTCCTAATGTCCAACCTAAACATTCCTTACTGCAATTTAGGACCATTGCTTCTTGTCCTATTCTCAGAGGTTAAGGAGAACAATTTACCTCCCTCCTCCTTGTAACAACCTTTTATGTACTTGAAAACTGTTATTGTGTCCCCTCTCAGTCTTCTCTTCTCCAGACTAAAACCCCAGTTCTTTCAATCTTCCCTCAGAGGTCATGTTTTCTAGACCTTTAATCACTTTTATTGCTCTCCTCTGAATTTTCTCCAATTTGTTCACATCTTTCCTGAAATGTGGCGCCCAGAACTGGACACAATACTCCTGCTGAGGCCTAATCAGCGTGGAGTAGAGAGGAAGGATTACTTCTTCTGTCTTGCTTATAACACTCCTGCTAATACATCCCAGGATGATGTTTTCTTTTCTTGCAACAGCGTTACACTGTTGACTCATATTTAGCTTGTGATCCACTATGACCCCCAGATCCATTTCTGCAGTACTCCTTCCTAGGCAGTCATTTCCCATTTTGTATGTGTTCAACTGATTGTTCCGTCCTAAGTGGAACACTTTGCATTTGTCCTTCTTCAATTTCATCCTGTTTACTTCAGACCATTCTCCTGTTTGTCCAGATTATTTTGAATTTTTATCCTATCCTCCAAAGCACTTGCAATCCCTCCCAGCTTGGTATCGTCCGCAAACGTTATAAGTGTACTCTCTACGCCATTATATAAATCATCGATGAAGATATTAAGCAGAACTGGACCAAGAACTGATCTCTGCAGGACCCCACTTGATATGCCCTTCTAGCTTGACTGTGAACCACTGATAAGTATTCTCTTGGAACAGTTTTCCCAACAGTTATGCACCCACCTCATAGTTGCTCCATCTAGGTTGTATTTCCCTAATTTGTTTATGAGAAGGTCATGTGAGACAATATCTAAAGCCTTACTAAAGTCAAGATATACCACATCTACTGCTTCCCCCTATCCACAAGCTTGTTACCCTGTCAAAGAAAGCTATTAGGTTGGTTTGACACAATTTGTTTTTGACCAATCCATGTTGACTGTTACTTATCACCTTATTATCTTCTAAATGTTTGCAAATTGATTGCTTAATTATTTGCTCCATTATCTTTCCGGGTATTGAAGTTACTCTGACTGGTCTGTAATTCCCCTGGTTGTCTTTATTCCCCTTTTTATAGATTGGCACTATATTTGCCTTTTTCCAGTCCTCTGGAATCTCTCCTGTCCTCCATGACTTTTCAAAGATAATTGCTAATGGCTCAGATATCTCCTCAGTCAGCTCCTTGGGTATTGTAGGATGTATTTCATCAGGCCCTGGAGACTTGAAGATGTCTAACTTGTCTAAATAATTTTTAACTTGCTCTTTCACTGTTTTTGCCTCTGATCTACCTCATTTTCACTGGCATTCACTATGTTAGACTTCAAATCGCTACTAACCCTTTTGGTGAAAAAAGTCATTTAGCACATCTGCCATTTCCACGTTTTCTGTAAATGTCAGCAAAAATTTCAGAAACTTGAATGACATTGACTATGAATTTACACTCACTGGGATTTTATATGAGATTCTTAGTCTGCAATATGTATTGTTTGTAGTATTAAGTATTCTTGGCAAGCAAAAATATACTCTGAAATTTTGAAAGTTAAGATTACTGCTCTGCATTGAAGTGTCATGCTGTTAATTGGGTTTTGGAGTAGATTTTGTTAAAAAAACAACAACAAAAGACAGACATTAATGTTTATCCCTGATTCCACATTAAAAACAAGAGACAGGCTACAAGGGAAAGAGTTAACATTGCAGGTTTTTTAAATAAAACTGCCACTAAAGAAACAAAACCAATAAGATACAAACATCTGTTTAAAGAAGCTTCCTCCCTCACGCCCCCCCATATTTCCAAATCTGGGTCCACTGATTTATCCACATTAACTTTGATGAAAATCCTGCACCCAAATTTTCAAATATCAGCACTAAAAGAAGCAAGGAAATTCAGAGATAAGAAGTTGCATCTTGTTGTGCCAAGATCCCTCATGTGACATCGTATCCACTGCACCATTGGAGGCTGATGATGTAGTACGCCATAGAACACAGCCGTCACACCCGTTATTGGCAGTGGGCAACGTGTTACTTTCACCTATTGCACGACTTGTGTAACCAGACAATTCTTTAACTGAATGATACTGACCTCCTTTGTAAAGTGCATTGAGATCTGCTGATGAAAAGTGCTATATAAGAGGCTAGTTGTTATTATTTATTAACTTCGCTTACAAAAGTAAGACCATAGGCTTAGGGTGACCATATTTTCCCAAAGGGAAAATTGGACACTGCAGGGGGCTGGCCCAAGGCCCCCCACCCCTACCGGGCCCTGAGCCCCCGCTTCCTCCTGCCCCCATGGGGCCGGCCTGAGGCCCACTTCTGCTGCCCACCCACGCGGAGTTGGTGTTGGCACTCGTCCCCCTTCCCCCACACACGTTCCTCCATGCCTCGCTAGGGGTCACACCCCACATTTTTGGCAAAACTGCATTCGTCCCATTTGCTCTTGCCCACTGATGATCGGTTGGCAAGAGCAAACGGGACAAATGCCCAGTTTTGCCAAAAGAGTTGGGACGGCCGGAACAGGGCTTAAAAAAGGGATTGTCCCGGCCAAAACGGGACGTATGGTCACTCTGCATAGACTATGCTAAGCCCATCATAATAGGTTGATAAAGAGAGTGCACTGGAGAGGGGGAGAAGCTAAAGTGGAAGAGAGGGAACTAGGAGAGTAGTTCTGTTCCTTGCTTTGCTAGAAGCTTCCCTGGGCTAATCGCTGCCTGCTCATGCCTCAGTTTCCACTGCTATTGTTGAAGAGTTAGTAACATTTTTAGCTCTGAATTTCCTTAATTTTGGTGGGTGGGGGGCATACAACATTGCAGCCAAAAACTGCATAACTATATCAGTGGTGTCCAGAAAGTTCAGTTAGACACGAATGGACCCAGTTACACGAAGTGCCACCTCACAGAGCCAGCATTTCCAAGGCAGGGACCTGAACGTACTACATGGACGTGCAGAGGGGTACTCAGATGCACTACGAACCAATGTGTGTGAGGGATTTTATAGGATTTGCAGTGCCCATAGAAACATTACAGGCATCACTTAGAGTGCCTTTGAAAACTTGCTCCTTGCTGATTATTATAATAAAACATTTATACAGTGCATAAATTTACATGGCACTTTACAAACATAGATAAGACATTCCCAGCCCTGAAGAGTTTACAGTCTTAATAAGACAAGCCAGGCAAACGTGTCCTGGTGGAAGTGGAAAAGAAACCCAACAGCACTGCTGAGGAGTCCCTGCACATGTACAACATGAAGGCGAGATCCAGGGTTTGGGTTTGGCTCAGTGTAACGATGAGGAGGCAATAACCTATTTAGATGTTAAGTTTTTTGGGGCAGGGTCTGTCTCTCTGTTTGTACTGCACCTAGCACAGTGGGGCCCCAATCACAGTTGGGGACACAATAGGATACTGCAATAGTAGTATTTGAGACAGGCCCCGTATAAAGAGAGAGGTCATTTGCATGGGTCCAGGTTTGGATTCCACAGCTTCTCCTACTTCAGGGATGTTCAGAAGTGAGGGATGGTTCTAGGCCCCGTTCTAGACAAAAGTGAAGCCCTACCCAGTTCTTTTTCCACCTTCCCCCAATGAACACTACTCTCTCAAGCTGGATATCAGGGCCCCAGCCTCTGCTCTGCTCCATCTGCCTCGCCCTGCTCAACGGTATAAAGTAGTGCTAACACCAGTACAGCAGGATCACCCCAGCGCAGGGAAAACTCTTGTGGGGTTTAGCTGCCGTAATGGCACCTATGCTGCACACCCTCCATGTGGCTGGCAGAGAGGGTATGGCCAGGGGAAAAGATGTGACTGGGCATACCTGCACCCTGGTGTTCCCCATGCCGTGGCATTTCCCAGCTGACAGGGTGACCCTCTGGGACCGCTGACAGCTGGTGTAACTCAGAGCAGCCTGCAGGCTGTCATTTACAATGGCCTTGTGTGGGGCTGGGATGTGGAGCGTGCAAAGATCCTGAGATGACAGTTGCAGCCCCAGACTTTATCTCCTCTGATGTATTCAGAGGCCGGCTTCCCTAGAGGCCAGACAGACGAAGGCTGGCTCTGACTGTGAACTGAAAATCTGCAATGTCAGGTCCCCTGCTGCCCTTACATTTCCTGTAGGTTGAGTGGATTAGGCCATTGACCCTGGCCAACACCTTTCCCTCTCCCCCGCCCCCCCCCCGTCAGCGACGATGTATTGGGCAGGTCGGGATGGAGATCTGTTAGGAAATATATTTGGTGCCTTTGTTGTAATGGGGCCTTTTTTTGGCAGACTAGGAGCAAAAATTGTTTCTGTGTATCCAAAGCTGGTGAACACATGAGTGCTGTTTCCAGCCTCCCTTTGAGGACAGGGTTTGACATCATTTGTACTCTATAATTTATGACATTTTGGAGCAGGCTGTTAGGGGCTGGAAGCAAGTGGCAGGGATGATTCTAAAGGAAAAGAATGGCAGAGTGTGTTGTAGCAGGTCTGTAACGTGTAGGTTTCTGGAGCAGTTTGCTCTTCTAAGAACTGCAGGCTCCCCGTTTTCACCACCACCGTGTTTTTGCTCCCTGTCATGTGTACCTGTCTCTCGGGTGGCTTAGAGGGGGTTCTCTGTTCCCATATATTACAGAATTCCTTCTGATTCTTTTTTCCTTTTACTGCCAGCCCCATGGATGGTGATTCTGCAGCTGCTGCATGAGGGTAACATCTGTTAACGTACAGAATCGGACCCTGTATTTTTATTCAAAGGCATATGGGTAATAATGAAGGGAGGGAGAGAGAAATATAAAGGATTGATCAGTCTGGTGTGAAATAGGGATTATCCTGGAACAAAGAGAACATCACTCTTACTCCTCACAGATTCAGTATGGTCCAGTGAGTGAGGTACTGGATTGGGGATCAAGCAACATTGGTACTGTTCCCAGGTCTGCTACCTTGGAAAAGTCACTTAATTTCTGTGTCTCTGTTTTCCCTCCCACCCTTTGTCTCTTCAGGGCACTGACTGTCTCTTACGATGTGTCTGCGCTTGGTTGGGACTTCCAGTGCTGGAATATAAATAACAATAATGGTCCCACATAAAAGTTTCAAGTTTTGGCCTGAAATTGGATCAGTAAGAGGTTAATTTACAAGCCTGCAAGTATTAATAAAAGACTCCAAACTATTATATGCTATGGCAGGAAGCCAGTTCAGATTTATAGTTAATAAAATGGAGTGAATGCAGAAATTCTTATCAAATATTCATGACTATCATCTATACTTATTTGAAATAATAAAATCCAGTCTTAATTTCATATTTGCAAAATAACTGCCTTTTCTTATTAGCTCTCTATTTCTCTGCCTGGGTAATGTAAAGATGATAGTTCATGTTTTATCTACTTTGAAGAGATGTTATTAGGCTCACAAATATGCCAGGGCCTCTTGGGAATAAAAGGGAAGATTTTTTTTTTTTTACCTTGCAGATTGAAATAAAGGAAAGTGCAATCATTGCAGACATCTCTTTGGCTGCTAAAGGAAATGTTCAGGAAAACCATGTACAGAAGAGCTCATTGATGCATACAATGCTGCCATAATCCAGGGGTGGATGTAACACTTTGAGTAGCTCTGCGTCTTTAGTTAAAAAATAAGAATAAGGAAACAATCCCATGCCTGTTTATTTAAAGAATTAAATTCCTAGCAATGATTTTGCTCTGCTCGCACTGCAGAGGGTTGCCAGTCATTACATTTCCGACCTGCGTAGAAAGTTAGCATGTGACATTGCTGTGACCAAGCTAAATAAGGAAAACACTCCAGGGTTTTATCAATATAATTCAGAACAAGTTTTTCTTTTGTTGCACTTGATTATTTTGCTGTGTGACGTCCCCCATTCTCCCAAAAGCGACTGATGATTTTAATACTGCCATGTAGCGACAGCATGCAGACTTTTTAGTTACTGTTTTTGCACAAACTAATGTAAAGTCTGACATCCCTTTGAAGGGTTGTTTTTATCCAGTGCTGCTATTTTTATTTGAGAGTTGTTCTGCGCTAGAATTTTTTCCCCTTTAGTTTGTCCTTGTCGGCCCTGAATTTTCTGAAATGTTTTCAGATCAGATTACAACAGATCAATTGCTCTTTCCTTATTTGTCCCCTCCTCCCAAAAGTAACTTTGTCCTGAGCCCCTCTTACCCGAACTTAGTTGGGGGATAGTTTGTGAATGCAAGTCATTGCTTTCCCTAGACTCAAATCACAATAGTCTTCGGAGAAATCGCAGTCAGAAGCCTTGGCCCACAAAATCTGTTGGGTTGTCCGTATCACTGTGAAAGTAGTGTGCGTAATTGTGTGCAGTTATTCAAATCTGGCACTATGGCTTAGAAATGGTGCAAAGATCTAGCCTGTAAAAAATATAGCATTCTTAATGAAATATAATTCACAAATACATTGAATGTGGGTTTACGGTGGATTTAGTTAAGCTCTGTGCAACCTTGAAGGCAAACTTGGAAACTAAGAGAGCACATGTATAAAAATAAATATTAAAGTTACTGTACAAGTAAATATAGGGACCCTAGACCTTTTATAAAAACAACAAGGAGTCTGGTGGCACCTTAAAGACTAACAGATTTATTTGGGCATAAGCTTTCATGGGTAAAAAACCTCACTTCTTCAGATGCATGGAGAAGAAGAAGTGCGGTTTTTTACCCATGAAAGCTTATGCCCAAATAAATCTGTTAGTCTTTAAGGTGCCACCGGACTCCTTGTTGTTTTTGTGGATACAGACTAACACGGCCACCCCCTGATACTAGACCTTTTGTGCTGCTCTGGTTGCATAAAGAGGGCCATAACAGGGAATACCTACGTGTACAGGGATTTCTTGAGTAATATAGAACTGCTGCAGTAGCCTTGTACTACTGCTGTCATAGTGTGTGGTGTAAGGGGGCATGTTGGGGAGGTAGAGAGCATTGCTAGAGTTCTCCAGGAATTTTAGGCTGATGGACTGTCCATAAGGGGCCACTTCATCTAGAATGTAAACTAGAGCAGACCTGAGGCTGCTCTAATTTATATTAGAGGCTAGGCAAGGCCCCAGGCAGCCTGAGAGTAGAAGTAGTTCAAAGGTGGCTCTAAGCCACATACTGCATTTTGTATCAAGTGCAGGAATAAGCCCTGGACAATCAGGTCCCCTGTGAATGTGAAAGTTGCCTGGTGACCGCCTTAGAGAATGAAGTCCTCTTTTTAGTCACAGAACCGATACAGCACAGGCAGCAGGGCAAGCCTCCTTGGCATGCTGTAGCGGGGTGGTCACCCACTCTGGCCCAGAAAGGGTTAAAGCCAGCCCTGGGACAGGGCTGAGGCTGGAGAAAGCAGCTTGTAGGCTGAGCTGATTGGGGGAAGTGGCTGCAGCTGGGGCCACGCCCCACTCAGGCCTCAGCTGGCCCTATATAAGAGGCTGGGAGCCACAAGCTCAACAGTCTCTCTCTGTTTGTAGAGGGAGATGGGCCTGGCTGCAGGGAGCTAGGGACAGGGTACCTGAGTGGAGCAGGGCTGGGGAAAGGCCGGGGAGCTCTAGCTTGGAAATCCGCAGGCTGCGGCCTAGCAAAGGCCAACAGGTACTGGGGGTTGCAGAGGGCAGCCCGGGGGTAGGCAAAGGCAGCAGGTCCAAACCCTCCTTGCCAGTGATGAGTAGGGTGATATTGCAGTCTGTCCCAGGGCGCAGGGGCTAGACGATGATTGGCAGTAGCCTATGACTGAGGTGAGGTGGGGCTAGAGGGTGGGGGGTTCCCTGGGGAGGGGAGACCCCCAGAGAGAGGGGTTACTGCCAGGGGGCAGCACCCCAGATAGAGAGGCACTGGGTCTGGGAGGGACACGGGGTAAGTGGTAGGCAGATCACCGGCCTGAAGAGGGCGCTCCGGGCTGGAAAGCGAGCTAATTCCCGAGACGACCAGCAGGAGGCGCCGCAGGGGTGAGTCCGCATGCTTACACATGCCCAGCGATCTGCTTCGACTCTGCTCAGGAAGGACCAGCTCTAGGGGGCAGTAGTTTAGTCTTAATCTCAGCTATCCCAAGAGAACAGGGACTAGGTTAGGTCATCAACACCCCCATGCATTTGCTGCCCAGTATATAAATGAGTGTACTGGTTTCTGCAGTGGATATGGTCAGTGCATCCTGGAGAGGATAGCCCTCCTCACAGTAGCCACGTGCTTATACACCTCTACCCCGATATAACACGGGTTCGCATACAATGCGGTAAAGCAGCTCTCCGGCGGATCAGCGCGTCAGCTGCGGCGCTCCACTTGCTGCCGCCGGTGAGTGCGGGGAGGTTGGAAAAAAGATGCCCCCCCCCCCCGTACTCGCGGTGGGAAGTGGTGCGCCGCGGCTGGGAGCTGGCGAAGTGGATAGGGGTCAGGGCAGTCACGGAGCAGGGGGGCCAAAGCAAGTTCGATATAATGTGGTCTCACCTATAGCGCGGTAAGATTTTTTGGCTCTGGAGGACCGCGTTATATCGGGGTAGAGGTGTATATGAATTGTTTACAAAGAGGTGGGTTGAAAACTGATGTAAAGAGGTGCACAAAGGAAGCTGTTTGCAGTGCATGCACAACAGAGGTGTTTCTTTTATAAAGAGAGCGTGTCTGTGTTGTAAAGTACCTTAGCTGGAACCCGAAACATGGGAGTCCGGACAAGGGACTGCACTAAAATAACTTTATTTAATTTAGCCTCTAGGGCGCTGTTTCAGCTCACGCTTTATATGAAGGTTATGTTTATAATGAGATGACTGAAAGATGTTATAACCATGTTCCAGATGTGAGTTGTATGCATTACAGATGATTATAAGCACATCAATGGAAGGTGTTACAGAGGGTTATAGATGAGCTGTCAATCTACTTGCCTTTAATGCCTAGTGGCTGAAGTGGGCTAGGGGCAGTCCAGGGCCAGGGTTGGCGTTTTCACAGGGGATCAGTAGCCTGGAGATCCAATTCAAGGGGGCAGGTTGGCAGGACAGTTAGGCAAGGTGGTGTGGCAAGGTGCTGTAGGCAGCAACCAGCAGACAGTGGCTTGTTGCTCAGACAGATTTTCCATCCTGTGGTGGTCGTTATATAGTCCAGGTACCCCACGAGAATGCTGTCTGTCCAGCCAGTTGGGCCTGGGCGTGGGTGCTGGGGGTCTGTAAGCCTTTGGCACGAAGGCTATTGGTTAGGGGGAGTAGGTCAGCACATTGCTGTGGCATGGAGGTGAGGGACATCGTCTAGGGACCAGGCGGGTGTAGGTTCATTACTGGGGTCCTGACATCAGTGCTAACAATCTAAAGCAGTTGACTAACCATTTCTTAGAAGATCTATTCACCCTTTATGAACTTTTTACAAACATACCTTAACTGTAAAGTGTGACCCAATTCACAATGCTCAACTCTCTGCTCTTCTGGAAAACCTTCCACCACAATGATGGGGAACCAAAACCACCCATGACTGCCCCACCATAGACTCCCGTGCTTCATGTTACACAATAACCCAAGTTATTGGGCTCAATACAGTGGTAACTGGGTGAAATTTAATGGCCTGTAACGTACAGAAGTTCAGACTATACGATCTAATGTTCCCTTCTGGTCTCTACTCTGTGTACATCAGGGACAGCTGAAATGAGCGCTGCTTTCCCAAAATAATTTTGAATATGACTTTCAAATCAGTCTAGAGGATTTAGACACATCCCATACATTAATTTTCATGGGAGATGCGTCTAAATACTTTAGACTGTTTTGAAAATCTCAACTGTAGTTTTTTTGGAAAGGATTTGAAATCTGTGTATTCCTGTAGTGCAGTTTCTGGTTAACTTTTGGCACTGCTAAAGGGAAAATGGGCTCATATGTGTTACAGCCAAATTCGTAAGCTCCCCCCGCCAACTACTAGAGAGAACAGAATATATTATGTCTGCTCTTTCTCTAACCCTGCATAGTTGCATATGATTACTGGATTGCTACAGAACAGTTTCTGATAATTGTAGGGAAAGTGCATAGGTGCAAAAGAACAAACAGTCCTAATTCCTAATGAAAATATGAACATGCATCAAGGTTATGGGTCAGTGTCTGCTGTTCTTTCTCATGCTGAGTAGTAGCTAACTCCTCAAGTACAGTGCCACGTGATGTGAGTATGCAATTATTGCTAACAAACTATTTAGACCATATTCTGCCATTTGTCCAAATCCCAGAGTCCTGCATAAGGGCCTTGAAATTTGGCCTACTGACTTTTGCTTTCAGTGATGAGTTAGGGTTGTCAGGCTTCCACTTTTTGACTGGATGCCCGGTCGAGAAGGGACCCTGGCAGCTCCAGTCAGCACCACTGACTGGGCCATTAAAAGTCCAGCTGGCGGCACAGTGGGGCTAAAGCAGGCTCCCTGCCTGCCCTGGCTCTGTGCAGCTCACAGAAGTGGCCGGCATGTCCCTTCAGCTTCTAGGCGCAGGCTCTGCACACTGCCCCTGCCCCGAGCGCCGGCTCCGCCACTCCCATTGGCCGGGAACCATGGCTAATGGGAACTGCGGGGGCAGCGCCTGAGGGTGAGGGCAGTGCACGGAGCCCGCTGGCCGCCATTGCACTTAGGGGCCGCAGGGACATGCCGGTCACTTCTGGTAAGCGCCACCTGGAGCCCACACCCCGAATCCCCTCCTGCACCCAAACTCCCTCCCAGAGCCAACACCCTGCAACCACTCCTGCACTCCGAACCCCTTGGCCCCAGTCCGGAGCCCCCTCCTGTACCCCAAAGTCCTCATTTCTGGCCCCACACCACAGCCTGAGAGCCTTCACCTCCTGACACCCCAACCCCTTGCCCCAGCCTGGAGACCCCTCCCACAGTCTGAACCCTGCACCCCAACCCCCTGCCCCAGCCCTGAGCCCCCTCTCACACCCCAAACCCCTCATCCCCACCCCAGAGCCTGCATCCCCAGCCGGAGCCCTCAGCCCCCCCAGACCCCAACCCTTTGACCCAGCCTGGAGCACCCTCCTGCATCCCTGGCCCCACCCCAGAACCTGCATCCCCTGCTAGAGCCCTCATCCCCTTCCGCACCCCTGCCCCCGCCTGGTGCAAGTGAGCGAGGATGGGGGAGAGTGAGCGATGGAGGGAGGGGGGATGGAGTGAGCAGGGGCGGGGCCTCAGAGAAGGGGTAGGGCAGCGGGCAGGGCAAGAGTGTTCGGTTTTCTGCAATCAGAAAGTTGACAACCCTATGAGTTGTGTGTGTGGATTAATAACAGGATATGACTAACAACCTTAGTTTTGGGGCATTTAACTTGTTTTAAAAGGTGCACAGGGCCAAATTTTGTTCTAAGACGGACCCTGTGCAAACTTAATAGAGGTCAAGAAGTTATGGGTATAACTGAAAGCGGACTGGGTCCAAGGCTATCTAGTTATTCCTCAGAAATATACTGTACCAAGGAGCAAATTGACTACTAAAGCACATGTACAATACAGTTTTTCATTGCTCCACTGAAAACTTTAAATAAAACTTGTATGTTCAAATGCATTCCTATTATAATCTCTTTATATTTGTCTATAGATCAGTCAATGCTGGAAAGAGCGTGAGAGAACTTGTGAACCTTTCAGTGACTGAGATTCTATGATTCTATGACTTCTAAATATAAATTTATTTCAACGATTTTCATTATTTTAAGCTTGTTGCCAGAATTTGTGCGCGTGAAGGCTTCTTTATATGTAATTCAACCTGGCAGTACAAAGACTACCCACCACTTGAATCCCATTTATGCCTTAGGCTGGGATTTAAGCAGTACCTAGGCATTGCGCTGACCTTCTTCACAGGGGTGAAATTCCCCCATAAAGTGAATTACGGGCCTGTATCTGGGACTCGCTGAATCCCAGAGTAAATTTGTTTAATGATCAAACTAACGTAATTTTATGCAGAATCGGGCATGTTTCATAAAAGATTTCATCCCATTAAGGAGCAGAAATGGGACCACATGATTAAATGAGTGGCAGGGCCAGATTTAGGCAATCTGGGGCTTTAGATGCACCACAACTTAGGCCCCTCTGCCCCATGGCTGCCACCTCCATGGCTTTGCAGAGGGTTCTCCCTTCCAGAGAGGGAGGGCAGCAGCATGGGGCCTGCCACAGGAGTGTCAGCAGGGGCAATGCTCCCCCTGGGGAAGCAAATCTAGCAGCAGGGGGAGGATGGCCCTTATTCCAGAAGCTGGGATGTATCTGAGTGGGTGGGCTGGGCTCTTTGCCTCCTGCCATGCACAGAGTCCCTTGTTGGGGTCTTGTTGGCAGGGCCCCCAGAGCAGTGGGTCTTGGAGTTGAAATCCCATTGAGATCCACGGGGCAGCTCATGCCTCTCAGCGCTCTTGTTTCAGGCTCTTTGCAGACAGTGGCAGATGCTGCATCGGTTGCACTTGAGTCACATTTTCAAGCTTTTCTTTACAACTTTGAGGGCTAGAAATGTACTTTAAAAAAGAAAGAAAATTTAGGTTCTGATGTAATCACATGACTCCGGGAGCTGGTACCATAGACAAGGTCCTACATTTTCTGTGCTTTAATCCAGCCCCGGTGACCAGGCACACAGTTTAAATTTCAGATGCTTGCAACAGACAATTTGTGAGCCATCCACTGGCTTAGGATTCCTTGCAGAAAACGTTCATCAAATCATTTTGGATGGCGAAACAGTTAATAAAAATTCCAATCAGTTTGTGAACAGGAAAAAGTACTAAATTTGCTGAATGAATTGTTTGTGGATACTTTGTTCAGCTCTAATTAAGGTTCCAATCTGCACTCCTGACTCAGGCAAAACTCCAATTGATTTCAATTGGAGTTTTGCCTGACTCAGGTCCGCAGGATGGAGCCCGAGGTGTTTTTCACTTTGCTGCATTTTGTTTGACTTGAGTCTGCTTGCAAATAGACTGTACTTATTGGTGCATAAAGTGAGTTAATTTTGATCTTGGTGCTTGTTTGCAGGTACCTGCCTATCAGTATTCCGTCCCTAATTGATTTTTTTTGCATCATTCAGTAATTACTTCTGCACATCCCAGTTTGCAAAATTGAGAGAAACAAAGGGGGAAGCCAGAGCATTTATGCCACATTTAGGTTTTGTTTCCTTTGTTGTTGTCTTTGTATTTGAAAAATAAAAACGGTTTCTTAAAGGAATAACACTGCCATTAATTTAGACACCACACAAACGCAGGAATAGTTTGTGAAATTAGAGACAATTGTGTCTCTGTTTTCTTTTAACTGGAAAAGTAATAAAGCCTTCCTGTATTCATCTTCTCTAGAGCAGCAATATGTCCTTATCTTAAACATGCCATGTGGTGTTAATAATTAATCACAAGGATTAAAAATAGAATCAAACCGTAGTGTTTATTTCTAATCTCACTTAGGCATACCTCCATTGAAATCAGTGCAGCTACACCCGTATAAAACTGGCGTGAATGAGATCAAAATCAGATCCCTTAATTTTTTGTTTGCCCTATCCATGTCTGATCATTCTTATCTTGATGCATTTCAGAGGATGGCTAGAATCTATTTATAGAGCAGTACTTGAGTGTCTGACCGTGGAGTTCTGCGGACAATGCGGGAAATTTTTAAATGTAGATACAAAGAACATATATTCCCGTTAGAGCAAATTCTTTAAATTTTTCTAATTGAATTGTCTTGTCTTAAGATTTTCATGGGCCAGATTGTGATCTCAGAACATCAGTGTAAATCCATTGTTACTCTTTACAAATAAATCCTTACTCCTCTGCAACATTAAGGAGTTACTCCGGGTTTACACGGATCAGGATTTTGCTTGAACACTTAATTTTTTACTGGGTACGTAAATACTGCAGTAGCTCCATTTGTTTAGTTACAGTGACATGCAGTAACTGAATACGTCAATGGGAGTTGAAAATTGCCTTTCAGCAACCCAGCGGACATGCAGCGGTCCTTGTAATCTGCATCTGAACTGGTGAGAAACCTGCCATACAGAAGCTGCATTTTTATTTGCAAAATTACCTATGTTAATTATGGTACAAGGCATCCTGGGTAAAGATTGTTCTATTCCTCTCCTTAAGTGGCGATCAGTGCACATTACAAAACCCACTACACCAGCATTATGGTTTTCCATACTGGGTTCTGAATGACTGTTTCGGCTCAAGTGTAACTCTTCCATTTCTTTATAGGTCACAAATGAGGACATTGGGAAATAATGACAGGAACTTAAAAGTACCTTGCATATTTTCTGCTCTGTGGGTAGACTTTTATGTCTAATGATGACTTTCATCCTCTAATTAGATTACTGCACATACCTTATTAAGGAAAACAGGGAGTTTCTTCTACACTTATTTCCCTTAGGGAAAATACAGAGTCAAAAAGTATTTGCAAGTGTGTGCTACTTTATTTTGAGCTTCTGTAGTATAGGGCATCCTCTAATGAAACACGACCTTCGTCGGGTCTCTAATTCCTAAAAATATCACTTCTTGGGTGCAACAGGCATTGATGTTCTGTGTGCAGCAGAAACTGTCGGCACTCAGAACGAACCGCTCCTAAGAGCAATAACGTTACTTGTATTTATATGTCCCTGATGATTAATTGTAATTACGGCGACAGGCCCAGAGAGTCACTTCTGTGGGAAATCGTGTGTAAGGGACGGGGGCCTAGTGAGGTTCCATTACAGAGCTTCCACTTGGAAGGAGGATATGGAACAAACAAGTGGTTCCCTCCAAAAGCTCATTGATCCCCTGAGATGTGTATGGATCTCCCAGGGAGCCACTCTAGGTTAGAGCTGTCCTTAGGGGAGCCCTCTGCCTCGGTGCTCCCTCATGGAGATCTCTTGGCCCCATTTTGTTCTGTGGCTGCCAAGGTCTCCAGTACCAGCTTCTGTCCTGGAAACTCCCCCTCCAGTGTGGGCTGTGCAGTGTAGAAGATTAACGTGAAAGCAGACGTTTAAAAATGTCTTTGGTGTAAGTCCCCCTCGGCCTCAATTCAACAACAGCTCAAGGCTCCCACTACCTGCAGACATCCACCATAGTAGAAATGGGAGACAAAAGCTTTTATCTCCGCGTCCGCTGAGAGCGCCAGACCATGGGACTGTTCCATACAGCACCATGGCTACTTGGTCTTGAGTAACCCATTTATCCTCAGACCCAAGGCCCCATGAGGCGAAGGGCTTTCTTCCATCACCAGTAAAATCCAACAGAATTGGAGTGGGACTTGCTAAGGCCAAACCGAACCAGTGACGCTGCCTAACCTATCCCCCTTGACTGAGTTTTGCCAGCCAGATAGACAGGAGCCGCGGTGGCCCTTGTATGGAGATTTAGATACCACAGTGCAAAGTAACTTACAAATACCTCTGGTAGATAAGTGCTGGAGTCAGAATTGATTTTGCTGGGGTGGGGAATCACTGGTTGCGTGGGGAGGCTGAGGGATCATGCCCGGAGTGTTTGTCCCCTTGTGACAGACTGTGGGGCAACAGCAGCTGAGCCAGCACTCTGGTCACTGCAGCTGCAATAAATTACTCCAGAGTGGGCCTCATTCAGAAGAGCTGGGCCTAACTGATGGGCTGAGGAGAGCTAAGAGGCTAATTGGGCCATTAGGCAGATGGCACAAAAGGCACAGGAAGGAAGCAGGAAAGGGGGAAGCAGGAAGAGAGACACTGCTCTTCCCTGCTTGCCTCAGGAGCTGCAGGTTCCCTAGGACTGCGGGTGTAAGGGTGTCCAACGTATAAGGGTGGTGCAAAGTAATGTTGTCAATAAACTGCATGGGGTGTTTTACCAGCAAAAAGTTCTCCGAGCTGTTTGTGGAGTTGAGCAGAGGCAGGAGAGAGCGGGCCCACCCTATCAGTAATCTCTTCCCTCTATAGGTATTGTGATGGGTCAGCACAGGGGTGGCCAACCTGTGGTTTCACAGCCACATGCGGCTCTTCAGAAGTTAATATGCGGCTCCTTGTATAGGCACCGACTCCGGGGCTGGAGCTACAGGTGCCAACTTCCCAATGTGCTGGGGGGTGCTCACTGCTCAACCCCCTGGCTCTGCCACAGGCCCTGCCCCCACTCCACCCCTTCCTGCCCCCTCCCCTGAGCCTGCGGTGCCCTCGCTCCTCCCCCTCCCTCCAGAGTCTCCTGCACACCACGAAACAGCTGATCGGGAGGTGTGGGGAGGCGCTGATCGGTGGGGCTGCCAGTCTGTGGGAGGCGCTGGGGGCGGGGGAAGCTGATGGGGGGGGGGGGGGAGGCGCCTGCTGACGTATTACTGTGGCTCTTTGGCAATGTACATTGGTAAATTCTGGCTCCTTCTCAGGCTTGCCACCCCTGGGTTAGCATATGGCTANATTTTTAAAAAAAATGTCCTTACAGTGACTGGGTTACAACAAACACATGACTTCACTAAAACAGATTTTTTTTTAAATGGCTAATTCATGTTAAGCCATTCATGTGGATGGTTAGCCAGTTGCACTTCACTGACCTTGGGCCATGAATATAGACTTTTTCGCTTCTCCCTTTTTTTTTGCCCATCTCATGTATACTGTTTTCAGCTGTTGTTGTAATATATATGACAGCCAGATCCTCAGCTAGCGTAAATTGGTCCCACTGAAGTCAGAGGAGTGATGCTGATTTACACCAGTTGAACATCTGGCCTCTCATGCAAAATCACCTTCTGTTGGGAGTTTTATTTCAATACCTAGCTATGATGAGAAGGACTGAGGCTATCTCGACCTTCTCTCTGATTCTCCTGCCTTTGATCAGTTTAAATCCAGACTTTTAACATATTTTGGTTTGAATACTTAATGTATTGCACAGCACAACACACCCATCCATGATAACTGCAATGGAAGAATAACTCCTAACACACTGGGATTTGTTTGCAGCAGAAATTCTGGTGTGATGCTGAATTAATGAGCTTTTAATGAAAACAAGACTAATTTATATAAACATTTGGAAAGGAAGGACAGGATGTCAATATGAAGGTTAATAGCTGATATAGTAAGTGAGACTACAAAGAATAAGTCCAGGGTAAGAAATAATGTTTTTAGGTTTGCAACGTAATACATTTCCTTCTTAGGCACTGATAATATGAATTATGCAGGGATGTTATGAAGGGGTCTGCATTGCCTTCCTGCTGTTTGACTAGAAGTCCTGGGCCTTTCCACATTTCAACTGTGTACGTTTGCCAAGCGCTCTTATTACTTCAATCAATTTAAATTTGCGAGACTGATGATCCTGACAGAAGCCATTGCCATGTCATGTGATCGGAGGAGCTAAAAATACTGTTCTCTATGGAGTGTACTTATTTCATGCTCTGAAGCTCAAGGAGTGTTTGTTTAAAAAAATATGAAGTTTGCACTTTATGCTTTTCAAGTACACTTCACAAATTTACAAAAGGCAAAACAATATCCAGTGCATTTCATGGAGTCGAAGACTATTATTATTTATTTGTATTATGATTGTGCTGAGAGGGCCCCAATTTTGTTCAGTGCTCTATTGTGCTAGGGGCTGTGTATAAACATAATAATGATAGACAGTGTCTGCCCCAAAGATCCTATACTCGAAATATGCATGACAGAAAGGTGGGAGGGGAACCAGAGGCCCAGAGACATGAAATGACTTGCCCAAGCTCAGTCAGCCTGTCAGTGGCAGAGCCTAGAATAGAATCCAGGTCTCCTCCCTCCCAGTTCCATGTACTGTCCACTAGACCATGGTGCCTAGTTTGAACCTTGGTTCACAGAGTTTAAGGCCAGAAGAGCGAGTCAGATTATCTAGCCTGACCGCCTATAACATATTTTTCTTGGCCGTGGTAGTTGAAAGGCAGCTGTAGGGATCATTCTAATCTCTGGTCTGTATCATGCCGTTTATTTTAGAGGATGTTTTGGAGTCTTCCTGTGACCGGCCCCTTCCAGTAGGAGGCCTTCACCTATCCTACCGTGACTTGCCCCTAGAGTGCAGTGTGCATGTGGTGAGCTGAAGGACATGGAACAGTGTAGAGCCTGTGGTATCCTCCTGTCCCTGGATAGGCCCTGCAATGAAGTGGGTTATTTTGCTGAGGTCCCTCGTTGCCACTCATGATAGAGGATGCTATTGAGCAACAGAAGGTCCAGGAGAGTAGCTCAATGCCTCCATGATACTATTGGTGATATCCTACAACTTATTTGACCTTCATTATGTGGCTTCCCTTCCTAGACTCCATGGGGGAGAGTGGCCTGCCTGTGATTGACATGTCGTATTGCCTCAGTTTCTCAGGCTGAGACACCATTGTGAGTCTGTGTGTTGGGAGGCAGAGTTTGGGCTCTCCCCACTCTTCAAAAGCAACAGACAGGAAACTTTCTTTTGGGCTCACATGGCCCAATGGTCCTTGCCCATCGTTTCCAGTAGATAACTCTTTCCTCCGGCTGGGGCATGTCACCTAAGCTTTCCCAAGAGACTGGTAGCGTTGGTGGACAAGTCAAGACTGACGGGGTTAGCATAACAAAGTTAGAGGCAGAATCCAACTCCCAGAGCTATAGGGTTAATCAGCAAATCAACTTTTATAGCGAAACCCTTGAATCAGCATGACACCTGGCAGCAAGAGAATAATCTAATTTGTAAAATGGGAGGAATTCTATATTAGCAGGATGGAACAAGCAATAGAATTAAGAGCTAAACTAATAAGTAGCACTTTGTGCGTGAGCAGATGTTCCTACCCCTATTACTCCATATTACTGTGTGTCCCTTGGAGATCATATGACTTATTATTGCATATTACTGTTTGTCCCTTGAAGACTAGGAATGCAGAATGCATCTCCAAAGAATGGGGTCCCGAGGGAAAGCCAGGGAACAGTGTTGCAAATATATTTTCACATAAGAATGCCCCATATTGGTTCAGCCCCATGGTCCATCTAGCCCAGTATCCTGTGTTCCGACAGTGGCCGGTGCCAGGTGCTGCAGAGGGAGTGAACAGAACTGGGCCATTTATCGAGTGAGCCATCCCTTGTCATCCAGTCCCAGCTTCTAGTCAATAAACATTGAAACGAACGCCAGTGACAGAAGACAAAGTAACCTTTTCAGAGGAGCTAAGGAAGAACCTCATTAGAGCCTCTAATAAGTATCCAATAAAATTCAATTAACTCCCAAAGACTAACTTCTAAGGCCTAATACTCAGCTACTGCCTAGCTGCTTAATCATCAGCCAGCACACGGATTGCTGGCATCTGCGGCAGGCAGGAAACACACAAACGGATGCAGGCAGCGAGCCATTACAACCCTCCTTCCTTCTTTGCTTTATTACGAGACGAAAAATAAGCTAAAACCCACTAACCGTTATTCAGGAATCATCCTGGGTCACGTGATGGAGAGCCTAATGGTGCAAAGCGCAAAGAAATCAAAAGTCTGCTGCCCATGGAAACATCTCTCTCTTTGAGCTTCACCTTCCTCATTTGTAAATGGGGGCAGTGACAGGTGTCAGCATTGCAATGGTGCCATGGAAATAATGCACGTAAGCTTTTGAGTCTGTGGGCGTTGAAGGGCCCCATCCTTTCCCAGGAGGTGTTCAGCAGGATCAGGCCCTCAGTGGAATTGCATATTTAAATCACAGCTGCCTTGTGGGTTGGGCTGCTTAATGGAATGAGCGCTGGCATAACTCTAAGTAATTGCCAATATGTTGGCATCTGTGAGGAGGGGGGAGAAAGAAACCATGAAATCATTTTTTTATTAAAACAGTAATGAAATAGATTGCACTGGGCTTGCATCACTGGATTAGTCATGCTGGTGCAGAGCAGTGACCATTATTTTTAACTGAACTGTTTCATTTTAACGAACAGTGAAATTACATCTAATTTGATTGCTCTGAGGTGTAGCTGCTAAAGAGGTGAACGCAGGAGGCTTACTCGGATGACACGTAGCTTCTCCGGTACTTTCCATCCACACTTCATTTAAACAGCACAGCACAACGGGGCACTAATCAATCAGAGGCTGTGATGGAGCACAAAGTAATCTTGATTCTTGGCTAATTCAAATTAGTGTTTTGCTGAACTGCGGACTGGTAATACAGGGTCAGCAGAAATCTTCCCTTGATGTATTCAGTGGTCTTTTTGCTGGTCATATTACTGGAATAGGAACCCACAGGACCTCATCTGTGATACGTAGTAAAGCTAAAGCAGATCCCACTTGGTCTGTATGTTAGAACTGTGATTGTAATATGAAGGGGACAGTCTTGCTCCCATTGAAATCACTGGGTCATTTGCCATTGTCTTCAGTCAGAGCCGGGTGTGTGTGTGGGTCTATGTTACACCATCTCTTAGGGTGGTTCTCATCTACACCCAGTATGCACTGGGAATAGCTGGGGAAGAAGGTAGGTCACACAGGCATCATTTGCACCATCCCCTCAATCCTGGAATGGCTCTGGGCCAGCCCAGTCCCTGCTGCAGCTTGCTACACTGGTGACCCATGGCCCTGTTCCAGAAGCTGGGGCTGACCAGAGTAGAGAGAGATCCCAGCCGTGCCCCATTTTACCCTGCAACATCTCCTCTGCCAGGTGAGGGGGTGGCATAGGTGCTGCTATGGCATGGAGCATTACCCCCATAGGTTGAATCTGCCAGGTTGATTTGTGCTGGGACACTGGCACCAAGCAGATCCAAGAATCAGGCCCACTCTTTATAAAGTGCATATATAACAAAAACATGTGGGATGCGTGGAGCAGCTTGTTGACCTATAATATAGGTTACCATCCTCCGTCTGAATTTAAACTCCAGTACTATATTCTAATAAGAAACAGTGGCTGGGTTACATCCCTTGGGCTAAACCTGCGGTAATACACACCTGTGACTAACATAAGTGGCTGCAGAATACTATCGCTATACTTAGTTTTTAGAAATAAGAAGCTAACTTTCAAAGGTAAGTTTATGGAAATCCAGGGCCTTCGCCACATCATCAGATGGGATCCCATGTGGTTTTGCCTCCATCCCCTAGCCGTGCCCCTCCTGGCAGGGGACACCATGTGACCCATCTGCTGGGCTGCCACGCTCCTCTTTGACTCATCACCTGTCAGACTATCAGTGGGATTTTCAAAAGGTTCTAAACAGATTAGGCACCTAATTCCCATTGAAATCTATAAGAGTTAGGCACCTGACCTGTTTAAGAGTGTTTGAAAATCCTCCCAGGCACCTATCTGCACTTTTTAGGTGCCTAAATACCTTTATAAGTCTGGCCCAAAGTGACTTAGGAGCAGCCATGAATTTCAGTGGGATTTATGCTCCTGAACCACTTAGGCACTTTCCCACCCTATATTATGGAAGTGCCACCTGCGGTTCCATACTTAAGGTGGAGTTGGAGTTTGGACTTAAAGCAGGGATTCAGCCGCTTTGCTATAGATGAAGAATACAGTGCAGGCCAGAGCTGGCACTTGGTTTACCAATGTCACACCCATCATTAGAGGTTTTTCAGAGCAGGTTGGATAAACACCTGTCAGGGATGGTCTAGGTTTACTTGGTCCTGCCTCAGTACAGGCAGCTGGACTTGATTACCTCTTGAGGTCACTTCCAGCCCTACATTTCTATGATTCTTTATTCTCCTTATTGAAGACCAAGGGAGGGAGAGGTAGGACAGTGTGTGGCTGGAGTGGACTTTGCTGTGGCTATTCTTTGCTTCCCATGGCTTAGAGCAGCCTAAAGGCTGCTCTGAGTGATTCCCAGGGGCACACTAGCTCCCAAACCTACAGAATATGAGGAGTGCATGAAGCTACCTTTGCCTCTCCCTGCCACCACCATTCCTGCCTTCAACACGGCCTGACTCCCTGAGAAGCATAACTCCACTTCACCAGTGCTACTCCTGGCTTAAGTGGAATTGGGCCCATCAGGTATCAAGAATGCCAGTGCCACATGGCAGCTTGTCAGTTAGAGAGGTTGTGGAAAAGCAGACAGGACGGCATGTGAGAACAAGATGTTCTGCTTCAGCTCGCAGAGCCAAGTTCCTTATTTATTTATTTTTGACCATTTACCGTGTTGATGTCTGCACAGCACGCGGGCTCTTTTCATCTGCTCGTGCTCTGCCTGTAGGAAATGCTATTCACGCTACGAGCAGTTGTCTATGAGAATGCAGATAAAACTTCAGAGGCACGGAGGGTCTGGGCGGGCCTTCCCCACAGGCCCCTAGAGTGATTTCATTCTCTTCATGCCTCAAACAGTGATATATCAAAGCCACGTCTCAAGCTATACTGGGATTCTTCTATATATGTTATCCTGTGATAGACTCCTTTTCCCGGTTGATGTTTGCATTCTGCAGGTTCCCTGTCTACGGTGTTTGCTTTCTGTTGTTGTTTTCCACTCTCTTTTTTCCCCTGCATCTTTCTTCCCTTCCCCCCCATTTCCTCTTTACTTCTCTTTCCAACACGCTCAATATTTTTTTTCCTTCTGTTTTTAGGAATGATTTTTACATGGACTTTCTGAGCTGGAACTTGGATTGCATTATTGTAATTGCTGGTTCTTGGCATGAGGGCAAGAGAGAGGCTTTTTGCCCATTTCGGTCCCAGGCTGTTCTGGCCCTTTAAGGAGGTGGGGAAAGCGGGTAGGGATCTAAGAAAGCACCTTTCCCCTACTGGTTTCCAGTCTGGGTGGACATCAGTAACATGTCCATGCTGGACCTGGGTCTGTCCTTAAAGAGCCAGCACAGCCTGTTTCACTGCCTTTCTCCAAATACCAGGGCTTTTGTCCTACGAGTCCGCCTGGTCTCTCGCATGTGGAAATGTCTAAAAGTAGCCTACAGAGTTATCTGAGACTAATGGGGTCTGGAGTTACCTTTGCAGCCTGCCTAGTTCTACAGAAGGTGGCTAAATCGAGTCCGACACTAGTCCTCATTTAGCCTTTCCAGATTTAAAGACCTTGTCTTGGGGGGGTTGTTGATTTTCCACTTGGTGCTGGTCTGCTCCATTAAGACCTGGGCCACGTTTTTGGTATGTTACTAAATTAATGCAAATTGTGAATAATCACAACAGCTATTCATGCGTGATCTACAGACTAAGAATCACTTGCTGAAGAGATTCACAAATAGCTGTCACAAATGGATTTTGTTATCCCGAACAGAAAGCAAGGCAACATTTCTTTAGTGGTTTTTCTTGCTGCAGATTATTCGTTCAGCTCTGTTAACAACCCCAAACCTTCTTTAAAATACTCAGACACTATGTCTTATTTCAGACAACTGAATAAGAGAAATCTGGTTTTCCAGACCAAACCCTTTTGAGACAGAACAGTCCAAAAACCTTAGACTTTTTCCAAAAGGGAAAAACCTCTCATCTCTGCTATGCCATCTCTGGCTTATAGTGAATGTTGCAAACAAAATTCTACTTAGGTTAGAGATCACGTTGGAGAAAATTTTGAAGAGAAGGAGCCTTTTTGAGGAAGTTAGAATTAAATACCCCTTGTATATATATTGCAGTTGGTTACAACCTTCACTATGAGATCACTATCATGGCTCCATAATTTAAGTGTAATAAAATGACATAGGTTTACAAAGATGCATCCGTGTGGTTTAGACTTAGGCATGCTCTCCACTGGGAGGGGGGATCGATCTAAGTTACGCAACTTCAGCTACGTAAATAACGTAGTTGAAGTCGACGTACTTAGATCCNACATAGGTTTACAAAGATGCATCCGTGTGGTTTAGACTTAGGCATGCTCTCCACTGGGAGGGGGGATCGATCTAAGTTATGCAACTTCAGCTACGTAAATAACGTAGTTGAAGTCGACGTACTTAGATCTACTTACTGCGGTGTCTTCACTGTGGTAAGTCGACAGCTGACGCTCTCCCATTGACTCCGCCTGTGCCTCTCGCCCTGGTGGAATTCCGGAGTCGATGGGAGAGCGCTCGGCGGTCGATTATTCACGTCTAGACTAGACGTGATAAATCGACCCCCCCCCACTGGCTCGATCGCTGCCCCNGACGCTCTCCCATTGACTCCGCCTGTGCCTCTCGCCCTGGTGGAATTCCGGAGTCGATGGGAGAGCGCTCGGCGGTCGATTATTCGCGTCTAGACTAGACGTGATAAATCGACCCCCCCCACTGGCTCGATCGCTGCCCGTCGATCCAGTGGGTAATGTAGACAAGCCCTTAGTCTACACCTTTAATAGAGAAGTGAGGATCAATCTAGGGCCTCATTCTCTTCTCACCTATATCCATTCGACACCAGTAGAACTCCACTGGTTTCAGGGACGTCGCTCCTCAATTACACAGGCATTGCCACAGTGCAGATAGTCCAGTATCCTCTCTCTGACAGTGACTGAACCGCACCAGAGGCTTCAGAAGAAAGTGCAAGAAACCTTAAACTAGGCATTTTATGGAATAACTTTCCCACACGGAACTTTCTTCCTATCTTTAATTTCCTAGAGGTCAGTTTGAGGGGGAGGGATAGCTCAGTGGTTTGAGCATTGGCCTGCTAAACCCAGGGTTGTGAGTTCAATCCTTGAGGGGGCCACTTAGGGATCTGGGGCAAAAATTGGTCCTGCTAGTGAAGGCAGGGGGGGCTGGACTCGATGACCCTTCGGGGTCCCTTCAAGCTCTAGGAGATAGGTATATCTCCATTTATTATTATATTATTATATTATATATTATAATTTGACTGTTTATATCCATGCGAGAGGAGAATCAGACCAAACCTATATAACTTGTATTTGATCCTATGCTTGTTAATATCAGTTTGAGATCAGTGCACTGACAGAAATGAGGGTGGCTCGTCCTTGTGATTTTACATTCTTTGATTTGCTGAGTTGTTTGGGACTGAGTACAGAGCCTAAAAGGGTGGTAATAATAAAAGTGCTAGAGCTCACAACTCAGCATTAGGCGTGGTTTTAGGGGTCAGAATTCCGAATTGATGCTTTTTGAGTCTGCATTAAGTGACTACAATGGTAGGGTGAAGTAGTTCATTGGAGTGCTTGCAGAAGCTGTAATTCAAAGTCATTGTTATATACACAAATTTCAACGGGTAAAAGCTGAATTTTGTATTGCTATTAGAATATGGATGAGAGCACTGCAGGACTGGAGCTAGCGTGAAAGCTGAGCTGGCTCTTTCATTCTAAACACCTGTTTTCAGCTGCTCATGAATTTTTGTCAAAAAAACTTACCGCTTGAGAAGAAATTTCTTCTTCTCGGTTTCTGCCTAGAAGTGAATTTTTTTGGAAATGTTTCAAACCGTTTGTAACTATTTTNTCAAGCTCTAGGAGATAGGTATATCTCCATTTATTATTATATTATTATATTATATATTATAATTTGACTGTTTATATCCGTGCGAGAGGAGAATCAGACCAAACCTATATAACTTGTATTTGATCCTATGCTTGTTAATATCAGTTTGAGATCAGTGCACTGACAGAAATGAGGGTGGCTCGTCCTTGTGATTTTACATTCTTTGATTTGCTGAGTTGTTTGGGACTGAGTACAGAGCCTAAAAGGGTGGTAATAATAAAAGTGCTAGAGCTCACAACTCAGCATTAGGCGTGGTTTTAGGGGTCAGAATTCCGAATTGATGCTTTTTGAGTCTGCATTAAGTGACTACAATGGTAGGGTGAAGTAGTTCATTGGAGTGCTTGCAGAAGCTGTAATTCAAAGTCATTGTTATATACACAAATTTCAACGGGTAAAAGCTGAATTTTGTATTGCTATTAGAATATGGATGAGAGCACTGCAGGACTGGAGCTAGCGTGAAAGCTGAGCTGGCTCTTTCATTCTAAACACCTGTTTTCAGCTGCTCATGAATTTTTGTCAAAAAAACTTACCGCTTGAGAAGAAATTTCTTCTTCTCGGTTTCTGCCTAGAAGTGAATTTTTTTGGAAATGTTTCAAACCGTTTGTAACTATTTTGTTGTTGTAGGCGATTAGGGCTGGAAAAAGGGTATCCCAGGTCACCTAATCTAACTGGGAGCAGAATTTTCCTCTGCATTTAGGGCTTGATCCACTGCTCATTGAAGTCAGTTCAAAGCTTCATGGTGACTTCAGTGAGCTTTGGATCAGGCTCTTATTGCTCGGAGTGTCTTATGTTCTAACCTACCCTAAAATGCTTCTTGTGGTTGTGCTTTCGCTACTTCTTGCAGGCAGATCATCCCACTGCCTTGGCTTCTAGGAATTATACTGCTGAACTCAATTTAGCTCTCTTCTCTTTCAGACCATTGCGCTTCACTGTGCTATTCTCATTCACTATGGTCTGGATAACCCCACCTGTCTAAAGTTTGCAGATAGTCAACTCCTCCTTCTTTGCCTCTGCTTCTCCAAACTGCAAATACTCACTTGCTTTGTCCGCTCCTCTCAGGTGCTGTTTTCTAACCCTTTCATCGTTTCTCTTCCTTTTTTAATCATTGCTATCTTTGTATAATGCTTTTCATCTCAAAGTGCTATACAAAGGAGGTAGGCATTTTACAGGTGGGGAAACTGAGGCACGGGGCAGTGCAGTGACTTGCACAAGGTGACCCAGCAATCCAATGACAGAGAGCTAGGAATAGAATCCACGTTTTCTGAGTCCCTGTCCAGTGCTCTAGCCATTAGGCCATCCCATCTCCCTATTGCATTAGATACCATCGTGTGTATCTAATGAACCATGGCTGCAGAAGCATCGCAGCCACCAGCTGGGACAGAATCTGGGACTGTTAAGAACTGTTAAGTATGCACCTCGGGGCCCTGAGTTACCTTCCCACTTCATAAAAGGCAGCCTCCTACCAGACAGTCCTTCCAAGGATCCATTTCCAGGGCTTGATTTTGCTGCGTGCAGGTACAGACTGCTGTGTAAGACAAAACATAAGAGCAGCCCAGGGGAAGCAGATCCCACCCGAAGGAGAGTGCTGCCATGCAGCGACCAAGTTGTTTGCTTGAAGCAGGAGTGAGGTCAGAGAGGGGTAGCTAAGCACCTCATTTGCATGCTGAGCATCACACAAAAATCCATGTTTCCCCAAACATGTCCATCTTCTCCCCCCCCCCCCCACACGCCATCCCTATGACCCTGAGGGTTAGGGACTGGGAGCATAAGCGACTCAAGGTGTATCTCTGCTCAGCATGGAGGACTCTTGCCTGGTTGTGGCAGGGCGAGGTCCCACTAGGTGGGGCCACTTGGCTCATTTTATACCAGACAGTCCTCTTTTTGGCTGGTTTGTCCCCATCCGGTAAAGGGACAGAACCGAGGTGTTTTCGTCCGGTATCAGACGGGGCACACCCCTTTGAACGGTGCGCCGTTCCGCCAGCTCGACATCATACACACACGGTGTGCGATGTCAGGCTGGCAGGAATGGGGCAGTACGCTCTTGAAAATGGCGTCCCCTGTGTGGCGTGACCTCGCACGCCCCTTGTGTACGGGGTCACGCAGGCAGGGGTGAGCCCACACCGTTCCTGGAAGTATCCAAATATCCCGTTTTCCGGGAATGTGTGAGCGGCCACCCTAGGGCCCGCCCCTGCCTTCTGCTCAGCCAACACAGAATGTTCAGAGACCGTCAGTTGTTAACCCCCATCACCCTGTAGTTTACAGTAGAACCTCAGAGTTACAAACTGACCGGTCAACCACGCCCCTCATTTGGAACTGGAAGTATGCAATCAGGCAGTAGCAGAGACCAAAAAAAAACAAACAAGCAAACAAACAAACAAAAAGCAGCAAATAAAGTATATGTTTTAAACATAAACTATGGTACTAAAAAAAATAAAGGGAAAGTTAAAAAAAAAAATTGACAAGGTAATGAAACTTTCTGTGCTTGTTTCATTTAAATTAAGGTGGTTAAAAGCAGCATTTTTCTTCTGCATAGTATCGTTTCAAAGCTGTATTAAGTCAAGCTTCAGTGGTAAACTTTTGAAAGAACAACCAGAACGTCTTGTTCAGTTACAAACATTTCAGAGTTATGAACAGCCTCCATTCCCGAGTGTCGTAACTCTGAGGTTCTACTGTATTTACATTGCTCGTCCCACCACCTTACTGATCCTTGCACCACAGTGTTTAGGACATCAGTTCCTCCTCTGCCAAGGAGAGGGGAGGGAAGAGATCTTTCCAGGCAGAGATCCTTTGTTCTGGCTCTGCTAGCCTGCCTCTCCCCAAGCACTTTCTTCCTGTGCCATCTTCTACCCTTTGTGCTAATGGGCTAATTAGTTCTTTAGTCCTCCCCAGCCCATTATAATCCACTAACTAGGCACACTCAGGTCCGCTCTGGAGGAGTTAATTGGTGTTTGTGCGAACAGAAAGCTGGCTGAGCCGTAGATTCCCAGCACTCTGTCATGCTAGCCCTCGGTCTTATAGTTAAGTTGTGCTCACAGTTGAGCTGGAGTGCAGCAACATTGCTAGGGGCTAAAAGACCAAGGTGCCATGAGCGACACATGTTAAGTTAAAATGAATAATGTTGGTATTGCCAACCCTAGTTGTTCAAAAATCATGAGTGAGGCCCCCCAAAATCATGAGAGATAAAAAAAATGTTGGTCTCTGTTATTTGTCTTCTGCTTTCTGAACCAAAAGGATGCACTCAGGTCATGTTTTTGAGCTTTTCTTCACAACCTNACCACAGTGTTTAGGACATCAGTTCCTCCTCTGCCAAGGAGAGGGGAGGGAAGAGATCTTTCCAGGCAGAGATCCTTTGTTCTGGCTCTGCTAGCCTGCCTCTCCCCAAGCACTTTCTTCCTGTGCCATCTTCTACCCTTTGTGCTAATGGGCTAATTAGTTCTTTAGTCCTCCCCAGCCCATTATAATCCACTAACTAGGCACACTCAGGTCCGCTCTGGAGGAGTTAATTGGTGTTTGTGCGAACAGAAAGCTGGCTGAGCCGTAGATTCCCAGCACTCTGTCATGCCAGCCCTCGGTCTTATAGTTAAGTTGTGCTCACAGTTGAGCTGGAGTGCAGCAACATTGCTAGGGGCTAAAAGACCAAGGTGCCATGAGCGACACATGTTAAGTTAAAATGAATAATGTTGGTATTGCCAACCCTAGTTGTTCAAAAATCATGAGTGAGGCCCCCCAAAATCATGAGAGATAAAAAAAATGTTGGTCTCTGTTATTTGTCTTCTGCTTTCTGAACCAAAAGGATGCACTCAGGTCATGTTTTTGAGCTTTTCTTCACAACCTTGAGGGCAAAAAACGTACTATTTTTTAAAAATGAAAGCTGAGTTTCTCATGTAATCACGTGACTCCAGGAGCTGGAGCTTGGAGAGAAATGGAGAGACTTGCGATTAAAATCATCAGAGGTAGCAATACTGCTTTATTTCACGGAAACTACTGTACATAGAAACTGTGCAGTGACTCCATTGAAAACAATGGTGACTGTGCCGCAACTTGGGTTAATGCTGCCGCATTATCCTCCGGTGTATATGTAACCAAACCATAAATCTAAAACATTTTCTCCACCCATTTAGTGTTTTTAATCATAAAGGAAATAAAGAGCCTCATGGAGCATATGCCTTTGTAGCCCCTTCCTACTTCACTCCCTGACAAATACTGCACAAGAAAATTGGGAGAACATTCCCTTTGAGATTTAAACATGGTATCAATTTCATGGTCAAAAGCCCTGCAAATGAAGACAGCAAGACTAATTGCACCAGGGAACTTTTTATTTTAGCTTCCAAGGACCTGAACCACATTGCCTATCCTCATTACAGGGGCAGGGGTATTTTCTCTAGGAAATATCAATTGCTGGGCACAAAGTGTTGTCCTTCAGCAATAACTTGGAGGAAAGTTCAGTCGCTTCCACTAGTTAGTACACAGCGCCTGAAACTTCTGACGTCTGTTGAGTCAGAGGATCTAAGCAAATGCACAGTATGGCAGTCAAGTTACTGAAAGTTTCTCATCTTTTAGAGAATGACAAGGTGGATGAGGTAATATCTTTTATCGGACCAACTTCTGTTGGGGAGAGAGACAAGCTTTCTAGCTACCCAGAGCTCTTCAGCTCTGGGAAAGGTAATCAAAGTGTCACAGCTAAATACAAGGTATTTATAATGATGTTGTATACTCTAGATAAGCCCCTTTGTTTTCAGTTTAAATTGATTTTTACCGGAAAAATCCCGGGTTTTACAAAAAGTATTAGTTTTTTCCCGATTTTCATCCTACTTTTGTATTATTCAAATATATGAAAAATAACTTTGTTTTATTAGGAAAATACAATAAATTGCATGAGCTATAACAAGTGGGGTCCTGCAGGGATCACTTCTGGGTCCAGTTCTGTTCAATATCTTCATCAATGATTTAGATAATGGCATAGAGAGTCCTATGATTCTATATATGTATTACGATAATGCCTTAGTCTGTGTGTATATGCAAAGCAGCCTGTTGAAGTAAGGCTATGTATTAGTCTAGAACAGTGGTTCCCAAACTGGGGTTCACGAAATGTTACAGGGGGTTCTCGGGGAAAAAATTCCCTAAGGGCGGACAGAGATGTCCCTAGGGACCCCGGGCAGCACGGGGCCAGCAGCCCGGAGCCCCTGGACTTCCAAGAGCTAAGCAGATCAAAGCAAACATATCTATCACACTGAGGAGATTTAAACCTCAAGACTCCTTATAAGAAATGGAAAGGGAGGTGGATATTTTTTGCTGTTTTAAAAATTAAATAGGCAGCTAGTATTGATTTTAAAATGATTATGAAGAACAAGTTTACGCTTTGTTGTAACGTGCGTTGTTTGCCTGGACTACTCAAGACCTGAATGCTTGTGTAGGAGGAACTCTTTGAGTTGGCTTCTTAAATACCTTCATGATGGTTTAAATCTGATACTCCTTGAGGAAACATAGGAGCCTTGTCTTATAACAGGCTTATTCAAAGTGATACAAGCTATGAAAGTGAGATCTTGGAAGAGTGTTGCCATTTTCATAATGTAATAAAAATACTGTAATGATTAATAATAATAAATAGTGTGTAATAAGCACATCATAAAAACAAATTTTATATTTCCAAGATCACTGCTTTTATAATTTATACTCAGGTAAAGGAGAAAATCCCTGGAAATATTCATTTTTAGGAGGGGGTTCACGAGACTTGTCATTTTAGTGAAAGGGGTTCACAGGTTGTTAAAGTTTGGGAGCCACTGGTCTAGAAGATACACACAATAAACAAACAGACACGCACACAAGCTCTGAAGTGCGTGCGCATCTGATGAATCTCATGCTCACCACATACACATTTCAAGCTGTTAGAAGATAACGGTTTAAAGATTTGACACACTAAAATGGAAAGAAAATGAAAATCTGTCTCAGGATCCGTTTCAGAACACAAGGCAATATTCGAAAGTTTAAAAAAACAAAAACAGAAAAAGAAGTGGAGTGTATGTGCAGCAAGTGGTGTGTCCTAATTATCAAATGTAAATATTTATAGGCTAATAGTTCTAAGTCTACAACGGCAAACTGTTTATTCAAATGAAGTTTTATTTAGGGATTGTTTTCTTAAACTCAGAGGTAGCATTTTGTTTAGAGTTTTGTTTAGTTCTGTAGCAAACCTCATTGAATTCCATTCATCAGAGCATTAATCTTCTGAATACTTTTTCCCTGTCCTTCTATCCACCAAAACCTCCTCGATATTTACCCAGAAAAATTATAGTTTTTTTCCACTGATTTTCACCTGTTGTTGTTGTTGTGATAATAAACACCGATAAATTCTTGGGAAAAATTAAATAAAATAAAAACCGAAAACAAAAGGCCCCAACTCTGGGGACGGACTACTTTGGCTATGCTGGAATCACTCTTGAATGCCTAACTGGTTGTCACCAAATAAGCCAGTGCTGAAAAAAAGCACTCTGAAGTAAACTCCTCCCACGTGCCCATCACTCAGAAAAACAGACCAAGTGAAGGAAGGTGCAGATGTTTGCCAAACTTGGATCAAAAATCCATTTGCATGTCTATTCACTGGCAAAAGGAAAAGTCTACAAACTACCTATGCCTTCTAGTCCTCTCTTTTGTTGTAAACATTTCCTGGATGACACTAAAGACACAGGTAAGGAGGGTGACAGCTAGTTTTTAACGTACAGAGCAGAAGCAATGGACCCCCCCACACACATTCACCAGTAAAGAGCTGCCGGGCCATAATTTAGTTGGCTTCTGCATACAGCTTTATAGGGCTGCCAACTATATAATATTTAAAAACTGGACACTCCAGCAGGAGTGCCAGAACCTTCCCTGTCCCACTTCTTCCCTCCCTGAGGCCTTGCCCCCCATTCATTCCTCTTCCCCCTTCTCCTGTCGCCCACTGCTTTTCCCCTCTCTCCCTCCCCCTCTGCTTAGGTCGGGAGGGACTAGCCTGTGGAGCCGGGGCTGGGAGCTGCAGCCTCCTGATGCAGGGAGTAGAGTAGAGGCTGGCACTGCTGATGACCCAATGCCTCCCCACCTCCCCAACCCGCATTAACCAGACTTTTGGTGTCCGGTCAGTGGATCTGACTGGACCCTGTCAGGTCCACTTTTTGACTGGACTTTCTGGTTGAAAACTGGCCACCTGGCCACCCTAATACAGCATATTGTAACATCAACATTTCGTACTGAGGTAGCACCACTCAGTCTGAAGATTCCGAAAGCACTTTACAGCTGGGGGTCACTCACCCACACTGGAAATGCAGTTGTTTCTGGGGTGGAACATGGCAGCAGCACTACACAACAAGGTGTTTTTAAGATGGGCAGCAAAGGACAATTTCCTCAGCTGACACTAGAGAAGGCTTTTGGATTGGCAGAATGTAACTATCATGTATGACATTACTAACTGGATAAGGAGTCTGGTGGTGATTGCTATGTCGATTCAGCTGATAATGAACTAGCTCAAGGGGAAAATATGCATTGCTGCTGTTCAGCTATCAGGGTAGACAATTAATTACAAGACCAAGATGGTGTCGTGACTTAGACACGGCATGGGGAATAAGGAGACCTGGGGTCCGGTTTTCCAAACCTGCACAATTGAACTTGGATTGTCAAACCAGCCAAGCTCCCTTTTAGGTAGCTAATTGAAGTAGCCAGGATTTCAAAAGTGATCGGCACCCCAGAGCAACCATTCTTGCTTGGTAATAACTTATCCCTGTGAATATGCGGTACAGTTTATCCTGCACACAAAGCAAAAAAGGTAACAGAAAAAAACGGAAATAAAACTCTTGGGGGGGAAAACCACTAGAACAACAATAAATCCAGTGTATTATAATGGTTCCTCCCCAATGATCCAATGAACAATGAAATAGAAACCACCATCTCCTGAGAAAAGGGTCTATACAATTACAGCTCATTAAAGGCGAGGACGCACCCTTTCATTGCAATTCAATCGGAAGTGCATCGTGTTGAAGTACAAAGAGGTCATTTGTCTTTTTAAAATTTATTTATTGTTTTACTTGCAGCTTGGGGCCGAAACAAAACAATTAAGGAGGCACGGGCAGCATTTCTAGGTTAATACTGCATGCTTCAGGGAATACTGTGAGGCACAAGGACAAAGGCCAAGTGACTGCAACACAAGATTTTCCAACCGCAGTAGCGCAATTCACGCAATTGTGCTTGCACACTGGGTACTGCATGTGCCAGTGGCCAAATGGAGCTAAACTGAGCCGTGTGCAAGGACCCGAAAGGCTCATTTTTTGAAGGTGTTGTGCGAGGACGAGGATTGAGGGGTCAGAGCTGGAGTGAGTGTTTTGTGAAAAGCGCTCGCCCACAGGTAATAGGGTGGTTTTGTCTTTTATCATTTTCCTACATTCATTCGAGAGCGTAGTGATTGTCTGGTTAGATCCATATAGCTGTTGTTGGGGCATTTGATGAAGGCGGCATAATATGCCAGTCTCATAATGGGCCACTTGGAGGAATAATTTCTGGGCAGATGCACCACAGAACCAATGATATACCTGTTAGAGAGCTTATTCCTTCACTCTCCCACTTCCCTGGGTCCTTCTCGCATGAACAGAGAGCAACAATACCCGACGTCCGAAGGAGCAAACAATTCGATGTTTATTGGGGTGAACTTCCAGCAAACTTACATCCAAGTTCCTTTTTCCTTGNTGGCCCTCGTGGTCATTTGAGTTTGAGACCCCTGCCTTAACCAATCATTCTACTAAAATTTACCTAACCAATCCTAACATATTGTAACATGATTAGCTAACCAATTATATCCCACCACCTTAATTAGTTTACACCCAGCAAAATTAATTATACAGCAGACAGAAACAATCACAGAACCAGACAGAGACCATGCAAATAAACATACAAAACAATACAGAAGTGAGGATTTCACAACTACATCTATAAAGACATAAGGGTTTCCCAGCTGTCTATTGAAAGTGAGTTCTTACCAGACAGAAAACTATCAAACTAAATTTCCTTTTACATCTTCTAGGCTTTTCCTTTTCTCTGGAGGTGATAGATCGGATCACCTTCCTAACAGCCCCAGATTGCCTTATTTCAGTATGACTAAACAGGGCCTCAGACTGTCACAGTGAGAGAAGGCCCTTACACAGATTTTTTTCTTTTATATAACTAGCCAAATAATAAACATATACCTAAATTTTTAAAGTATAGGCCTTTACAGACAGGCTTGAATATCTATATCCTAACAATACCTGAGATACATCAATGATATTTTCATCCTCTGGACAGACAATCTAAACTCCCTCACAGAGTTCCACCACAACTTCAACAACCCCCCTACCCCGACCCATTAAACTCTCATGGGTGTGAATTTTGCTCCGCCCTGAGTGACGTAACTAGGTCGACCTATGTTTTAGGTGTGGACCGGGCTTTAGGGTATATCTATATGACAGCTGGGAGCATGCTCCCCAGCTCGAGTAGACAGATGCACTAACTCTGCTTGAGCTAGTGTGCTCAAAATAGCAGCAGAGATGGGGGAAGCACCACCGTATAGGCCAGGGGTAGGCAACCTATGGCATGTGTGCCGAAGGCGGCACGCGAGCTGATTTTCAGTGGCACTCACACTGCCCAGGTCCTGGCCAGCGGTCCGTGGGGCTCTGCATTTTAATTTAATTTTAAATGAAGCTTCTTAAACATTTTAAAAATCTTATTTACTTTACATACAACAATAGTTTAGTTATATATTATAGACTTATAGAAAGAGACCTTCTAAAAACATTAAAATGTATTTCTGGCACGCGAAACCTTAAATTAGAGTGAATAAATGAAGACTCGGCACACCACTTCTGAAAGGTTGCCGACCCCTGGTATAGGCTTTCCAGAGTGATTCCAGCACAGAGCCAGAATAGTCCTTTCCCAGGGTGTACAACATTATTATACTGTACAGTGGATGTTAATCTCTGATCAAGAATGTGTTTGGCCATAGAGTAAAGAGAACTAGGGTTGGATTGTACATCTTGAATGAGCTGTGGAAGTGGAGAAGGATCTTACTTAGCTGGATTTGGGGAAGCATCTCACCAGCTTTCGTAGATGCTTGTAGTGGATGCCAAGTTTGCATTATGCACCTTACATGGATTCAAATTCTGCTCTCATTGTAGACTTGATCCAGGGAAGCTCTTAAACCCATGCTTAATTTTAAGCATATAAGCGGTCCTATTGACTTCACTATTCACATGGTTAAAAATAAGCGTAGATTTAAGGGCCATTGAAAGATTCTCATTGACTTAAGGGCATTGAAACAGGCTATGGGTGCTTTGCAGGACTCTGGCTTTATACTGGTGCGTCCACATGGGATTGCACCAGTGTCCCTGAAAGCAGATTCTGGGCCACTGTGACCACCATCAGGAAACAATAGATGTGACCTGGGTTTTTGAAGGGCTTTTTTTGTTATATTGCAACAAAGAAGCCAAAAGTGAGACTCTGTGAAGTTATCCAAATGGCAAGCAGACATTTCAGCTGGTCTGGAAGGCTTCCAGCTGTGTGCATTTGTGCGAAATATGCTACTTGGTTTGCAATGGCTTCTCTAGTGAGTGCTGCTGCCAATGGCTGCTTAGAGGTGATGGCGAAACCGCTGGTGTCAGGCCCAGAAATAGGGCTGAAAATAAATATCTCTCCCGCCCAATCCATTGGCTGCTTGTTCATATCAGTAAAAAAACACATGGCGTTACCCTTGGTGTGTCTGAAAGTACAGCTGTTTTGATGATTAAGATGTTACAAATATGAGGTTTAGCAACACTGCAAAACATTCCAGATAGGAGGGATTGTCCTGCATGCTGTTTGACCATCTCTGTTGCAGGACTATTGCCTGTTTGTAAATAAAGCAAGTTACATGTATAGTACACCCAAACTCTGCATCATTGATTTCTCCTCCAACTGGAAGCTGACCTACAACACCCCGGATGTCTGTTATTGCTCAGCAGAGGGGTGGCATTATGATTATTGTATGTATTATTGTAGTGTCCAGAGGTTGCAATCAGGATAGTGTCCCCATTGTGCTAGGCACTGTACAAACACAAGGAAAGACTGAAGGGATGTTGGGCATCAAAGCACTTTTACGGCAAACAAGGATTTTTATTCTCTTTGTTAATTGATGAAGCTATGAAAATTAACACCAGCTGAGGATCTGCCCTACAGATTTTAAGGCCAGAAAAGACCAATATGATCATCTAGTCTGACCTGTATAACACAGCAGGCCATAGAATTTCACCCAGTAATTCCTGCATCAAGCCCACAACTTGTGGTTGAGTTAGAGCGTATCTTTTTTTGAAAGATATCCAGTCTTGATATAAAGATTTCAAGTGATGGAGAAGTCACTCCTTAGTTGCTGAAAGAGCGCCAGTTGCATTTGTTGACTGTCTATAGATCTACCCACATCTCCAGTGGGAAATGCTCAAAGCAGCTACTTGTGGAACTTCTCTCTTTTGTAATTTCTCATAAAAAGGCACCGAGAGCTGCTGGCAAAGATTTGGAATTTCAGATATAAAACCTAGAGAGACTTCACAAGAAATAGTTCCCCAAACATTTTAACTCAATTTACCATCCTTCAACAGTTCTTCAGATTTCCTTTTAATTGAGAGAATGGAACATGTGCTTTGCTGAACTGCACAAACGTATTATGAACATAATTAAAAGTCAGCAAAATCTTTGTGTGCAAATTAAAAAGTAAAATTTCACTAAATGCTTAATAAGAAAATGATTTACTGAGGAAAATTAATACTCTGAGATACAGAAACATCTTTGTGTGTTAAAAATTCTCAAGCCAGCTTTATACCTCGTATCTAGCAGCTTCACCTGGAAACATTCATGATTGTCTTAACAAAATCATCCCCCTTGGTTAACAACAAAATGAATTTTTAAAAGTAGTCCTGGCCCTAGCAACCTGAAAAGCTACAAGTCTGTATATATACATCAACCTGAAATAAATGATTGTTTCTAGAAGGTTTGGAATTTGTTATTGAAAAATGGACTTTTCTCAAGAGACTTGCAAAACTCGCTAATAATCTGCTCACCCATGGAGCTAAACATCCTATATATATATATAAAAAAAACCCAAAAGAGGGAGATCCATCCATCCATTCCCTCCCTCCCTCTTTTTGGTTCACTATGGCTAGACCAGGGGTCAGCAACCTTTCAGAAGTGGTGTGCTGAGTCTTCATTTATTCACTAATTTAAGGTTTCGCGTGCCAGTAATACATTTTAACGTTTTTAGAAGGTCTCTTTCTAGAAGGTCTCTACCAGTGGAGTTCCTCAGGGTTCGGTTTTGGGTCCGATGTTATTCAATCTATTTATCGCTGACCTCGGAACCAAAAGAAGGAGTGGGCTGATAAAGTTTGCGGATGACACGAAGTTGGGAGGTATTGCCAATTCGGAAAAGGATAGGGATATCCTCCAGGGAGATTTGGAGGACCTGGTAAACTGGAGTATTAGTAATAGGATGAAATTTAATAGTGAGAAGTGTAAGGTTATGCATCTAGGGATGACTAACAAGAATTATAGTTATAGGCTGGGGACGCACCTGTTGGAAGTAACGGACGAGGAGAAGGACCTCGGAGTCCTGGTCGATCGCAAGATGACTATGAGTCGGCAATGTGATGTGGCCGTCAAAAAGGCTAATGCGGTCTTGGGTTGCGTTAGGCGAGGTATTTCTAGTAGAGATAAGGAGGTGCTAGTCCCGTTATACAAGGCGCTGGTGAGACCTCATTTGGAGTACTGTGTGCAGTTCTGGTCTCCCATGTTTAAGAAGGATGAACTTAAACTGGAAAGGGTACANCATAGTGGGGGCGAAAGACCTCTCCGGCTTTAAGACTAAGCTTGATAAGTTTATGGAGGGAATGGTTTGATAGGATAACTTGATTTACTCAATAGGTCAATAATGTGCCACCGCTGGTAGTTAGTACCGATGATAAATGTTGGGATATTGAAAGTCTTTTCCTAAGTGTCTGGATGGAGAATCTTGGCCGCATGCTCGGGGTTCAGCTGATCGCCATATTTGGGGTCGGGAAGGAATTTTCCTCCGGGGTAGATTGGCAGAGGCCCTGGAGGTTTTTCGCCTTCCTCCGCAGCATGGGGCAGGGGTCGCTTGCTAGAGGATTATCTGCTGCTTGAAGTCATCAAATCATGATTTGGGGACTTCAACAGCTGAGTCAAGGGTGAGAGTTATTTCAGGAGTGGGTGGGTCAACTCTTGTGGCCTGCATCATGCAGGAGGTCAGACTAGATGATCATAATGGTCCCTTCTGATCTTAAGTTCTATGATTCTAGAAGTCTATTATATATAACTAAACTATTGTTGTATGTAAAGTAAATAAGGTTTTAAAAATGTTTAAGAAGCTTCATTTAAAATTAAATTAAAATGCAGAACCCCCCCGGACTGGTGGCCAGGCCCCGGGCAGTGTGAGTGCCACTGGAAATCAGCTCGCATGCTGCCTTCGGCCCACGTGCCATAGGTTGCCTACCCCTGGGCTAGACCATGAGGAAACTGAGAAGAAGCCATTGCTTCAGGACACGTTCCTGTCAGGATTATAGATTGCTGTATTGGGTGCTAGTTGCGAGATACTTACTTTGCTATTAGCAGGTGCTTGGTTGGACCACATTAAACCCTTTTGTGCATTGTTTTGCTTTGTGTTTTATAAATGATGGTTGCTGCTGGTGCATATGTTTCAACCACTAATTATCTATCCCGCTTTATCATTCTGCCACAATATTTCCCTTTAACAAGTATTGGTCTAACTCTGTATGAACCTGGTTGTTTTCTTCTTCTCTGTGCGTGTGTCTGTCTGTCTTACTGCAACTGAAATAAATAAAGTGAGAATAAAATAAAAAAAGACACATGCCCAGTTTTAGGAATACTGGCCTGTCCTCCTCTCTCGCCTGTTCATTCAGTGTGGCAGAACAATTAGAATCTTTTGCTCTCCATTTTTATCTTCTTGATCCTGTACTACTGAAGCCAATAGGTGTTTTGCCAGTGATTTCAGCAGATGCAGGATCAGGTCCTTGGAGAACTAAGAATTACAAATGGGTGTGATCCCTTAAAGGCCCATCTACACTGCAGTGGGCAGTGTGCTTCCCAGCACGGGTAGAGAAACGCGCCAGCTCTACTTGAGCTCGCGCACTGAAAACAGCAGTGTAAGTGGGTAGCGCGGGCGGAAGCTTGGGCTAGCCACCGGGCTACCAACCCGCCCGACCCCTGGAACGCGTGCTCAGCCAGCTAGCGTGAGTCACCAGTGGTGCTACCCCCGTCTCCGCTGCTATTTTGAGCACACCAGCTCAAGCAGAGTTAGTGCATCTTTCTACAGGAGCTGGGAAGCATGCGCCCAGCTGTCATGAAGATGTACCCTAAGGCCTGGCCTACGTGGAAAACATAGGTTGACTTAGCTACGTCACACAGGACTGTGCAAAATTCAGACCCATGAGAGACATGGTTAAGCCCACCTACGCCTCAGTATAGACACCACTAGTTCAACGGGAGAATCCTTCTGTCAGCCTAGTTACCACCTCTTGGGGTGTGTGGATTAACTACAGCGATGGGGAAAAAACCCTCCATTGCTGTAGCAAGTGTCTACAAGGCAACTGCGCCGCTGTAGTGTTTGTAGCATAGACGCAGCCTCGGAGGCCTGACTGATCGGCTCCCCTCTGATAATTATAAAAGCGAACATATGAGGCCTTGTCTTCACTGCCGAGTTAACTCGAATTATCACTCGAGTGTTGCCTCTAATTCGAGTCCCATCCACACACAAAACTCCTTAACTCGAGTGCTGTGGTGATTTTAGCTGGAGTTAGCTGGCACGTTGGCTCTGGTTAGCACAACTCATCAACTTGAATCTAATCACTCGCTGCAGCTAATCCAGTCACTCGGTGCAGCGCGTTATTTATGGCCCTGCTAACTTGAGTGTAGATAACTCGAGTTAACTCTTCAGTGAATACATAATCAGAGAGAGGATTTGCCTCTCTTCTTGGTGTTTCGCTTTAATACAGATGCCGTGATTAGCAAACCCGCGTTCAAATGCGTCTCTTGGGATATATTCCTTCTTTTTTCCAACCAACGAGCAGTTTCTTTCCTAGCTCTGGAATACCAAGAGGCCCACAAATTAATCAGGGTCACAGTGTGGAAGGGATTGGTTTAACTTTAAATTCTGTATTTGCCCGTCCAAACCATAATGCTACTGGTGAGTCTGACTGTTTAATAAAGTGACTGGGATGGACAGGATCTCAAGAGGACCTGTGGGGAGGTGGCTTTCCTCTGACTTGCTATATTTGTACACCTGGCATTGGGTTCACCAGGCTGCTAAATAACCCCTTGAGCTGAACTCCTTTTAAAGCATTGGGTGAATTAAATGCTCTGTTTGGGGGAATGTTCAGGATCGTCTGTTTATTTACCTCTTGGCATAGCACTCTGTGGGTTTCTCCGAGGGAGATTTTGGCATCTAGCGCAGCAGTGGCATTGAAAAGATAAGGGAACATTATCAGGACAATACTGCGGTGCTGCTTTGGAACAGCTCAAGTCAAACTAGAGTTTAGATTCAGATTTGCGATGTAGTGCTATATCCCAGAGCTCTGCTAAGTGCAGCCAAAGGAAGGAGGGCTGTAGGCCAATTTTGTGCTCCCTTGATCCCTGGGGCAGCCAGGAGAAATTTTGATCCTGGCATAATTTAGAGCCATCTCAGGGCTGCTCTAAATTACGTTGGTTTGTTATGCTGGCTGGGGGTCATCACCCACTTTGTCCCCTGTCTGGTTTCCTGGGGCAGAGGCTTGGAGAGGGTGATGTGGAGTCGGCTAAGCCAGCTCTACGTCAGCTGTGGGTTCCTCCATGATGAGACAATCCCAAGGTGCTTGTTTATGGCACTTTGGTTCCTCTGTTGTGCTGGAGCAGTGCAGAGGGGCCTTATCACAGGCCAGGAGCTGGCCTATAGATTTTACAAGCTATTTGCCTAATTTATTTGTACACCCAGGGGAATGCTGCTGCTTCCCACGAGCAGGGTCAGAGGAGGGTTTTCTTTGCCTATGGGATTATTATCAATATATGTCACGTTCAGCGTATATATAATTCTTTCCAGGCGGCATTTAGTGGCGGTATGTGACAGACTAAATGGTAGAGGTTAGAATTATCTTTGAAATACTGGATAATATTTTACAGGCCACACAATATTTATCAATTTTCTTTTAAACAGTTGAATTCAGCTAACCTTTTATGATACCTCAGAGAAGCTTCACATGTCTAATAAAGAGATTGCTCACTGCCGTCCGGGATGTAGTTACTTTCTTCCAATGAGTTTGGAGTCACCGAGGATTTGGGTATTTCTGTCCAATAATGCACTCCTGCATCCTCATCGGTAACTCATAACAAAGCCTTGTGATTTCAATGGGAGTTTTGCCTGAGTACACAGGGGCTGGAACTAGGAGTATGGAGGGTGCTGCAGCACCCCCTGACTTGAAGTGGTTTCCATTATAAACAGGATTTACAGTTTGGTTCAATGGCTCACAGCACCCCCCCCCACTATAAAAATAGTTCTAGCACCCCTGCCTGAGTAATGACTGCATGATTTGGTCCTAAGCTATTTTCACTGGTTACTGAAGTTTCCCTTTAAGATAAGAGCTCCTTCATAGGAAGAAACAAAAATGTGGATCATGCATATTTTCTCCTCTGTTGGGTTTTATAGTAATAAACTTGAGTGTAGCCAGCTGGTTACAAGTAGCCTGCTGAAAACCTGCCGATGAGCAGGGGAATCAGTCCAGCTTTAAATTAGAGATTGCCCAAGGAGGATATGTTTTGGCTTTGCAAAAGCAAGCCTCAAATCAGCTGTGCTTCAGATCTGGGGCCCATTTGATCTGAATGACCTAAGGTTGAGACGGGAGATGCAACATAAAAGCTTTGGGATTTCTTCCATCTCTGTGACTGGCTATGAACGGATGGAGCTCCCATCCTGCTCCTAATAAAGCATCCACCCAATATATAACCAACTTGCCTCCCCATGGGATGGCTTTATTAGTGTCCCAACTAACTACAACAGCCTAAGTGTTCTCCTAATGCTTGACTCTTTGTGGCATTATCCCTGCAGGATCTTTCTGTATTGCCCCATACTCCCTCAGAGAAAGACGTTCCAGCCTCTCGTCTGTCTCATAGATGCACCTGCATCTATGAATCATTATCCTGTGTCTTTAGGCAGGGCAGGCCTGAGCATAGTGTGGTTCAGCAGACAAGCCCTGTCTGGCTATGCAGTGTGGAAGCCTGGGATCTCTTTTTAAATTATATTGGTTTTTGCAAATCCAAAACCAGAGATGGTTTGGATTTGGATTCCATTTAATCCAGATCAGCAAATTTTCAGGTAATTGGATAACAGGCTGCAGTTTTTGTGCCATCAGCTACTTTAAATTAGATTAAATTTCGCCTAATAAAAATGCCGTGTGTCTCTGTGTGGGTGTATGAATTATTGGGTTTCTCATCAGCTCACCTAAATGAAAGAGTTGTGCCAAAGGCATAGAGGTTTATTGTTCTGAGAACCAAGTTGGTTGACCTGAAAACCTAGATGTCAGCGATGTTCTTCTGTGGAGCTGTGCCCATCCACGCTTTCTGCTCACTAGCCCAGCTGGATGTGGAAGGTAGATCTGTTAGCATCCACAGATTCAATGGGGTTTTTTCCCCCTTCTGATTAGTATTTCTTGTGGTTGTTTTGGCTGCATCAATTCCTAACACATTTGCTATAAACGGAGAGCTCACTGAGCTAAGTAACTCAGAGATTACGACGATAGAACCAGCACAACAAGTTATGATTGTTCAAAGCTTGTACCAGGGCTGAAATTCTTATAGAGTATTTCCTGGAGCCCCCCAAAGTGACCGCAACATGCTATAAAAACTCCAGGGGGTGGGTTTGAAAATATTTACTGGAGATCCTCTCCAGACAGCTCTGGCTGAATTTAAGCCCTGTTTGTAGCTGTGTTTGATTTTAATTCATATAGAATTTAGATGCTTTGCAGACAGAGGGAACGCAAGAACCCCATGCCCCGTCAGCCAGCAACAGGGAGCTGCTCTGTGCTGGGAGTTATACTGTTGAATTCTATTGGAACCGGGCTAGGGCAGCGCTTACAGTCCCGCGCTTACAGTCCCACCCTTACATTCTGCATCCCAATCTGACTCTAAGGGCCTGATCCTCCACCGCTGGTGTCTCATCTGGTCAATACACATGAGTACAGCGGGTGTGAAAAGCTACTGTTCTGCTCTGATAGTAGCTTTGATGTACCTTGCCCGGGTGTAATTGACTACACAAGGTGCAAGGCAGTGGAGAATCAGGCCCAAAATCTTTAGGGGTTCCCTCTCACTGGATTTGTACATCCTTTTGCTATATTGAGGCTGATCTTGGTGCACCCTTTTTATATGTATTGCTAAGGCTGGTTTACTGCACGCTTTTATGAGCGGCTTTGCCTGGGTGAGGCTGGGATTTTCACATTTCTAAATTTTATTCCACTCGAAGCAGGGCAAGAATTATTTGAAGGGGAAAAGAAAAATACGTGGGGATTGACAAGCGAGAGGAGGAAAACTGTGGGCTTGTCTAACCCAAGTGGCTGTGGAAAGTGTATAATGTAGTTCCTCCCACTCTGAGAGTACTCCATGTGTTGTCATGTCTTGACGTTTGTACAGATATGTTAGATAAAGATAGAGTAAAATATGTAAGGAAGCGTTTGACCTTTTATGCTGTTTACAGGACTTAAAGTACTCCCCAGTGGAAATTCCAGCTGCAAATGTTCAAATGTTTCCTGTTGGCCAATTTTAGTTTTTGAACAAAACAACAGATCCGTTGAGCTCCTGGTTACTAAGGATATTGATTCTCCAAATGAAGGCAGCAGAGACCAGTAGAAACCAACGGACACCTGCTGAAATATTCATATGGACTCTACTAGAGTTTCCAGTAGGGTTTACAATCAGAGGTGGATTAGAGGTTTGTGGGGCCCTGGGCCAGAGCAAGTAGGGGAAATGGGGTCAGGGCATGGGGGCTTGCCCTGCCCCCCTGCCTGGCACTCCTGCTGGGGAGTGGGGTTGGGGTGCGGTGGCACCCATTTTTCCAGGGGCCCCCCTATTGGCCAGAGCCCCCGGGCATGGGCCCCGTTGGCCTAGTGGCTAATCCACCACTGCTTACAATCTTCAGCTATTGTCAGCAAGAGACACAATTAAGCACACTTAATAGAAATACCTTGTTAGTTTGGGTTAAAAAAACCACAAGACGTAAGGATACAGGTTATAATAGTTCTGTTCTCAGGTCAGGCTGATCTGAACGCCCTCTGATGGCCATAAGCTATCTAGGACAGGCACTTTCTATTTAAAAGGGCAATGTCCCAATTTAGTATAAAGTCCTTTAGATAGGTTTGTTACAGTGTGTGCAGTGCAGCATGTGTCTGGCTGAGTGTACAGGTCAGTTTTAGTTATGCTTTGACTACAAATTTACAACCAAGGGAAAGAAGCCTGGCTGGGGACCTGGCAGGAAGATCTGTCTAATTCTGCTGCTCCTGCCTGAGTTTTATCTTCTTTTACTTTGTGTTGATCACCACACTGTGTCCTGTGACACTGTGGGCAATGTACACTTCCTACGACTTAGTAACGCGTTGGGAACACTTTGGGATGCCAGTGGAAATAGGCTGGTGCACCTGTTACCGCTGCTGCGGAAGATGATTTACCACACGTGGAATCCTCTGTCACGTGGACTCTTTAAATCGAGACCAATTATCTTTTTAAAAGAGATGCTCTAGTTCAACCAGAAATCTTTGCTTTTGAGGCAGGACTCCTCAAAACCCTGGATGAGGGTCCGTGGCCTGTGTTATACAGAAGGTCAGAAAGAATGATCACAATGATCCCTTCTGGCCTCGGAATCTATGAATTGTGAAAAGATTATCTCGCCTAAACTCTGCTGGTTTTTCAGTTGTGCTACTGCTGCTGTGTGATGCTCTGTCTTGCCTGCCTGGCTTAAGTTCCATCGTATAGACCCGATAGCCCTTTTGTGTCATGCAAAGTTGGCAAAAATATTGGCAGTGGATATATTGCCAACTTTATTTGTTGACTCAGGAAAGACAGCCCACCTCCATAACAGATGTGGACAACTGGTGAGACCCAGGCTAGTGTGTGTGCACGCCCACTGCATCAGAATGAGGGGAGAAAACCTGGGCGAGGAAAAGGGGATCAGCTGTAGAATACGTGACTCTCTCTTGCCACCACCTTCTCTCTACTTCACAGCACACAGAGAAAATTTCAAACAGGGCCCTTCCCCCGCCACTGCTCAATAAATTTGAAATGTCAAGCAGAAGTGGCTTTTAAAGGTTTCACATTTTTTGAAGTGGAAAATAAGCCATGGGACACATGGATGGCTCTTGAATTTGGCCTTTTCTGCTGAGGCCCAAGCCAAACTAACGGATTTGCCCTTTGAAGGAACAGAGCTTCTTAGTCCAGAGACGCTTCAGGTTTTGGAGAAATCAGAGGCCGCTAAACCTCTAGATTTTGGACAGTCTGTGTCCGGCAGAAAATTTTGCTTGTAGGTTTCACAAGGGACAGTCACGGTAGATATCTTCTGGGACAGGCTGCCAGACGATGCCCAGACCATCTGGGGAAAATCTTTCTGACCCCATCAGAAGAGAGACAGATCTTCCTCCTCAGACCCAGGGACCTGTGGTACTGCATCCGGGCAGGAAGGCTGATTAGATCCAGATCCTCTCTCTTCTCTTCCCTGTCCCCGCACTTTGGGATTGTATGTTTCATTTCTGACAAGTGTAACAAACTATTTCTTCAGACCGCTGGGTCCTAGAGATCATCAAAGAAGGGTACCTCCTCCATTTCAAGGCCATGTCATACCCCAGCTCCTTTCCCCTTCCCTTTTCAGAGCTCCCTCTAATGAGAAACTGTTACAAGAAGTAGTCTTGGCTGCCTTGAACATAGAAGACGTACAAGTGGTTCCAGATCCTCTAGTATTGTCTGTTTTTGTATCTCCCTAAAGAAACACTGGACTTCATCCTATTTTGAATCACTGCAAACTGGACTAATATCTAAGGAAAATTTAAATTCGGATTTATTCTTCTGGGCAGCATAATCCCTGCTCAACTCTCAAGACTGGTTCATGGTCCTTGACCTTTGAGATACCTCTTTCCACCTCTCAATAACGCAAATGCAAAAGAATCATGTCGAGTTCATTACTAGCGCAAGATACCAGCCTTTGAACTGGCTGGATATTCACCAAATGCTTGGTGGTGGACGCAATTCACTTGCACCAGAGGCATGCATGGGATGGCCAGCCCATCTTGTATCATATTCCAAAGGCCAGGTGGTACTTAGGCCTCACCCCAAATTTGTAACAAAGGTTGTATTGGGCTTTCATCTCAATTAGTTGATGTCACTGCCTGTGTTTTCCCCAAAGCTCCATAGGCAGAGCCCCTTGAGGTCAAAGGAACCATCAGTTATTTTGTCACTGAAAGTTTAATAAACTGTTTGTGGCCCGTAGAGAAACATTTGGAACTCGGAACATCTCTGCTGAAAGATATTCGAAGAGAATGAACGTGATTCTCATTTACACCAGGGCCACTTTACACTGCTCTGGCTGTTGCAAAGGGGCCTTAAAGTGAGCATGAGTGTAAATGCATCAGATCATGTCATAGACTACCTGATGTTCCTGTGCCTTAACATCTCAGTATTCAGTCGGCTCAATGGCAGGTATCCCCAATGTGGCCTGAGCTCAGACCAGTAGGGCTGCTTGCTGTATAGAGTTTGGTTCACACCTTCATGGCTCACTGTTCTCTGGATGCCACACAAAGAAGAGATGTAGGTTTAAGGCGGACAGTATCTCAGTTACTGTTCACTTAGCAGAGCTCCTCAACCTGCCTCTTAGAGGGGGTCCCTACTCGCTAATTGCCTTCAGAGGGGGTCTTCTGGAGGCAATAGAGGAGAACAGGAGTTACTGTTGGTAAGCAGGGATTCTGTGGTTAAAAACCCCCCAAATTCTCCGATTTAAAAACCATAAAAATCCACATTTTTCAACGATTAAAATGAAACGCTGAATTTTAGTTTCTCTAGCCACAATATATGTAGGTATCAGTTGAACGCAATGTTTTATTGATATATTTACAATTTTAAGCAAGTTCGAAGCCTATCAGTGCCATCAATCATTATAATAAAATAAAATTAATAGAATTGCAATTTGCATTTCTTACATATACCGAATACTTCTATGTCTGTCAGCCCAAGGTGGCAGGGCTCGGGGTATCAGCCCGCTCTCAGCCCTGGTTCGGTTAATATGGAGAGCCGGATAATGGAGGCTCGGATAAATGGGGTTCTCCTGTATATGTTTTTATTTTTTCACAAAATATATAAAGATTCTCTGTAAAAAACGCAAATTCAGTGTTTTTCTGTGGCAAATGGATGTCTAGGATCCCTGCTGATAAGTAACCCTGTTTCTCCTTCATGACGTTGCCTCCAAAATCAAAGCAAGTTACTTATCAACAGCAACTCTTGTTTTCTGCTGTTGGTGCCACAGAACCATAATGACCCTTCCTCTTTCCCTCAACTTCAGAGACTATCGTTCCAAATAAGGCCAGAGAAGGCAGAGAGGAACTGAGGGAAATTTAGAGGGGCAGGGGACTTAGCCCTCAAGCCATGATTTTGGGTGCCCAATTCAAGACATTTTAAAGGGGATGGATATTCAGAAAAGGCGGCAAACCCGCCTTCTGAAAAACAAAACCCTTTAAGTGGTCTTGAGTTGGGCACCCCAAATCACTGGTCTGTTTGGTAAGTCTTGGCCTTGGCCTATGGACTGTAAAGCCCCGGAGAGATGTCTATGCTCCATCATTGCCAGCTACTACTCATAAAGGTTCCAGGGCTAGGCGTGCAGCTCCTGGGGTGGCTGTGTGGCCAATACTTTCACTTAACAAAATATACGGCTGCTTGGTAACCCCTATGTCAGGGCACCAAGGATTTTTTAGTGCTGGACAGTAGCTTTTTCAGCGAGCCGTAATTCAATTTCACTTTTCGGAGCTGTGCATTTGGTTCTCTCAGGCTGCCAGACAAAAGGAGGGATTTGGGGATAGTATTGACAGACGTAGGTCCATTTGCAGCCGATTAACTTGGAGCCAGTGTAGAGTGCAATGTGTTAAATCATTTTGCAGTTGAGGGGAATGATCTGGTTGAACTTTGAACCATCTAGTCATATCCAAATAGCATTTTGTATATACAGAGAGGAAAATGTCTCTTCTGCATGTTGTTCCATGTTGGGTTATGTCTGGTTAAGTCACGTTGTGTGATGCTCGGTGATTCGGTATGAAGTGGCAATGGGAAAGTAGCACATAGTAGCACTGGAAATGTAATGTTCTGTTCCTGTGGTGAGAAACATGGAGAGTGAGGGCAGAGACGGGCTGCCTAGTAAAACTGTTTCCTGGTATCTGAAACGCATCCCAAACCATTCCCAGCACCCGGCTTGGGTGTGCTGGGTGAGACAGGATGCAGGGAACCCCTTCCTCCAGCCCATTGCTTCCATGGAAGGGGCAGCCCTCATTTGGCTACCTGCACTCTCAGGTGCAAGGTGGCCTGTGAGCACTCTTGAATGCTCCCAAGGTGACGTATGACGTGAGGTCCGTCCTCTTCCTGAACAAAGAAATGGCTGCAAGGCTGTGCTGAGGAGAGACACACGATGTTCGACAGCTGTAGTCAGTGAGACGAATGAGCTCACTTTTCACCTTGCCTCTGGAGGCCTCCTGCCTCTGGCCACCCCAGGCAGAATGTCTCCAGATTCTTTCACGCAAGCGCCACACCTCTGTGCCAATGCTCCACGAACTCCTCTCCTCACACTTTGTCTCCCAGCTTCTCTATCGCTTACTCTCCAGTAATAATAATAATACCTAGCTCTTACATTGCACTTTTTCACCCATAGCTCTCAAAGCACTTCACAATCTTTAATATATTTATTTATCCTCACAGCACCCCTGTGAGGTAGGGAAGTGGGATTACCCCCATTTTACAGATGGGGAATGAAGGCCTGGAGAAGCTAAGCCCAGGTTCCACAGGAGGTCTGTGACAGAGCAGGGGATTGAAGTCACATCTGCCAAGCCCTAGGCGAGTGCCTTAAACATTGGGCAATCCATCCTCTCTTCTTGCTTTCTTCTCCTTTCATGCTGCCTTTCCCATCATTTCCCCCAGCTTTCCCTTTGGTGCTTCTTTCTCCTGCATCTCTGCCTCTCCCCAACTCTCTCAAATTCCCTTCTTTTTTCTTAGAAGGAACTGACTTTTACACCAAATAATGTATGCCCTTTATACTAACTTTTGCAGTAGCTGCATAAATACACTAATAGTAATGGAAGTTATTTTCTTATTTCTGGGCTTGAAGTCTGCCATATGGTACGTTTAAAACTCCTGGGTTTAAAAAAAAATCACTATGAGAAAGCTCAGTAGCAGACGCTTTACGTCCACGGACAGAATGTCAGCAAACTGCTGGCTTGGCCAAACTGTGTGGTCATTAAATCAGTGTGATGGTTTTCATTGTCAGGTTGAAGTTTTACCACTCGAGCCTAAAAATAAAGTGCTTTCAATTTTGCATGTGCAGGCAATCCGTCACTTTAAGTTAAATGGATGGCTTAAATGTACTGTATAAGTACGCTCAGCAAAGCACGTGCTACTGAAAGTGGATCATTTTCTTTGCTGAAATATACTTTCCTTCCTAAAATTGATGTTAAGAAATCTTAGTAATAAATTATTTAAACCCGGACGTGAACATTTAAAAACGCGGAATATCCCACAAGTCTGGTCCCTGCTGTATTTCAGACCTTTTTTTAAACAGTCATTTACTCCTCAGCACCTGCCCGACTGAGTGCAGCCTAGAACCAGGCTGCTGTTGTGTTCTGTACAAGAACCCAGGCTTTGGGTGCCACTCTGCCCTTGGAAGTGTATCTGGCTCCCAGTGAAGCCAGCTGAGGCGCCGTGTGCAACTGAGAGTAGTGTGAGAGGTTCTCTAGGGTGCGGCCTGGAACTGGGCTACCGCTGAGCTCTCTGTCCCTCCAACCAGGGCTCCCGCTCACACTGTAATACTATTGCTAAGCCACAAACCTCTCCAGGTGCTGCACTTCCACAGACATCCACAGGCAGGGACACACCTAGTTGAGTTACACGAATGCTTTTGCCAGCCAGTCATGAGCCAACAATAGAGAGGCTCCAGCCAATTCTCCCAGCTTCCAGGCCTAGGACCTCAGGGCTGGACTGTCTTGCCCTGGTCAAAAGCCTGACCCCAGTGTAAGTTTATTACACGGTTCACCACTTGACAAAGGACATAAGAACGTTCTACCAGCCTTGCAACCTGAGCAGATTCCCCAAACACTTCAACCAAAACACACTGTTTCAGATAAAATATAAAACAGATTTATTAATGACAGAGAGATTTTAAGTGATTATAAATAATAAGCGTACGGATCAAAGTTGGTTACCTAAGAAATAAAAGTAAAATAGCAACCTGAGTTCTATAAACTAGACAGGATTTGAATCAAGCCGTGTCTCACCCTGGTAGATGATATAGCTCCTTAATACACAGGTTGGGATTCTTCTTTCCAGCCTGGGGACACCCTCCTCCCCCACCCCCCGTTCAGTTTTTGTTCTCCAGACATGTTTCCAGGTGTTGAGTTGTGGTGGGAGAGGCCAAGTGATGTCACTTCACTTCTTTTATAGCTTTTTCCAGCTTGCTGGAAAGACCCTTTGCCATGACGTGGATCAAGCAGTCTCCACTGTCTACGTGCTCTCTCTGAGAAGTCTCCATTGTATATGGTTCCTGGGTTGCTCCTCTTTTAGGGCTTGAGCCCTAAGTGCCCTCCTTCCATGTCCAAACTTAACTTCCTTGCCCACAGAAATGTTAGGGTACACTTACTGACTCTATAGGCTGGCATGTTTGTGCGTATTAATGACATAGCCGAAACTATTGGAGACCATTAGCTCATCCTCACCTCTGTTATTTCTGTCCCAACTGGTTGTTTCCATGTTCTTTGTGGTGTACCTGTTAAGTCTGAAAAAGGCCACGAACTTGGCTTGCCTTACCTACCAACTTGCTTTAACTTGCCCACTTTTCTATGTGGAAGGTCACAAACATATATACCGGCTGCTTTAGCCTCATCACCACCTATCTAGAGTAAAGGTCTCGCTCATATGTATGTTAACTTGCCTTAGCTAAACATACAGGATGTTGCCTGTAGGTTCCTTGCGTTACAGCTAAAATACCATAATACAAATTGATAAACCTATTATAATAACAAATAACAAACCTATAATGGATCAGACTCATAAGAAAACATAAGAAATATCTATATATATGCAAGCAAGCAGGCTAGCTAGCCCTATAGGCTATAGTACAAAGGGCAGCATGTAAGTACTGGAAAACATCAGGGTGACACAAATCCTGTTACACCATTTACCATTGTGCAAGCGATGACAATAGCTATGTTTCCTTGCACCCTAGCAATTCACCCACTGGCTTGAGAAGAGAATCAGACTCCAGAGGGTATGTTTTCAGGGTGCTTCATGAGAACTATTTATTTATTACTTCCTATTTTTAAAGTTAATATGGACTCCAAATTTTGTTAATAACTGAATTAATATAGAGCTGTTCTGACACTGCCTGCAGTGGTATAGAGCTGACATAGCAGCTGCTGTGCCATCTCCTTCACAGGGCTGTGGCCAGGAATTGCCCTGAGCCCCAGCAATTCCCACCTGTCATGAAGACTCCATTGGCAGCAGGTTTAATTTAGAGCAGTCTTTTGGCTGCTCTAACTGGCACCAGAACACTGGCCCAGAGCACAGCTAGCCCATGTCTGCAGTGCTCCTACTGGGTTGTGCTGTGATCTTCTAGGACACAGGTGAAAATTGGATGCCCCTTGCCTTTTGAAAGACATGATGCCTCCTGAGCAGTGACGAGCTATGCTGTTTAACTCATCAACCACTGCTCCTTCTAGTACAGCCAACTCACATACCTCTGGGGCTGCAAATACAACTGGCACGACTACCAGGCTCCCTCCTTGGCACTCATGAATATAGTTGGCTGAAAAACAAGAAGCAAACTTTGCTAAAATGCCATCAAAATGTCTTCTGTTTTTCATTGAAATTCAAAATATATAGTCACAGGCAAATTATACAGGTTCCCTCTTTTCTCATAGTGTGCCCATGCTGGAGTGGCCATGAAGAGCCTGTATATAGTCTTCCTGTGGAAAGAGTGGACTTTGCATGGAATTTCTCTATAGTATTTGTATTTTGCATAGTTTTAGCCTGACAGTAGAAAACAACTACATGAATCATAAAGCTACAGGCCAGATTCCCTCACGCAGTTGCAGCCCCTTTGTGCTTCCAAAGGACCCAGAATCTAGCCAGAGCTGCCCAACTGAGAATTTCCCTGGTGGGAGAGAAATTCTCAACTGGTCTAAACAGTATCTAGGCAGAGCTGGTTTCTATATCAATCCTGCCTTGCCATGTAGGTATGGGGAATGTGACGAGGAGGGAGAGGAGAGGACATGTCCTGACTGGGGTGAAGTGCAGCTGGGGTATTCACCTTTAGTACTCCTGAGGGAATTCTGTGCCAAAAAATAAAAAATTCTGCACACAGTATTTTAAAATTCTACATCTTTTATATGTCAAAATAACACAATATAATCACACCAGTTTCAATTATTTTGGTAATTTATTTCAAAAGACCTGTCAGCAAGTATGTCTATAACAATAGAGACAACAAAAAAGATTCAGGAAATGTTTTTTGACAAATAGATTCCTCACTAAGCATATTAATACAGAACTTGATGTGTCTTGACAGTTATCTTCTGTTTCAGTGAAATTAAATACGGTGGGAAGCATTTTGATGGAAATCACAAATTCTGCGTGAAAAAATTATTCTGCGGGGAACATTAATTCTGTGCAAATTCTGCGGCACAGAATTCCAGCGGGAATAACCTTTAGGGACCAGAGCCAGCTGGCATAAATTAGAACAGCCACTAGGCTGCTGTAACTTATGCCTGGTTGGGACTAGGGATGGATCAGCTACAGCTTGCAAACTGTGGAGTTATAACTATCTCCCTGATGGCCTTCCCACTTCCTGTGCTGAGCAGATCTTGGGGCAGGAGAGAATCTGTGCCTATGTTTTTAGATGGGTTCTTAAGACAAAAATGTCTAGGTGAGTTTCGGTGTCTTAGAGGTTTGTATTAAATATATTTAATTTCAGTGTTTCTTCACTATGTTTCAATATGTTTAAACTTTAAAGTTTCTGTAGGTAGAAGAGAGAATGATTCCAATGCTTTTTGTACGGCTGGTTTATGGAATATCAGACACAGTATTAAGCAATGTGAGAGTTACAGTACAGTAATTTACAACTTGCATGGGCTCAGGCTCTGTGCCTAAGAACCCGGAAGGTGTGAATTATTACACCCTAACCTACAGCTTGGAATATCTTAATGCATTATTACTGGGTCAAATTCTGAAGTCCTGACTCAGTCATGATGTAAAAACTGAATAAAGATTCAGGATTTGCCCCATTATTAATCAGTGAAATACAGTACAAGCTTTGTTATCCAGCATATTGGGGGAATGGTGGGTGCCGGTTAGCCAAAAATTCCAGTTAACTAAGAGTTACACTTACCAATGGAATACCAATTTTCAAAGAATTAGAATACAATCAAATGAATAAAGTATAAAATAGTTTACAGGTACTCACCAATCCAGTAGTAGTACTGCACTGCAGAGTGGTGGGTTTCTTGAAGCACTTAGGTGTATACAGGTAAAGTTTTCTATACAGTAGGTTATCTTATGACACTACATATCACTATGGGCAGCACATGGCGTGCACCCAGATCACTAAAAATACATTTAACACTAAAACTGTACTGAACATGATTCAGAAGGCACTTCAGGATCTTGCAGTGCCTCAGGGTCATCATTATCAACATCAGTTATCACTGCAGATGTAGAAGGTGTAGGGGATTGGGCTGAATCTGTAATGACCCTATGACACACCGTGGAAGCTGCTTTTTTGAATAAATCCCTGATATCAGCTTCCTTACTTGTCTTCTGCCTCTTTTGCATACAAGCAGAGTGCAGAATGTGCAATTGCGTAACCTCCTGGGCAGTATACTAGTCCCGGTTATTAGACTGAAGATTTGTACTGGGAGATATCAGGAATGCTGGTTAATAGAGCTTTCTGGTTGATCAAGTGCCGGATAACACAGCTTTTACCGTACATAAGTTTTGAAATCATGTTTTAAAAGTAGCGTACTATAATAAATATAATAAATAAATAATAGTATTTCAGCATCATTTTTAAAAACTTTCTTATTAAGGCAAAGTTATAATAAAATGTGACCATACTACATTGTACATTACTTATTCAGGATCAGGTTAATATTCAAAGAACCTGACTTCAGAGTCTGGCTTGCTGGCTGGAGAGCCCTCCTCCACTGAATACACTAGAAAAGATTCAGAAATTTCTGAATCCCTATTCTCGTTTCGGTGCTTCTCTTGTGTACATATTTGGTGTGAAGGCTTTTCCATTACAGGGACAGTCCACATTTTACTATACCCCACTTCCATCCAAGGCGGGTGTGTGTCACATTTTTCCAATACCGAATCTAGCAGCTAACAATAAAAAAAATAATTTGCCATTCTGTTTAAAATGTAGATACTTTACTGGAGCTTTAAGGAAGCAGGTTGAGGGATCTCTAGGAAGCCGGCATTTTGTCATAAAATTAATCTCATTAATAATTCTCCCCAAACCGTCTAATTCCTAGATACAACCACCACGTGTGGAAGTATGTTCCCCTTCCCCTGCAGCCTCCCCAATAGAGCACCTCCCTAGTAGCAAAAATATGATGGATCTTAACTGGAGGCAAATGCCATCTGTACAGTAATTTATAAAATCGTCTTTCTCAGCTACATAAATTGAAGATGTATATCTCCTTTTCCAGATAGTGACCCACTCACCCAGATCAATTTCTTTGTCCAAATCACTCTCCCATCTTTTCATCTCAGTTGTTTTCTTGTCAACAACTTTTTCAGCCGAAATTGTACATATCTTAGAAATGAAACATTTTTGTTCCAGGCTGTTACCTGGGTCAGCTCCTCCAATGTGGTTAAAAGTCTAGATGGAGCTGCGTCCTATCCAGATTTCACCATAAAACAGTCGACTTGTAAATATTGAAAAGACAAGATCTTGACATTCTTACATAGCTCTTGGCATGATTTCAAATAAGGCACCAGGAACAAGCTATCCGAGTTGAGTAATCTCAGCTCTTAAATTCAGTACAAAACAAAGAGTAAAAGAAAAAACACAGAGGGTAAATCCCTCATCCCCAATTTTTAAAATTATTTTGGACAAAGGTATATTATTATTTATTTCTGTGCTACCACAAGTGCACGGACATGTTTCCAACCTGAGGTTTCTTTGCCCTCTAATTGTAACTCTAGTAATCCAAGTTCAATGGAAGATGTACTGGAGCTTTCAGCAGCAGAGCAGTCTCCAACCTTGGGTTGTTTCCTTTTTTCCTAATCTATTAGTCTCACTCAGTGCCCAATCATTGTTTTCAAACAGGGCCCCAGTCAGGGCCTCCTGCCACCGTAACTTCAATGGGAGTTGGTTTGGGCTCAGAGGGAAGGTTGGTCTCTGATGTTTTACTTCCTTTTTCCAGGAACCAGATGGGAGGAGTGACACGGCCCCATCTATCTTGGAAGGGCTCTAGTGCTGAGGAAACTTTCCTTTGTGTGCAGAGTGCTGCTGGCCGTGGGTGGCCCAGCTTCAATAGAGACACACACATCAGCTGTATTCTTCCCGTCTGCGGCTGCTGTGCAGTACAACACTTCAGAGGCAGCTGGGCACCTTTCTATTTTACTGTCACTTAAGAAGCTAAAGTTGAAGCATTGATCAGTTCGCAGTGTAGCTTTGCGATCACAGGCTTGACTTGAAAGCATCCCAGCCCTGGCTTCTGTGCGTCTCGCTTTTGCCCGCCACTGCTGCTAACATTTCAGGTGACTGGGCTGTTTCCAGATTTGAGTTTCTATTGAAATTGACAACTCAAAGGCTTTCAATAGAGGGGGAAAAAACCATCTAGCAGTCCAGAGGCCAAACGGGCTGCTATATAGGGCAGCCGTGGTGTTTCTAATTCAGTTACTGACCTACCTCAATGCATCTTAGACTGTAATATCTACAAGATCAAAGCCTGAGGTACTGTAGTGTTGTCACAACTGAAATAAGAACCCAACTGCACTAGGTGCTGTACATGCATGTTGTATGTAAGAGACAGTCCCTCCCCTTGAGATTTTACAGTTCAAATGGATAAGACAGAGAAAATGTGGGAGAAAGAAAAAATGTTATCTCCCTTTTATAGAGAGCGGGTTGGAGAACAGAAGGGTTAAGTGACTTGTCCAAGGTCACAGGTGAAGTCTGTGGCAGAGGTGGGAAATGAACAGACATCACCTGAATCCCAGTCCCAAAGGACCATCCTCTCACTCCAGTGATTTCTCTTTCACTAATAGTAAGCAGGCTGAGTTCTGAGCACCGGAGCTCAATTCCTTATGCAGATTGTGTCTCACATCTTAACAAGATACTCTTCATTTTTCCTCAAAAGCTGTCTTTGCTCCTCCTCAGTTTGTTACAGTATCCCCCTTCTCCTGCAAACACCCAGTGAGTAAAGGTCAGAGCAGGAAGAGACATGGGTGTTTTTTTGGGGGGTGGGGTTTTCTTATCTAAAACTAAAGAACTTCTATTCATGAGCTTTGATTGCCACATTTCAAAGTCAATTGCTGGTTTTGAGCCTTGGCAATCTGACTCTTTGCTAGTGTTTTCTCTGATTTATTATGCCAAAGTGACATCTATTCTGTGACATTCTCTCTATACGGCTTTAAATGGGAAGTTCAGACTCCCATAAAACATTCATCTAGAGCAGGGGTAGGCAACCTATGGCACGCGTGCCGCCTTCGGCACGCGAGTNACCTGGGGGAGCAAACAGCTGTGCATATCTCTCTATCAGTGTTATAGAGGGCGAACAATTTATGAGTTTACCCTGTATAAGCTTTATACAGGGTAAAACGGATTTATTTGGGTTTAGGCCCCATTGGGAATTGGGCATCTGAGTGCTAAGGGCAAGCACACTTCTGTGAGCTGTTCTCAGGTAAACCTGCAGCTTTGGGACAGGTGATTCAGACCCTGGGTCTGTGTCTGGAGCAGACGGGTGTGTCTGGCTTCAGCAAGACAGGGTGCTGGAGCCACTGAGCTGGCAGGGAAAACAGGAACAGAGGAAGCCTTTGCACATCAATCGGCAGCTCCCAAGGGGGTTTCTGTGATCCAACCCGTCACAGGTGTTTTTTTGGGGGGTGGGGTTTTCTTATCTAAAACTAAAGAACTTCTATTCATGAGCTTTGATTGCCACATTTCAAAGTCAATTGCTGGTTTTGAGCCTTGGCAATCTGACTCTTTGCTAGTGTTTTCTCTGATTTATTATTCCAAAGTGACATCTATTCTATGACATTCTCTCTATACGGCTTTAAATGAGAAGTTCAGACTCCCATAAAACATCCATCTAGAGCAGGGGTAGGCAACCTATGGCACGCGTGCCGCCTTCGGCATGCGAGTTGATTTTCAGTGGCACACACACTGCCCGGGTCCTGGCCACTGGTTCGGGGGGCTCTGCATTTTAATTTAATTTTCAATGAAGCTTCTTAAACATTTTAAATACCTTATTTACTTTACATACAACAATAGTTTAGTTATATATTATAGACTTATAGAAAGAGACCTTCTAAAAACGTTAAAATGTATGACTGGCACGTGAAACCTTACATTAGAGTGAATAAATGAAGACTCGGCACACCACTTCTAAAAGGTTGCCGACCCCTGATCTAGAGACAAACCCTGAAAATTTGGGCTTGGAAACATTGTGTNGGCACGGAATGAGGGCAGTCGGTTTCAGCAGTGTTACTGAGCATGCTCAGTCTGTGTGAGCATGCTCAGTACAAGTAGAGCTGCCAACTTTCTAATTGCACAAAACTGAACACCCCTGTCCCACCCCTTCCCTGAGGCCCTGCCCCTGCCCCGCCCCTTCTCCAAGGCCCCACCCCTGCTCTCTTCATCTCCCCTCCCTCTGTCGCTCACTCTCCCCCACCCTCATTCACTTTAACCGGGCTGGGGTAGGGGGTTGGGGTGCAGGGGGGGGGTGAGGGCTCCGGCTGGGGGTGCAGGCTCTGGGGTGGGGCCGGGGATGAAGGTTTTGGGGTGCGGGAGAGGGCTCTGGCTGGGGCAGGGGGTTGGGGTGTGTGTGTGGGAGTGAGGACTCCGGCTGGGGGTGCAGGCTCTGGGGTGGGGCTGTGGATGAGGGATTTAGGGGGCTGAGGCAGGGTGTTGGGGGGGTGCATGTTCCGGGAGGGAGTTTGGGTGAGGAAGGTGACTCCGGGCTGGGGCAGGGGGTTGGGGTGCGGGAGAGGGTTCCTGGTGGCACTTACCGTGGCTCCCGGGAAGTGGCCTCCAGGTCCCTGCAGCTCCTAGATGCATGGACGGCCAGGGAGGCTCCACGCACTGCCTTGTGGTTCCCGGCCAATGGAAGCTGGGGAGCTGGCCTTTGGGGCGGGGGCAGCACGCAGAGCTTCCCTGGCCACCCATACATCTAGGGGATGCAGGGATCTGGCAGCCTCTTCCGGGAGCCACACAGAGCCAGGACAGGCAGGGAGCCTGCCTTACTCCCGAGTCCCTGCTGTGCTGCCGACCGGACTTTTAATGGCCCGGTCGTTGGTGCCACATGGAGCTGCCAGGGTTCCTTTTCGACCGGGTGTTTTGGTCATAAACTGGACACCTGGCAACCCTAAGTACAAGCCAAGCAGCCACCCTGATGGGTGGGGGGCATGTGACCCCACAGGTTCCTCCCCTCCACAGGGCACCTCTGTTGTAAATACTTCAGCTAACTCGAGTAAATGGGCAATTTTTCAAGAGTGCCCACTGTAAATCAAGTCAGAATATGGCCTTCACTCTACTTGACCAAATCAGACACAGATCGTGAGCTGATGTTGCTGCACTCTGCACAGCTTGGTTTGTGAGAGAGCAAAGGTGGCGTTAACACACTTGTACACACCCCTCCCCTGGTCCTGGGACTGGCTGGCTGCTGCCTTGGTCCTTTTGCCAAAAATAGAGCTGTCTCAGGGCTGCTCTCCTTCCTGCTGGCTGCCAGTAGCCCCGAGAGCATTTCTGGCAGCTGGGGATCACTAAGGGCATAGAGATGCTCAGCCACACCCCTTTCTCTTGGGCAAGCCCTTGTGCTGAGGGCAGGGAGAGGAGTGGCATAGAAGTTCTAGGGTGGCTCTAAGCCACCCCTTGATGTGCCTGATCTGCCAGCTTTCTCGCTGCATTGTGCCGCTGGAGATGCACGAAACAGCCAGAGCCGGAGCCAGAATCTGGCCTGAGGGCTCTAAACTTGGACCATAGGAATGATTATTTATTTATTTGTATTGTGCTAGGCACTGTACAAACACAGAACAAAAACCCAGAACGGCTCCAGAGGTCCATCTAATCTCTGACAGTGGCTAGCACCAGCTGTTTCAGAGTAACGTGCAAGAAACCCTGCAGTAGGCAGGTGCTTCTTTAGTCTCGCAGAATAAGGCAGGTTTCCCAGACCTCAGATGGTTGCAATAACTCAGTGTTCCTTTATTACGTTTTCATATCTCAGGCCAGGTCTACACTAGGATATTAGGTTGGCTTCACTACATCGGTCAGGGGGTGTGAAAAAGCCACATCCCCGAGTGATGCACTGAAACCAACCTACCCCCCAGTGTAGACAGCTCTAGGTCAATGGGAGAATTTTCCCATCCACATAGCTACTGCCTCCTGGGGAGGTGGAGTACCTCTGCCAGCGGGAGAAGCTCTGCCGTTGGAGTATGTAGTGTCGTCACTGAAGCGGTGCAGCTTTGCCGCTGCAGCGTTTTAAGTGTAGATCTGCCCTTATGCTGCTTGATAGAAAAAGGAGGTACTGAAAATTAGAAAATACAGATTGGAAGGGACAGTGCTGTGGAACATAAACTTTCCATTCTACTAATGCAAGCAGCACATTGCAGCGCAGAGCTCAGTTATGTTCGGTCACAGCTGGAGTGTCTGGAGTTTAGAGTTCGTCAATCTTATTGCTCTTCACACCGGGTAATGTCTGGCTAGAGTGACTGAATTAGAAAATCTGCTGGCGGTGGCTGTTCCCTTGACCAGTCACATCTTCTGTGGCTAAAGTGAAAGATACTTTAGCTATAGCTAAGGAAGTTAGTCTTGACAGATCCCTTCTTACCCCACTTATATCCATTCAAACATTGCAGCAAAGATAATTTTTTTGGCTTGTCGCTTTGATCACATCATTCCTCTGTCTGCATCCCTCCATCAGCTTCTCCTTCTGCGATGCATCAAACATAAGCTGCTCGTCTTCCTTTTTAAGGACCTTTGCAACCAGCCAATAACAATTCATTATTCTTCTTATCAGCAAAGCGTTTCTTCTCTTAAACTAGGGCTGTCAATCACAGTTAACTCACGTGATTAATTCCAAAAAATTAATCGCAATTAAAAAAATTAATCGCGATTAATCACAGTTTTAATAGCACTGTTAAACAATAATAGAATACCGGTTGAAATTTATTATGAATATTGCTGGATGTTTTTCTACATTTTCAAATATATTGATTTCATTACAACACAGAATAAAAAGTGTACAGTGCTCACTTTTTTGATTACAAATATTTGCACTATAAAAATGATAAACAAAAGAAATAGTATTTTTCAGTTCACCTCATACAAGTACTGTAGTGCAATCTCTTTATCAGGAAAGTGCAACTTACAAATGTAGATTTTTTTGTTACATAACTGCACTCAACAACAAAACAATGTAAAACTTTAGAGCCTACAAGTCCACTCAGTCCTACTTCTTGTTCAGCCAATTGCTCAGACAAACAAGAGTGTTTACATTTACGGGAGATAATGCTGCCCACTTCTTATATACAGTGTCACCAAAAAGTGAGAACAGACATGCGCATGGCTCTTTTGTAGCCAGCATTGCAAGGTATTTAAGTGCCAGATATGCTAAACATTCGTATGCCCCTTCATGCTTCATTCTGTGTTGTAACTGAAATCAATATATTTGAAAATGTAGAAAAACATCCAGCAATATTTATAATAAATTTCAATTGGTATTCTGTTATTGTTTAACAGTGCAAATAAAATGCAATTAATTGTGATTAATTTTTTTAACCTTGCAACTAATCGCGATGAATTTTCTAAATCGTTTTATTGTTGTTATGAGTAGGGCTGTCAAACTTACATGTCAGGGGCACCTAAAATCAAGGTTGGCTGGCCAAACGTTCCTTCTCTTTTCATGGAACCTAAACTCACTGTCCCAAATTCCCATTCTGATTAGCAGAGCTGCAAATATGCAGCTGCATGGCTTTGCCTCTCGGGGCCTAAGGTTATCCCTAGCTATGTGATGTTTGCTTTTCAGCTGGCGGTGGCTGAACACACAAGATGGCTGGCTGGAGTACTGTCCAATTCTGCGGTACAGGCAGGAATGTCAAATGCAGCCCCCCCCNNNACCCCCCCCCCCCCCCCCCCCCCCCCCGTGCAACGTAGTTATATTGACCTGCAGAGCGATGTTCACGGGAGAGCTTCTCCTATCAGAGCTACCGCCTCTCACGGAGGTGGAGAACCTCCACTGAAAGGAGAAGCCCTCCTGTCGGCGTAAGTTGCACCTTCATTGAAGCACGACAGTGTCGCAGCAGCGTTTAAGTGTTGGCCTGCCCTTAGATTCAGCTGCTGAATTATGGACTTATGTGCCGAACTTTAGGCATAGAGGCTTGAAAACTGTGACCTGAAATTCTTACAAGGAAGAAACATTGACAAACAAGCAGGTATGAACAGCGAGAGAGGAAAAAAGAATCTGCCGTCAGCGCTGACTCAGTAGAGCTGAGCTCAGGCTGGACATGGCTGCCATGGGAGTTCTCCAGCCTTACGCACTCTGCCAATCACCTCTCCCTGGCCTGCAGAGCAGTCAGGCTCAATGCCTTTACCAAAACACTTCGAACCAATCAGTCCTCCCTCTGCTCCCCAAAGCAGTTTAAAATCTAGATGCCTCATTCTCTTCCCTGTCAACTATTGTTCTTAGACAGACAAGGTGGGTGAGGTAATAGCTTTTCTTGGACCAGCTTCTGTTGGTGAGAGAGGCCAGCTTACACATGAAGCTGAGCTCTGTGTGAGCTCGAAAGCTGGTCTCTCTCTCTCACAACAGAAGTTGGTCCAATAAAAGCTATTACCTCACCCACCATGTCTGTCTAATAGTCTGGGAGCAACACAGCTACAACAACCCTGCATGCAACTATTGTTCTTGTCAACTTGCATTATACGTGAATAACAAAGACATAAAAATACCCTCCTGGGGTTAAAAAGGTCCCCGAACCCTGCTCCATAGCATGGAGAAGAATAAACACAAGCCATATTTACAGTACTTGGGCATATGGCTTAGAAGGTGAATGTTGTATACGCGGCATGGATAATACTCGTTATCAAGTTAAGCATAACAATCAACAAAGGGAAGGGGCAGAATGTATAGATTCCTTCCTCCCCCCCATCTCCCAATGCACCACCAGTCTCTGAGGTATTGGTCCAGGCACTGGGCAGCGCATTTAAAAATACACCTCTACCCCGATATAACGCCACCTGATATAACACGCATTCGGATAGAACGCGGTAAAGCAGCGCTCCGGGGGGGCGGGGTTGCGCGCTCCGGCGGATCAAAGCCAGTTCGATAGAACGCGGTTTCACCTATAACGCGGTAAGATTTTTTGGCTCCCGAGGACAGCGTTATATCGGGGTAGAGGTGTATATTAGATTCTGGCTGCTGGCATCTTGTGGCCTGAGGGCTGGCATGTGCGGTGTAAAGAAAGGGAACAGCTTTGTGAGGGCTGTGGTGCCTCCTGCCTGTCCCTGTCTTTGATTCTCACAGACACCGTAGAGCAGTAGGGATGGGGACAGCTGCCATGCATGCAAGATACCCCCCTGCCCATTTCCCCCAGCTAAAGTGGTCCTGGGCTGGGGCAGATGCTGAGGATCAAAGAATCTGTTTAGCGAATTGTTTCCTTGAAGCTGTCAGGCTGCCACCGGGTCCAGCTCCGGCATGCTCCCATAGTGCCCTGTGCTGCAGAGATGGCTAAGCAGCTGCCTCTACCCCCTTTACCTCCTGCTCCCCCCGGTAAATGGAGGCAGACATCAAGGGACAGAGGGCGAGGGTAGCTATTTGGCCAGAGGAGTGAAATGCGTCTATTGCAGCATCTCCATATGTATATTTTATGGGGCCGAGGTGGGCTGGGTATGGCCAAAACAACTTTTGACTTGGGGCATGACACCCTCAAGGGGCCTGGTTTCAGAGGGCGGGTGTTCAGCACTTTCTAACAAGCAGGTCCTTTAAGATGCCTCAGGTTGGGCACCCAAAATCCCATTTTTGGTCTTGAAAATTTTGGCTTATGAATCTCACCTTGCAAGAACTGTGACATTTCCAAAACCTCCTACTGCTGAAGGAGATTCACTCCTTATTTGCATACGTAAATTGTTTAGGTGGCGACGCCAAGCTGGATTTTTTTTTTTAAGATATAAAAGTATGTGTGATTTACTCTTCCTTTGAATTGGGTACAGGAATTAGAATACCTGGTGCTTTACATGGGATGCTTCTTTCAGGTTGGCTCAGAAGTTTCTATGATCCCATTTTCACTGTGACAATTATTCCTATTTCTAGGTGTGGAGGACATCAGGTAACAGTGTTGAAGTTCAGGTCATTTTTGCGGGGCTTTTATAGAATGCACTTGGCTCTGGCCTTGTGCATTTGTTCTTCTGGCACTTTTTAATTTTCATGCTAATGTTTTGTAATGCCTGGGGGGCAGGCAGGCTGAGGGGCAGTGCTGATAAATGGTCAGAGTTCATGCAAGAGATCCGATTGCCAGGAGATCCAATCCAAGGGGAAGGTACAGCGAGGCAGCTGGCTGGATCAGGTGGGGCAGCAAGGCTGGGTCAAGCAGGGTCCAAGGAGCAACTCCGTTTGTGTCATGATCTGTGCTCCCCGCTTCCGGGGGACCTGCAGTCAACTGTCCAGCCACTTCCCACAGTGGTGACTGCAGTCAATTCTCTGGCCACTTCCCCAGTGGGAGTGTGTGTGTCCGGGGGGGACCCAGGCCTGCCCACTACTCTGAGTCCTGGCCCAGGGACCCTGTAGATGGCAGCCACATGCTGCATCCCCTCCAACTCCCCAGTACATTTCCCTGGGCCACTTCCCTGCAGCCCCATCATCTTCTTCGCCCTTCCCTCAAGGCCTCAGCATGCCAGTCCTAGCAGCCAGCCAGGAGCTCCCTCTCACTCCCCTGTTCCTGCCCAGCACTGCTCTGTCCAGGGTGCTAGCTTCTATCCACCTGCAAGGCACCAGTCCTCCCTCCTTGAGCTCTAGGGAGTAACTGCCCCTGCTCTGCCCTGCGGCTCCTCTTATGTGGGCCTGCTGAGTCCAGATTGGCTGCTCCTCACAGCTTCTCTCCTATTGGCCGCTTCCTGCACAGCCTTCCTATGGCCCTATTAACCCTTACATATCAGTGTGGGGCGGACACCCCGTCACATGGCATCTACCTTTAAGCAGTGACCTAGGTCACGTTCCATGCCATAAATGCAAGGCACATGTTTGGTTCATTTCATGTGGTGTTTGCAGTTCTAGGCAGCATGCTCTTGTGCAGATTGCAGACTGCTCTGGCCTAGGGTAGGTGGGCCCGTCTGGCCTGGGACACTTGGCTCACTTGATATTTAGATACAAGTACCAAAAGGTGGATGTCCTGTGATGAAATAGAACTCCTGTCACTCCCCCCCTCCCTTTACAACTGCTGCCAGGATCTATTGGCCCCAGGTGTTAGCTTTAAATCAGTAAATTGGAGGACGGCTGGGCTTATAGTTAAGGCATTGAACTGGGACTCACATCTGGCTTCTATTCCTGACTCTCCCTTAGACCTTGAGTAAAGGCTCTTAATTTCTCTGGGTCTCAATTCCCCATTTATAAAATTAGGATAATAATCCTTCCTTCTCCTGCTCTTTGTATGTCTGGTCGATTCAGACTGCAAACTCTTCAGGCCAGGGACTGTTTCTTCTTGTGCGTATGTACAGTACCTAGCACAGAGGGGTCATGGTTTTGTTTGGGGCCCCAATACAAATATTAAGGGTAATAAAATAATCAAGTTGGCCATTTTCTCTACTAATCTGTGTCTGACGATGGTTCTGGCCCTCAGCATTTTGGCCCATTATGATTTGCAGGCAACAGCAGAAAAGAAAAGGGATGATCAGGTCAAATGAGGTGGGAATGATGCTAAGACCACTGCTTATGGCTTAACGTTGCCACACATATATCTAGTAGGGGTGTCGATTCCTCGCAGTTAACTCATTCAATTAACTCAAAAAAATTAATCGCGATTAAAAAAATTAATCGTGATTAATCACTGTTTTAATCCCACCGCTAAACAATAGAATGCCAATTGAAATTTATTAAATATTTTTGGATGTTTTTCTACATCTTGGGTGAGTCACATAGCCTCTCTGTGCCTCAGTTTCCTATCTGTAAATGGGGATAATAGCACTGCAGTGATCGGATGAAATAAGTACCTAAGTTAGGCAGTCAGTGGTCAGGTGAGTTGCTTAACCTCACCTGCTGTGACTTAGTCCCCAGCTTGACCTTCAGTGCTGTATTTGACAGTTTCCCCCACTTTGACCACAGATCTCACTGGAAATAGACCACTTGTATCATGTAAACATTTCAGTGGAACAGCATCGCTAAGCCTGTTCAAAAGCTACCGATTAAAGTGAGAGGTAGGAGATGCCCAAGCAGGAATGAACAGAACAACGGACGGTGATATTTGCCCTGTGCTAGTCAAGGTGGAATTCTGCTCGCCGTTTAGGATGTGATTGCTAATCTTGTGCATTATTGTGCGAGGCAAATAAGGTGATCTCAATGGGGCTGTGAGAATTGTGTTGGCAAGCAGATGAAAGCGCGTCTCAGTGAACCTGCTCGAGAGCGGGTCACTAGAAGGGCAGGCTCTCTTCTTTTCCTTAGACACAGACTAGCAATTGGTGTCTGACCTCTGGCAGACCTCAGCAGCTGTTTGGTGGCATATAGTTCAGTTTGTATTATAGCCAGTGCATGACTGTAATTATGGCAATGCTCCTTACTAGGTGCAAGTAAGAATCCAATCAAAGCTAGACTCCCCTCTCTCTACACACACTGAATTTTTCCCTGGTTGATTATAAGTCACCTACAGATTCTGCTTCAGTCCAGAAAATCCTCCTTGAAATCCTAAAGTTCCTGAGTGGCATTCTCTCCCCTCCCCCCGCCCACACCCCATTTATTTTTAGGGACAATCCCCAGTTACGATGGGGTTGGTCCATAGTCTGCAAGGCATTAAGTAGTTCCAAGTCTCGTCGGAGGGGATACAATGCAGTGGCACGGCACTACCAGCCCGCACATCTCAAGGTTGGGATGCAGAGTCTGTATCCCAGAGGCAAAGTTGGAAAAGATGGTAGCCGAACTCCGCCGTTGATGTGCTTCATTCACAAGCCCGAACCAAATGCCTGCCCCTGTAACTCTTACTCACATGAGTAATCTGGTCTCCCGTGAGCGGTCACGTGGAATTTCCCAAGATTGCGGGAGTGATGGTGACTTTTTAAATGTATAGAGTGGTACAATCAGTGACTTTAGAGGAACTACTCTGCGGGGGTCAGGTTCCAAGTTGTGCCACCAAGTCTGCTATAGACATTGCATAATGGTGGCTAAAGCTGTAACGGGGGATGGTTTACAGCAGTGGTCTCCAAACATTTTATGCACAAGATCACTTTTTGAATTTAAGATTATCCCAGGATCTACCCTGCCCCTTCCTCAAGGCCCCGTCCCTTCTCTGAGGCCCTGCCCCGCTCACTCTCCCCCACCCTCACTCACTTTCACCGGGCTGGGGCAGGGGGTTGGCGTGGGGGAGGGGGTGCAGACTCGGGGCTGAGGCCAAGGGTTTCGGAGGGTGGGAGGGGGATCCGGGCTGAGCCTGGGGCAAGGGGTTGGGGTGCAAGAGGGGGTCCAGGCTGAGGCAGGGGGTTGGGGTGCAGGAGGGGGTGTGAGGTGTCGGCTCTGGCCCGGAGGCGCTTACCACAGGCGGCTCCCAGTTGGCCCCACGCTGCTCCCGGAAGCGGCTGGCTGCTGGCCTGTCTCTGCGGCCCCTGAGGGAGAGGGGGGTAGCGGGTCTCCGTGCGCTGCCCACGCCCACAAGTGCCACCCTGGCAGCTCCCATTGGCTGGTTCCTGCGGGGACGGTGCTGGGGGCAGGTGCAGTGCACGGAGCTGCCTTGCCCCCCAGGGGCGGCAGAGACAGGCCAGCAGCCAGCCGCTTCCGGGAGCACTGTGGGGTGAGGGGAGGCAAGCAGCCTGCCTGAGCCCTGCTCCGCCACCAGACTTTTAGTGGCCCAGAGATCGCAATCGACTGGCAGAGGCTCCAGGATCGACCCGTCGATTGGTGACCACCGGTTTACAGGCATTGCCAGACTGGATCAGACCTGAGGAGCTAGCCCAGTATCCTGTCTCTGACAGTGGCCAATACTAGCTACTTCAGAGGTCATGCAGATCTCCTTCCGATCGCTGAGCTAGCACTGGGTTATGCCCTGAAGTCCGAGGTTTTATATCCCTTCCAAAATGTTTGCTATGAATTATGATATTAGCAGATCAGACATATTAGGCAAGTTATATTTGAATGATTCATATCCAAACTTTGGCCAAAGCATCCAAACCCAGGGTGAATATTAGTGCCTGTGAACAGCCCTCGTAAGACCCATTAAGCATAGTTACAAGCCCTGTGCAGCACGAGTCAGTCTCAGCGCAAGGCCATCTTCCCAGCTACATTTTTATTTAATAAATACTAATATAAAAGTGCTGGATCTAAAAGCAACTAAATTGATAGTTTAATTTTCAATGCCGGATAAACATTCACGAGTGAATTTTAGCACGATGTGTGGGTAATTAATGAATTTGTAGAAGCTTTGCTGCTAAAGCTTTGAGCACAGGAGGNGGGGGGGGGGGGGGGGGGGGGGGGGGGGGGGGGGGGGGGGGGGGGGGGGGGGGAGGGAGTTAAAATTTCCAAAAGAGAAAAAGAAGATAAATAATTACCTGAACTCTAGGGATTCCACTAAAAACAGCAACTTTCATTAAAACGAATAAAAGCAAACAACCAACCCCCTCCCCCCATTAATTGAAGATTAAGGCTGAGATTTTAATTTTAGCAACGTCAGGAAATTCAGTTAAGATTCCCAGAGCAAATCTTAGCTGTGTCCCCGTGCACTTATATTCTTACGCAGCATAAATGCGGTAATACCAAATGCTACGTGTGGGCATGTAAGGCTACAGGACAGGTGCAGTTAAATTATGTATTGAGTCTCACTAGAGGATCGGCAGCAGAGGAATAAATGCAGTTCATTCCTAATTTTATATTATTGTCCCAAGAGTGTGTCACTTCGGCCAGGTCTACACTACAGACCTAGATCGGTGTAACCACGTCACTCAGGGGTCTGAAAAACCGACATCCCCGAATACAGTTATACCAACCTAACCCCCAGCGTAGACAGCGCTATGTTGATGGGAGAGCTTCTCCTGCTAGAAGCATCTTCACTAATGTGCTACAGCTGCAGCGCTGTATGTGAAGACAAGCCCTTTGCCCAGTGCACTGGGATCAGACATGTCCTAAACGTGCATGAGGGGAGAGAATTAACATTGTTGCTGGAACTTTACATCTCGGTTTCTTGACTTTGTGCAATGAAAGGGCCTGCTCTTGCTCCCACTGAAGATCTCATTCAGGCCCTGAATCTCCATCTTAATGGATTCTTGTTTTTTAAAGAGAAAAAAAAAAGAGAAAGCAAAGTTCATAGAATCATAGAATCTCAGGGTTGGAAGGGACCTCAGGAGGTCATCTAGTCCAACCCCCTGCTCAAAGCAGGACCAACACCAACTAAATCATCCCAGACAGGGCTTTGTCAAGCCTGACCTTAAAAACCTCTAAGGAAGGAGATTCCACCACCTCCCGAGGTAACCCATTCCAGTGCTGCACCACCCTCCTAGTGAAAAAGTTTTTCCTAAGATCCAACCTAGACCTCCCCCACTGCAACGTGAAACCATTGCTCCTTGTTCTGTCATCTGGTACCACTGAGAACAGCCTAGCTTCATCCTCTTTGGAACCCCCCTTCAGGTAGGTGAAAGCAGCTATCAAATCCCCCCTCACTCTTCTCTTCTGCAAACTAAACAATCCCAGTTCCCTCAGCCTCTCCTCATAAATCATGTGCTCCAGCCTCCTAATCATTTTTGTGGCCCTCTGCTGGACTGTTTCCAATTTTTCCACATCCTTCTAGTAGTGTGGGGCCCAAAACTGGACAGAGTACTCCAGATGAGGCCTCACCAATGCCGAATAGAGGGGAATGATCACGTCCCTTGATCTGCTGGCAATGCTCCTACTTATACAGCCCAAAATGCCGTTAGCCTTCTTGGCAACAAGGACACACTGTTGACTCATATCCAGCTTCTCATCCACTGTAACCCCTAGGTCCTTTTCTGCAGAACTGCTGCCTAGCCACTCGGTCCCTAGTCTGTAGCAGTGCATGGGATTCTTCCATCCTAAGTGCAGGACTCTGCACTTGTCCTTGTTGAACCTCATCAGATTTCTTTTGGCCCAATCCTCTAAATTGTCTAGGTCCCTCTGTATCCTATCCCTACCCTCCAGCATATCTACCACTCCTCCCAGTTTAGTGTAATCTGCAAACTTGCTGAGGGTGCAATCCACGCCATCCTCCAGATCATTAATGAAGATATTGAACAAAACTGGCCCCAGGACCGACCCTTGGGGCATTCCGCTTGATGCCAACTAGACATGGAGACATTGATCACTACCTGTTGAGCCCGATGATCTAGCCAGCTTTCTATCCACCTTATAGTCCATTCATCCAGCCCATACTTCTTTAACTTGCTGGCAAGAATACTGTGGGAGACCATATCAAAAGCTTTGCTAAAGTCAAGGAATCACACATCCACTGCTTTCTCCTCATCCACAGAGCCAGGGTTGTTGACAACAGAGCCAAGTTGTCAGTAAAGTATCTTATCAGGAGAGTCTTAACTCATCAGAAGTGACTGAACGGGCTTTCTTCAAAACTTCCCAGGCAAATTCACCACCGGATTGAGAGCAAACATGATAAATGTCAGTCTTAAAAGTAAATATTTTGGAAAGTTATAAAATGATGAATTTAGGGCCTTTAGGATAAAAGTGCTGAATCAACGAGAATGGTAATAAAAACAGCTACAGAGTAATGAAGTTCTGGCAAGAATAAGCAAAGATTGCTAAAAGCCTCATGTGGACAGGACAAAATACGGAAAGTTAACTTAATTTAAAATGAAGGATTATCCTTATTTAAGAGGAAGCCATTTCCAATAGCAATTGAATTACAGATCTCTGCATACAAATGCAGTAGGGTCACCTCTGCAATCAGCTGAAGTCCTTTCTATGATATATTCCTGGTTCAAGAGTCAGGATCCTTAGGATAAATACATGTTCCATAGACTCCTTTGTGCTTTTGAGAGTCTCTCCCTACCCATCTCTTGTAGGGGCCAGATCCTTAAACTGGATCCACACGGCCCACACAGAGACTTATTGACTTACCTGGAGTTCTCTGTGGTTGCAGGGATTTGCCTCTAAGGCCCAGATCCTGCAATGAGCTCCACACAGGCTCGCTGCAGGATTGGGGCCTGTGTTTTTAAAACCGACATGAGATGGGCATGTTCTGTTCAGCACCACCCCGCTGTGTCTCTGAAGGGGGGCCAACACCTCTCTCTCTCGTATAATGGTCTGAGTGGTTTTAGACCCTCTGCAGCCAGATGCCTGCACCTAAGTAGCTGGGGCCTTTAATTATAAAGATTTCTTTATAATCTATCTCCACAGCTTGCCTGGTTCTTTTAGGAATAGTCAGCTCCTCTATTAGAGTGGAATGGATACTAAGACAAAGTGATGGTAATAGTTTTCTTTCTTTAAGGATGTCCAGGAGAACTGTAACCCTTCCTTCCACGGCAAAGTGTTTTGGAGAAAGTAGTCATTAAGCAATTGCTCAAACATCTTTCAGAGACCCTATATCAGCAGTTTCAGCCAAATCTTAGTCCTCAGAAAGAACCTGCTGTACATCGTCTGCAATGACCTTCTGGCTTGCAGGTAGAGGATGCTCTCGTGTGTTAGAAATGCTTGATCTTTCTCCATTGTTCCATGTGATGGATCCTAAAGTCGTCTCTGAGTTAGAGGCAAGGCTGCCTAGAATGGACATGGGCTTAATAAGGGCTAGATTCCAAAGTCCGAAAGAGTTGAAAATGCCTTAAATCTTAGCAAACCATGAATGTCTGGAAGGATATTTTCCTTATTCAGTTCAATTTTGAGTTTTCCAAGTTTTATGCATAAAATTACATCTTAAAGTATTATTAAAACATTATCATACAGTGTTTGTTTGCAGTGGCGCCCACAATGGGCTTTCACGGTATTCAAGAAAGGACGGTCCTGAGGATGTCTCAGAACAGAAAGACAGAGATTAGGAGAAAAACAAATGTATAGAAAGGTTGGCTTGATTCATTATAAGCAGCACGGCAGAAGTGGGTCTTTAAGAGAGGCTGAAAAGTGGATATAGTAGGAGCGTTTGCAGCATCTAGCAACTTCCATCTGAGAATCACAGAGTGCCTTACAAACCCTCCTGAATTTAACCTTGTAACACTGCGGTGAGGAAGGCAAGCGTATTATCGCCAGATTACATGAGGGGAAAGTGAGGACTGAGAAATACAGGGGCAGTAGTAACCATTACTGAGCCTTACGAGAGGTAAAAGAATCCTGTGTTTTCTTCCCCACAGCAATGAGAAATTTGTCTCATTGAAGTTGCCCTGGAGGAGGTGCAAAGACCATCAAACTTGAGAAAACCCCAGAGTTCAGAGGCTTCCTAGTGACAACAGATCTCCCCTTTCGGATCGGGGGAGTCTTTCTCACGGGCTTTATAGGATGGTGCAAAAAGACCAACACTTGTGATAGGCCACTGCTCTGTACAGAGAGAGCTGTCATTGAAACAAAGTATTATTATAGCTTAGCTTGGAGAATGGGAACATTTCCTGGCCCATAATAATCAATTTTAGGATCCCAAACTAAAGTACATTTTCAAAATCACTTTGATTGAGGGGCAAATGGTGCCTTTGTTTACTCTGCTTGGTCATATTAGCAATGGAAAGTCATCAAAAGGAAACTGACTCTTACTGAAAGTTTCAGGTTTGTGTGCGTTGTTGTAGGCTCGCTTGTGAGAAGACATCGGGGCAAATTCACTGCTGCTGTCACTCTATTGAGGTCAATGAGCAACACCATCAGAGAGTTTGGCCCATCGGTCTCATAAGGGCTAATGGAGTTTAAACAAGCTGTGGCTACCTGTTGGCAGAGATATTGGATGTGAGTTGAAAGGGTATAGGGAACCCTGTTCCTTCCCTATCGCACCTATCCCAGAAGCAGTCAGAATGTTGTATCTAGGGTTCTCTGAACATGTGTGTGTGTGTTTGTAGGAGGTTACTATGCTTGTCAGCGAGAGCGAAAACCAGATCTACGATGACAATGAAAAGAAGGCTTCTTAATGAAAGTGAAAGTGTTTGTATCACATTCTGGGGTGATACAAAGCCTGAAACCTGGGGTACCTCACAAAGACTGGCTGAAGTAGCTCTCACCTGGGCCCCTCACAAACAGCCAATCAGCATGCAGGTCACACTCTGAGTGTCTGTGGATAGCTGTGGCCTGCCAGTCACACTCCAGTTACACTCTGGCTTCCACCAGCCTTGGTTACCACTTGCAGGGTGACCCCAACACACTCCAGGTCCTGGATTTTCCCTGAAAAATGTGTGCTCTGCACTCTGCAGACTTCTCTTGGACAGCTCAGATATTAGAGGTCTGTTGCCCATGTAAGGGGTCAAAATATAACAGTTTGCTACTTTAATTGGAGTTACCAAACAATTCAGTTTAAAGACAACACTGGATTAGTTTTGATTAAATAATAAAACACGTTTATTTAACTACAAAGAGAGATGTGGGTACAAAGTATTAAAGTCAGAAATTGTTACAAGAGAAATAAAGATAAAACACTTCCTAGTAGCTAAGACTTAACAAACTAGACTTGGTTCAAGGTAAAATACTTACCACATGTTCTCAGCAACGTACCTGACCATATTCTTGAGTCAGAATCTGCCTCCAAAGGGCTGGTTCCTTTGTTGTCTTAGGTGAAAGAACGAGAGAGAGACAACCTAGGATGTTTTTGCCCCTCACTTTTATAGTCCAGTCACCTTTTGAAACACATTTTCTTGAGGGTTGCCCATAGACAAAGTTCCTTCCCACTGTGAGTACGGAGACATGGAATCTTGTGATGAAAGAGGTTCCATGTTGTTGTTTGTTAAAATGCAGGTCGATCTGTTCTTGCTCCCCTCTATTGCTGAAGAATGACCACTTGACCGGTGATTGCCAGTCAACTTTGATGACACCTGACTAGAGGCCTTAGCTTCTTTTTGTCTTTGAGGAACAGGGTTTGCTGCCTCCCCAGGCTTGTCTGGTAAACACATTTCAGTCATAATTTCAGTTTATGTTCATATCTTTACATATAACGTTGCCACACAGATTTCACCATGATATTATTGACCAGCAAGCTCTTAGTTTTCAAATGATACCACGTAAGGCATATTCTTGACATAGATTACCATGGTGTGTAGGGTGTGACTACAGGGGTGCATCCAGTCACAGTTTGTAAGCGTGCAAAATTAATGTAAAGCTTTTCTGCAATGTTCGAATCCCGCTTCCTTTGTGAAGGTTTTCTAGCCTTCTAATCCCTGCTCCCCCTCACTTTACACTTTTTCTCTTCACATCTCTGCAGGGAGGTGCTATGCCCCTGCAGTGGTTCTGGAGCCCCATCGGGCAGACTGGCTGCATTGGGACCACACTACCAGTGTGTTCCCTGGCCATAACTGTCCCCAAGACAGTTATGGAGAAGGCTCTGTGGAAAGAAATCCACGCAAGGCTGGTATGGGGGACATTGGGGGAGCCTGTCTCCTCTTGCCGCACTCCAGCATCCTTAGGGAACAGTAACTGGCACCTCCTTCTACACAGGAGGAGGGACAAAAGAAAAATAGACCTGGAAAATCCATGTTTGAATTTTCCAGCTGTTGACTTATTCCACATATATATCTGGCGCAGGATCCAGAGTGGGATGAGGTCACCTTGAAAAGAAGTTCCAAGTTGCTCAGCAGGGCTCATTACCTGCATTTGCACATGACTACATTAAGCTCATTTTATGATGACTAATATCAGGCTAACACCCCTCAAAGATTCGCTATGAAGTACAGCTGCACAGTGCAGACTTCTCTATCACTGTCGTTCACCCAGCATCAAGGTGTTTCCATTCAGTACCCGAAGCTAACAATAAATCAGCAATATTCTGGGGGCAAGATTGGGTACATATGTGGCGTGGCTTTGATTCCGCTCGTCCTTACATAACTCTTCACCTCCTCTGAATTTGCAAGGGGCTATTAGAACAAGCTAGCATGTGAAAAGCATCATCTTGAGACCGTCATGGAAAATGTATTGTTTTTAATGTAAATCTAGTTGGACAACTTGACAGTTCTACACTGTGAAAAGCAGGGATCTCAAAATGTTTGTGTTGCTGCCGCATCTGAGAAAGGGAGAGTGTTTGGGCATCTCCTGTATTTGATCTCCTTCTCTCTCAGGACTTGTTCTTAGCTCGTAAGGAATTTGTTCTTTAATCTGGAAAATGAATAATTCAGTCCTCTAAAATGTAAAAATTTCCATTTCCTAACTTAGCTTCAAACGTACTCAGAGTACTACAGCTGGCCTCCTTACCCAGTGCAGGATTGTCAGGCTTTGCGGCCTTTTTCTAGTCCATTCAGCTCTAGAGTCCATCTCGGAGAATTCTGCTTGAAACTGGCTTCATCAATTCGCCCAGCATCATTGGACACTGCCTTGGAGGGTCTTAATTTATGACTCTGGGAAGAAAAGAATTGTATGCAAGCAGGATGCATGAAAAGTACATGATTGCAGGCTTTACAATGAGGATATTAGCAAGAGACGCAGTGGGTTGTATTATATTTCTGATGCAAAAGGACGATTTTGTGCTTAGGGGTGGGGTATGCAAGGATATAGAATAGGTAACACAAAGGTCAACAAATGTACATCTTCAGTGTACGTGAGGGAAAACAGTGCTTTTGTGTCACAAGAGGGAGCTATAGAATCTCAGGAGAGATTTGCAAAGTACAGCAGGTAGTTCACCAAGGGATAAAAGCATGTCTATTGAACCGAAAAATTAGTATCAAAACAAGACCGTTTCTTGGAAGACAGTCTAGGCATCTGTTAGTAGTAACATTTTGGAGAGGCTGAGGTCACTTTAAGTGAGGTTGGGCCCCTAAAATAACTGAAAAATAGATTGGAAGGGAGGCTTTTTCCATCAGTGAGGGCAGGTTGGTGCCAACTATTGAAATGCAAGGGAGGAGTTTTCCAAAGTTCCAAAGTACCAAAGAGAGACTGGGTGGAGGGAATAAAGGCTTCTGCTGTGTTTGTGGAATAAATGACCGTGTTTTTTACCTGCCACTAGAAAAGAAACCAATACCCGTTTTAAACTTATTGGTAGCCGAGGGTTCTCATGTCAGCATTTTCCAAGAATGGCCACTGAGTTTGGTGCCTCCATTTGTGCCTGAGGTTGGCCCCACCAAAACGGAGGCAACCAAAATTAGTGGTCACTTTTGAAAATTTGACTGGATGCCTCTGTGCCTCAGTTTCCCTGATCTATCTCCCACCAGTATGTACACTTAATGAGTTAGTGTTTGCAGAGTGCTTTGAGATCCTTAGGCAAAAGCCTTTAATGAAGAAATGCAAAGTATTTTATTAACTTTTGGTGCCGTGTGTGTCTGAGTCCAAAATCTAAATATAGAAAGGGTGGTGTGATGTAGTTGTCCAGTTGTGTGTGTTCTTTGGCAGCTCTCATCCTCCTCACTTTTTAAATTTTTGGTTTTGATCAAATACATTGTAATTCGTTAGACTGAAAATGATAATGCACCAGTTATGTGGTATTTTGCAGAGCTTTCAATATCTGGTTTGTTCCACTGCCACAGCATCTGTGTGCATTTGGTGACCAGTGGTCCACAGATCACACTAAGTGAGGAACCAAAAGCCATGTTCGCTCTCATTTCCATGTTCCTGTTTTCTCAGTCTTAGGTTCTGGATGACACGTTGCTCACTTGCATACTGCTTCTGCCTCTTTGTGTCTGCTCACTGCAAGGAGATCCCTCCTCCCCGTGTGCTGGTGCTGTATGTGTTGACCTGCCTGGTTCTCTTCTGGGACATGTGATTTTGCTTGAGGAAACATGCTGCTTCTGCTCTGCTCTGCTTTCCTGTGTCCTTTAAAGTGCTCTTCATACATCTGCTTGCATTTCTCTTTATGTTCTTCTCCTCTGTCATTCAGGTTCGTAGCTGGATGCCCAGAACACTCACAGTATAAATCCTAAATGAAACACAATTCAGTGGAAGGCAAAATAGCGGCCCAACTTTTCAAACCCGAGTGCCTAAGGTTTGGCTTCTAAATTCATATTTAGGCTCCTTTATACAAGTTGCCTGATTTTTCAGAGGTGATGAGCACTGTAGCTCCCCTGGGTTTTGGTGGGATTTATGGACGCTCAGAACATCTGAAAATCTGGCCACTAATTTGTAGGTCTCCAAATATGGATTTAGGAGCCTGATTTCAGGCACCCAAGTTTCGAAAATTGTTGTTTCAATTTGCAAATGGAAAAAATGAAGCACAAAGACATTAAGTGATTTGTCCAAAGTCACCCAGCAAGTCAGAATCAGAACTAGGGTCTACTGACCTCCAAAATGTCATCCTAGATAGTTTATTGCTGCTGGGCCTAGTCTGACACCCCCCTCCCCCTCCGCTGCTTCCAGGCCTACCTAGCTCAATCCAAGTTTTGTTACAAAGAATGTCTCTGAGTTCTGTTCTTCTCTCCTTCTCCTGGCTTCTGTCTGCTCCCAGCATGCACTGGGGTAAAAGGAGACATCCTCTTCTCCACTGATGTATAGGCACAGCATAGCTGTTAATCACTCTGTGTCTGGTACGTGCTTGAAGATTAGTCTGCTTTTGTCCTCAGGTGTCCTTTAACTAGTGTGCCGGGAGTCCTCTGCCTGCTCAGTGAAGCTAACATAGGGTCCGTGCTACAGCAGCAAGAGGATCTGGTTTGCTTTTTCCTGACACCAACAATTTGTCTTCCTCACTCGTACTGAGCCATCTTCCCACTAGTCCTCTTGCTACTGCCCTTTTTGGCGCAGATAGAATACTGCAGGACCAGCAGTGCGGCCAGCTCCATGTGATGCAGGCTCCTGAGGCACGAGGATGTTAATAAAATACCCAATACAGAGTCGGCGGGGCCATGAAGGAAAGACCCAGGGATGGGCAGGATGGCAGCAGTAGAGACATGTGAAGCTGTCAGGAGGGAGGACTGGAATTGTGGCGGGGGAGAAGTTGGAGGAGATTGGGAACTGCCGAGGCAGGTGAGACTGAGACTGTGCAGGGAGAGAGAGAGCCCTGGGTGCTAGGTTTGTATAATTTTTGGTGGTGCCCAGAACGGATTCAAGCAGAGCCGTCTCGTCCATAGGGGGCCTGGTGCCGGCAGCAACGAGAGACCCGGCCCCAGCCCACCCTTGCTCCGCCCCCTCCCCACCCCCATTCCACCCCTTCCCCCAAGCTCCCGCCCCGCCTCTTTCTGGCTTCTGCCCCCTTCCCCAAGCGACGCTGGGAGCCGGCAGGGCAGGGAGAAGCAGGGCAGGGCGGGCTGGGGCCGGGTTGCTTGCTGCTGCTGGCGCCAGGTCCCCCGCAACCCTCCCAGGTCGCCCTAGACCCAGCATCCCCCTGAAGCGTGGGGCCCCCCAAAGCATGGTAAGCCCAAACATTGGTGGAGCCGGGCCCCTGTTCCTAAATATTGGTGGAGCATGGGCACCATGGGCCCATATAACTCGCCCCCTATGGAGAGAGCATACCTCAGCCAGAGGAAGATCTTAATATGAAACAAGAAGTTGTCCGGTGTCTGGTTTTCTACCGGAACGCTCGGTCGAGAAGGGACCTTGGTGGCTCTGGTAAGCACCACTGACAGGGCCGTTAAAAGTCTGGTCAGTGGCGCAGTGGGGCTAAGGCAGGCGTCCTGCCTGCTGTGGCTCCGCGCGGCTCCCGGAAGCCACAGCATGTTCCCCCTCCGGCTCCTACACGTAGGGGGAGCCAGGGGGCTCCGGACACTGCCCCTGCCCCAAGCACCGGCTCTGCAGCTCCCATTGACTGGGAACCGTGGCCAATGGGAGCTGTGCAGCATGCAGAGCCACCTGGCCGTGCCTCCGCGTAAGAGCCGGAAGGGACCATGCTGCTGCTTCCGGGAACTGCTTGAGGCAAGCGCTGCCCGGAGCCTGCACCCTTGCCCCCCTCCTGTGTCCCAGCCCTGAGCCCCCTCCCACCCTCCGAACCCCTCAGCCCCAGCCCGGAGCCCCCTCCTACACCCCAAACCCCTTATCCCTGGCCCCACCCCAGAGCCCACATCCCCAGCCAGAGCCCTCATCCCCCACCCTGCACTCCAACCCCCCGCCCCAGCCCAGAGCCCCCTCCCACACTCCAAACCCCTCTCCCCACACCAGAATCCAAACCCCTGCACTCCAACCCCCTGCCTCATCCCGGCACCCCCTCCCATACTCCAAACCACTCGGCTCCACCCCACAGCTTGGAGCCCCCTCCTGCACCCCAAACCCCTCATCCCTGGCCCCACTCCAGAGCCCACACCCCCAGCTGGAGCCCTCATCCCCTCTCGCATCCCAACCCACTGCCTCAGCCTGGAGCCCCTCCTGCACCCTGACCTCATTTCTGGCCCCAACCAGATTGAGACACATTTGAATAAAGAGCAGGTACTATGCTTTAGGCAAGATAGCCTATTCCTATTCCTGAATTTGCCTGTGTTCGTCTTACTGGGGAGAGAGGGTGACCGTCAGAACGTCCGACCCTCAACCTTTAGGGATGGAATTTCATGGCATGGGCCAGAGTCTCAGCAGGTGCAAATTGACACAATCCCATAGACTTTCAGTGCATCTACCCTGATTTACATCAGCTGAGGATCTGGCCCCTGGTGTTTTTGGACACCCTTACCCTGTTTTAATTGCCACCCACCCCACAAAAACCTGACACCTCTTTTCAAGATGCTTATGTTGAAGGTTCTTGAAATATAAATGGATGTACTTATTTACATTTTTCACGTACATAGGCGTATACAAACAAGAATACTTATCTAGGGCTCTAGGCATTTGACATATGTTTAAACTATAATCCAGGTTTGAATGTGAAATAAATAAAATGAGTTACTGCACGAGCAGACAGCTTCAGATACTGAGGACATGCTAAGGCTGGAGGTTTTGTAAAATGCAGCCATATAACTATTGTTTCAGGGTTAGCATAATGTGGGTCCAGTCTGACGCTCCTGAAGTCATTGGGTGTTTTGCCATTAGCTTCAACTGGAGCAGAACAGGACTCAAATACGCTGACAAGTATATAAAAATGATTTCACTGTTGAAAGCAGAAATCTAGGAATGTGCCACGGGAAAAACGAAGATAAGAGGTGATAACACTGGTTATGATTCAGATCAATTGAGAATGCATGGCTCTCTTCACAGCACTGTGATACTATGCTGATGGGCACTAGTAAAAATGCCCATCGATAGATCACATTTTTCACTTACCTCATCTTACTCCATATGACTGTCTCAGCTAGATGCTCTCTCTTTGGTTTTTACCACTTGCAGTAAAAGAGCCAAAATGGCTGCCTTGCTTGTGTTTGTTGTGTAGGGTGCGTACAGCATTACAGTTTAAAAGGGGATATAGTATATCAGTGTTATCAGAACAGTTTAGCTGTTTATACATGAAACACTCGTGCCCATTATTTCATTAGCAGAGGTGAGAATCTTTTGGAGGTGTAGATTACTGTACATATTGCCTTAGACAGACTGAATGCTGCTGCTCCACCGGTGCAGAGCTGCCTTAAAGCCTCTGCAGCCAGCCCTGGAAGATTTACCACACGGTAGGGTACTCTGATGTTATAGTGCCAGCAGAACAGCATCATGTATCACCTCCCTTCCCTGCCTGCTGGTGAACCGGAATTTCTCTGTGCTGTGACCTCCAGCTGCTCTGATGGCCTCTTGTGGTCAGTGGCAGTTGGCACAAGTTAGAGCAGCCTTCAAGCGGCTTCAAGCCCAGTGGTCCAGGATCAGGGGAACATACAACTGGCTTACAGCCACTGTTATATCCCTCTATGCCAGGGGTCGGCAACCTTTCAGGGAGTGGTGTGCCGAGTCTTCAAATATTCGCTCTAATTTAAGGTTTCGCGTGCCAGTCATACATTTTAACCTTTTTAGAAGGTCTCTTTCTATAAGTCTAAACTATTGTTGTATGTAAAGTAAATAAGGTTTTTAAAATGTTTAAGAAGCTTCATTTAAAATTAAATTAAAATGCAGAGCTCCCCGGACCAGTTGCCAGGACCCAGGCAGTGTGAGTGCCGCTGAAAATCAGCGCACGTGCCGCCTTCGGCACGCGTGCCATAGGTTGCCTACTCCTGGTCTATGCAGTTGCGCAGGGCGCTCTGCAGTTGCAGCTGAGGCTTGGGGGGGTTGTATTCCTTAGCAGTTATAGAAATATAACAGGATGTAGCCTTCCAATCGCAAGGCTCACTGGCACAGATGCTTGTCAGAAAACAAACACAAGCATGTTTACTCTGTTGTAGTGTTAGAGGCTGATAAACCATTTGGGAAAAGGGAAGAGGAAAAAAACCACCACGACTCATATACAAACCCGACAGAACCCAGAGCAAATGGGCATCACTGAAGTACTATTCTGATTATACTGGGAAGCATCAATGTGATTGATGCTAGTTAGGGTGATCAGATAACAAGTGTGAAAAATCGGGACGGGGGTAATAGGTGCCTATATAAGAAAAAGCCCCCAAAATCGGGACGGTCCCTATAAAATCGGGACATCTAGTCACCCTAATGCTAGCAGAACCTGCCCTCTGGAGGCTACATTCCACAAACTTGGTCCTGGAAACCTTTAAGTGAGTAGTCTTTCTTCCCTTAAACAGTCCTATGAAAGGCTCTTTGCATGCATAGGAGTTGTAGGATTGGGCCTGGAAGAACACAGATGCATGATATACTGGATTATTATACGTATGATGGTCAAACCTCAATGCAGTGTGGAAATCTCTTTGGTTTTTTAATGTTGCTTCACTTGTTTATTTAAACGTGGATTGCACACACAGGCCTTGCAGGGGAAGTGCACTTTGAGGAGGGATTTCAATGAGCGGAGTTCCACTTGCAATGGCAGATGGAGAGAAAAACACAAAAGGGACATGTGGGAAGGCGGCTGTTTACCCTGGAAAGGGACACAATCTCATCTGCTGGGACCCGCCAAGATGGAAAATAAGTCAGAGCTTCTGACAAGTTAGGGGTTTTGGAAGCTTCCGCAGCTGTATTGAAGACATATTTTTTTTGTAATTAAACTGAGCCAGTAATTTGGGAAGCATGGCTAGAGAGTTAAAAAGGCATAAAAGCGGCAAAGAACACAGTGACCGTATTTATAGTATCGATAGCCATCTCCGTTTTGCTGCTACATGTTCCCCTGCGCTCTGAAGTACAAAATGTAGCAGACGGGGGATAAATGAGTTTTTATGTAGTGTTTGTCCAAAAGCAATTCCCTGTATTGGTCCAAGAGCTGCCAGTTTTCCTCCAGGAAGTCTTTTGCATGCTCTTGAGCCAAATGAAGAGCTTGGCACCATTTTATATTACTCTAAGCTTTTCTGAGGACAGAACAGTCCAGTCAGCATCAATTTTCTATGGATCCACCTAACACCGGCTTTTGCCCTATTAGGTACGTGTTTAAACCTGATCGAAACCAGCTATCCTAAACCCAAGGCGGTTACTTAGGGTGTCAATCAAGGCAGAATTTGGCCCTTAGGTTTTAACTTGCCTGAGAGCAGGACCCCTACACTGTTCCTTGTTCTCTACAGCTCCCCGCATGCTGTCACTGCTCAGCAAATAATAAACCACTATGGTGCTAATAATACAAGAGTTTCTTAAGCAATGTGGCCAGCCAAACTGTTGTAAAACTGGTTTGAAGAATGTGCCCTAGACGGATAGACTCTGGGAGTATGTCTACGTTTTGGAGCGAGCGGGACTGAGCCCTTCTGCCTGGCTCAACATACTTAGGTTAGCAGGGCTCGCACAAGTGCTCTAAAAATAGCTGTGTGGCCAGCGCTTTGAAACTGGGTCTTGGGCTGCAGCTTGGGCTTGGATGTCTAGGGAGGGGGGTGGGCTTCTGAGCCTGAGCTCCACCCGAAGCCACAACTTCAAAGCGCTGGCTACACAGCTATTTTTAGAGCATGCATGCGAGCCTTGCTAGCCTAAGTTAGTTGACCCGTGCTGGGAGGCTCGCTTCTGCTCGCTCCAAAATGCTGAGAGACAGACCCCACAGGGCCCTAGAACATGGGCCTGGATCTGTTTTGTGGAGCTGTGTAAAGGGCTGGACGTGATCCTTGCAATTACCCAGTGCATGAGAGCTGCCAGTCCCGCTCTGCAGCACCCCTCCTCCCAGTCTCCAGCACAGGGGACTTGGCAGGGATGCAGTGGGAGGGGGCTGCATTGTGACTAGTATCACCTAGACAGACAATCCCTTAGGGTAACGTTGCATCCAGGATGTAAGCTAGAGCAGCCTTTGAGGCTGCTGTAACTTACTATAGAGACTGGGCAGGCCCCTGGAAATATTGGGACTGCAAAGGTGGTTTGAAATCTCCTTTACTCTCCCACTGTCTTCCTGCACCAAGCCCAGGGGTGGAACTACACATTCTGGCCAGTCAAACCAAGGCAAAAGCTCTTTTAACTGCAACTATTTAAATCAGCTTAAAGATCGATTTGCCAACGTGGGTAAAAGCCTGGTTTCGGATGGGCCTGTGGGGGTACCACTGACTGCACTTCAGCGCCAGTGTTGTTGCTTTTGGCACAGAGAGTAGAGGGTTGTATTAAACATCTACAGTCCCATGATGGAAAGAGAGAGTGAGCAGGGAATATATAAAAGGTCAGGCTTGACAAAGCCCTGGCTGTGATGATTTAGTTGGGATTAGGTCCTGCTTTGAGCAGGGGGTTGGACTAGATGACCTCCTGAGGTCCCTTCCAACCCTGATATTCTATGATTCTATGAAAAGAGAAGGGGAGATAAAAGAAGAAGTGGAGTGAAGCCCTCAGTAATAGCTTTTGGAAATAAACTCAAAGTCAAGCTAGCTTGTTTCCTGTAATTGCAACCTCTCCCAGGAATAGTTGGATAGAGGCTGTTCTGAAATAACTTTATTTAGAGGGAGAAGGAAAGACTTGGCATGTGCAGTAAATAGAGATGAGCAGAGGGGCTGTGAGAGAGGTTTGCCAAACCTCATCAGGGTGGCTTTGCTTTTGCAAACGCTGGTTGAGATAAGGAGAGGGGAGTTTGATACAAAGGAGCCCCAATTTCAAAGCGCTGGCCGCACAGCTCGAGCACTCGAGTGAGCCCTGCTAACCTAAGTTTGTATCCTTTGTATCAAAACCACAAAAGGCTTGGTGTGGATAGGATAAAAGGATCCATGTTTGGCTGACCTCTCACAGGCAGGGCCGCCGAGAGCGGGTTCGGGCCCCGGTGAAAAATTTTTTCCGGGCCCCCCAGCAACAGGGCCGACGAGACGGGGGGGANCATGTTTGGCTGACCTCTCACAGGCAGGGCCGCCGAGAGCGGGTTCGGGCCCCGGTGAAAATTTTTTTCCGGGACCCCCAGCAAGGGCGGACCGGCTAAACAGGGCCGACGAGACGGGGGGGAAGCCGGGCCCCGGGCCCCCTTCCGGACCGCCGGCCCCCAGTAATTTGTACTGGCTTCCCCTCCCTCTCGTGAGTCACAGGAAGCTGTATTGATAAGGAACCATTGCGAATCTAGCCCACTTGCAGTCCCTGAGGTGAATGAAAAAATCGGAGTTGTGTCTCTCAGACCCCTAAACGAGCACCGAGGTCTCGTGGTCCACATTGACCCTGAGACACCCAGCAAGAGGCAGAACAGTCTGTGTACGGCCCCAGGGCCTCTGTGACTTCCTGCTGTCTCATGGTAGCACAGCTCCCATTGGACCTGTTCTACCATGCCCTCCACCCAGTGCTGGAGGCAAACACTCCCTCAGGAAGGGACTTGCAGCCACACGGGGGGAGTCACTATGGTAATTTTTGGGTGGGTTCCTCCTTGACTAATTGCCCTTGTCCCATGGCTGCTGCTCTGCTCCTTCCCTGCCCCCTCCCCAAATCATGCAGTACCAGCCCTTCCTTCTCCAGTATCCCAAACTCTAGTCTCTATTCTGCAGTGTTGCGATTGTAGCTGCACGGGGTTATCAGTCTAGTCACAAAGACGCCGGCCTGATGTGGTTTTGTAGGTGGCAGCTCACAGAGATACACGCCGCCGTCTTTCCGGAGGCAAGGGTTCTGAGAACAGCTGGCAGAACTGTTCACGGAAGGGTGCGGGCAGCATGTCACGCTGCCAGCCAGCGGCACCCTGGCATTCTAATAGGCTTGGAACTCTAGCTGAATGTTAAAGACAGGTGGTGGGCAGCCCTTGCATAGGGGGACAGTGGGCCGGACAGTGCAAGGATCACGTGGAAGGCAGTGTGGACTAGTGGATAGAGCACTGGCGTGCTACTCAGAAGACCTGAGTTCTAGTCCGAGCTGCTGCTGGGTGAACTTAGGTAAATCACTTCACCACTCTGATACTGCCCTTTGTAAAGCGCTTTGAGACCTATGGATAAAAAGCACTGTACAAGAACTAGGTATTATTATTAAGGAACCTTATGCTGTAAATCACACATGTTGGCCATCCCACTGCCCTCTTGACAACAGTTAACCAGCCACAGAGAGGAGCCCTGGTATAGGTTGGCGCAGTGGGCATACTCCCTTTGTGTGCTGAGTACGGCGCTTTTGAGTGGCCCGAATGTAGCGAGGCTGGCATGCAGCCCCCTCCGTGCAACTTAGGAATCAACTGCCACGGTTTGGCTGCAAGTGACCCGACAGGACAAATGGCTTGCCAGGTTTCATCTGAAAAACGGCTTCTTTTTATGATGTGGGAAGGAAAGAAATAAACCATGCAACTCCTGTCGCAATAGTGCAGATTCCAAACACCACGCGTTTGAGAGAAGGATCTAAACCATCTTGCTTCACGGGGGATAGGGGACCTGGCTTAAGTAACAGGGTTAGGAAGAAACTTTCCCTTTGAGGAGGTTATTCTATAACTGCCTACTCTAGCATCTGCAGCTGGCCAGTGCTGGAGATAACACGCAGGGCTAGGCGGAGCCCTGCTCTGATCCGTTCTGGCAATTCCTATCTTCCTGCCAAGCAATTTAAAAGTGAAACTTGTTGGCACACAGTTTTTTAAAAAGGAAATACTGTCTTTGGACTCAAGCCCTGCACACGGCACTGCTCGCTGTTAAGCACAAATCACAGGATGTGTTGGGAACACACCTGCCCAGAATTCATTGTTTTGGGACACAGCGGTACTAATACAGCCTGCTTTCTAATTGGAATATGGGCCCTGGTGATAACTTAATAAAATCCTGCTGCTGCATCTGATTTATAGCTGACAAGTGAAAATGCCACCAGATCAATACCCTGCCCCATCGCAATGAATTGGCTTGGGTTTATATGCTTGGCTGAGTATAATTTGTTTAAGGTTAAAGGCTGATTTTTAAAGTGGAGAGCACGGCTCCACGCAGATCTTCTGTGCAAAGAATGTCACCCAGAGTACGAGGATGATCTCCTCTGTGTGTGTGTCCTGCGCGGGGGGTTGACTGAAAGTACATTTGAATGTAGAATCATAGAATACCAGGGTCGGAAGGGACCTCAGGAGGTCATCTAGTCCCACCCCCTGCTCAAAGCAGGACCAAGACCCAGACAGATTTTTACCCCAGTTCCCTAAATGCCCCCCCGGATTGAACTCACAACCCTGGGTTTAGCAGGCCAATGTTCAAACCACTGAGCTACCCCTCCCCCCTGAGGGTTCCTTTGATTAATTGTTCAGCGTGTAGAGTCATGGTCCACGCCATGTCGCACTCTAGGCTTGATCCAACGCCCAGTGAAGTCAGTGGAAAGACTCCCACTGATTTCAGTGTGGGCATTGGATCAAGTCTTGTGCTCCCAAAGAGGCAGCTTCCTAACCCGGCGCCGCCACTCCTCAGTTGTGCAGACCCCTTTTCTAAATGAAACCAGTGTGGCTCCTCTACGTGAGGGGTGGAGTGAGAATCGGAGGTGTCTGCCCCTGGAGTGTGCATCAGGGTGCCCAGCTGTGCAGGAACTCCCTGTGTGCTAGCCCACGGGGAGGGCTGGGCTGCAGGATCTATTGTACTTCCTCCACTCTCAGGGACGGCAGATGGGTTTGCAGAGGCCTTTCCAGCTGTTACGCAGCAGAAGCACCTGTGAAGCAGATTCACTGCCTCTGAGTCTGAGAATTCCTCTGTCTTATCCCCGGGAAAGCACCTGAATCACAGTGCTACAAACGAGGCAGGCTTGTGGCCCAAGGATAAAGAGCAAGGACGCCCTTTAGTGCGTCTCGTTACCATGCAAGGGGCTTTTTTTTTGAGAGAGAGGCAAGTTTTCCTGGCTGTAATCATAAAATTGTGCCTCAAAAGGGAGATTGTCACTGTAAGGAAATGTAAAGCCCGTCCCATCTGGGAAAAACCTGCCTTGCCTTGTGCCATCAGCCCGTGCCCCACACGCCCATTCAGGTGATAGGCTCACAGTGTCCCAGGGACCCCTTGATGCTAACTGGCAGATGGCATAAGGGATGCATAGGGGTTTGCAGGGATCTCCAGGGTCCGGCATCTGCATAATAGTGCATCAAAGGATGGCCCATGAGGTCTCTACCAATAGCCAGTCCACCCTGGTCATCCTAATCATTGCGCGCTGTATGTACAGATGATATTTAAGGAGTTACGTATCTATAATGAAAACTATGTTCTTAAGGTAGGTCAGCAGAAGGCGATGAACAGGTTCTGTTCAGACGGGGGTAGGAGACACTTACTTCCCTGGCTGACCGCTCTGTATTGTGTGTCTGAAAATGTGAGCCACCAGCTAATCAAAGTTCGCAAAATCTACAAGAAAGAAGAGTACAGGAAAAAACCACCAGCCAGGGGTGGGTGTGGGGTGTCTTGTTCTCAAGTACGACAATAAATTGTTGGAATATATCTACGGGTCCCGGGTGTTACCTGTACCATTACCTAGGAGACAGCCAGCATGCATGTCTTATGAACGGAGGATCACAGCCTGCCAGGCTGTACAGCGCTGGGAGAAAGACTTTGGGGTGAGAGAAACGCTACAGGACCTGAAAAGATCTTGCTAGACAAGGGTAGGCTCTAGAATGTGTGTTATGATTTTACTTTCTATGTAACCATTTGTTTCCATTCATTCTACTTGCTCCTCCTCGAATCTCTGTTCTTTGTTAAAGAAACGTATTCTTGTGCTCACTGTGAACTTACCCAAGTGCGGTGTGTTAAGCGGAGCGGTGACCGCGAGGTGAGACTGGGAAGCTGGGGTGTGGTATGCTTTGAGTAGCAGACCTGTGAATTCTGAGAGTGTCCAGTGGACCAGGAGCTGGACATTCCAGAGAGATGCTCAGAAGCTCGAGTGCGCCTATCGCCAACCTGCAGGGGGCAGCAGCGGAGAGGGGAGGGTTTGTGTAGCACGTGGCTGGTGCAGTCAGGGAGCTGACCCCTGGTAGGCACAGACGAGGCTTCCTCACGCTAAAGGGAGATGGTAGCAAGGTGCCACTCAACGCTAGGTGTTCCTGGGAAGCATCACACACACAACGCAGTGAGCCAGTGCCCAGCCCTGCTTCCTCTTCCAAGGATCTTGGGTGGGAAGGCCAGCCCTTAGCCATGAGACTAGGGGTCAGGTTCTGACACCCTTAATCCCACTGAGTAACACTCTACTCCATTGCTCCGTGGGACTATTCATGGAGTGGGGTACTGCTCAATCTGAGTAAGGGTCCCCACATCTGACCCTGTGAGAATATTAAAAATCAGACTAATCATGGTGATTGCATAATGCCAAAACTTTCTTTGTGTCATTACCAGTTAATCCTTTTCTAATCTCCTAATGCTGTTTAGTAGCTGTCTTTGTTGTCTTGCTATTCAAATGTTGAGTGTAAGAGAGATTTACACCGAAAGGTATTAGGAAGGGTTATATGAAGATTAGACAAGATTTGTGCAGAAAAAAATGGATATTTAACACTGACATTTTGAATTTCTACATTTCAGGGATTTTTTTTAAATTGAGATTTGCATTTTCAAATAATTTGTAGAGGACTGATTGTTTTCCAGTGGAAAATTCTGTAACACCTGATGGCTCCTAATTTTTCTTTTTTAACTCCAAAAATTATTTTTTGAAAAACGAGCCAAATTCTGCAGTTTACATGCAGGAAAAGGCATGAGGATTAATCTCACATGAATCAGTGAGACCCCCAATCCTGCACACCCTGAAGCACCATCGACTTCAATGGGGCTACTTGTGCGAGTAAAGTTAGGCTCCTATGTACATGTTTCCAGGATCAGGGCCTTGCTCACGTCCAAGGGTGTAAGTCCAAATCGGGATTCTGTGGTGCTGCCTATGTAAAGTAAAATGAATCTTGCAGCCAGGTCAGCATGGGCAGCCTCTTACAGCCATGCAGAAATCCGTTGCTTCACCTGGGCAAAAGGGTCTTTCAGTGCAGATCCTTTTTAGCTCCATTGACTCTCACCTCTAACTTCCTCCATTGACTTCAACAGAGCAATGTTGATTTCCACCGTCTGAGAATCTGGCCCCTTATTTTTCCATTACTACGTAAACATAGCTTGAATTTTTACATAGGGAAGCTTCCCCTGACATCAGATACATTTTTAAAACCAATCTTATCTTGACTAACCAAGGCCATCAATTCTGGCAATAAAGAGAGTAGCACTCAGCCTAAACCAAAAACCTTCATCCAAACATCTCCAACCTTTGTGGAAGTTTGGATCAGAACTTTGTGGCTTGGATCCCTTCCTAAAAGATACAGTCTAGTATACTTAATAAGGACTCAATTCTTAATTCCTTGAAGCCAAATCAAGACACAACACAGTCTGTTCCAGTTCCCTTTACATTGTAAGGGCCTGATTCCCCAGTCTTTTACCTAGTCTTTACTTCGGTGTCTAGAATCTAGCCATTTTCTAAAACCCATGGCTATTTCTAAGAACAATTCCTGGATGCTTCATGTCCTCTGGATGCAAAATAAATGGATAGTCACTTGGTGATTCTCACCCGCTGCTAAACATTCCTCCTTCCAGTTTTCATTCTCTGTTCATGATGCATTTCTTTCATTGCCCCGTTCAACAGAAAACGTTCCTTGGTTCAGTTGTGCTTAGGTGATCCAACTGTTTAGAGCGAGAACAGAAGGGAAAGAGAGGAACAAAAATCCACCTTCAAAAGTGATTTTGGATGCCCAACTTGAGACACTTTGAAGGGAGCTGATTTGTAGAGGGTGAGTGCTCAGTGCTTTCTGTGAATCAGGCCCCCCTACGGTGTCTCCGGTTGGGCACCCAAAATCACTAGACTCTTTTGAAAACTGGCCAAACCCTTTAAAGGTTATTGTGACCATTTGTAACCATTATGCCACATTGGTGATGATGTTCTATCACTGTAAAATGTTACTCACCAATGTGGTAACGGTAAATGTAGGAAGTTTACATTTCCACTGGTCAAAATGAAAATGACTCTGCGGTGCCATCTAGGGACGGTGCGAGTGGCACATGAGAAGTTGCAAGTTTGCAGCGCTCTCCCAAACTCTTCTACAGTAAGGTGCTGTGAGGCGAACTTATGCTTGTCCCATGGAGCTAGCCAGCCATTGGGTTCTTCTCGGCTGATACTCTCTTTTTATTAAGGTACTAAAGAATGCTCTCAGCTAGCTAATTAATTGTTGAGTCTTTAAAATATATGCAAGTATGGGAAGAGATTTATCATAGCACTGACATGCGCTACTGTCAGCATGACAAGCATAGAACAGAAGTTTCTTCGACACAGAGGTTCTCATCTGATAAAGAAGAGGCACTTCATAATTACAGAATTAGGAAATGCAGACAGCTTATTTTACTCATGCCGGTTTTGTTAATAAAACTTCAGGGAAGCAAATAATTATTTGACATTCAATTACAGCTAAGAAGTTTTCCCTGACAAATAACTTATTTGCTGGGCTATTTTATTATGATGTCTAGAGATTCAGTACAGTATGTTGGAAATTAATAAAATGGATTTATTCCTATTGATGCAAGGGACTGTCTTTCTAGCATATACTCACTCTGTATTCTGCTGCCGGTGCGCTACTGAATTGCCTTGCTAATATTAATAATCTCTCTAAATGTGATAAACCTTTGAATTGCAGGCACACTTAAAGCAAAGGCTCCCAGACTGTGCCCTGGTGAGACGCCCAATGACAGTTTGCCAGAAGCTGGAGGACTTTTGGAGCCTGATCCCACAGACCCTCACTTTGGCCAATAATTATTACAAAATTTGATTTCAATGGGACATCTTAGATGGCTGATTGCTTGTGTGGGTTCTCACTGGCTGAATGGCGTCTATGGATAGTTCTGTCATCACTGCTTAGGGTCACCTTGTGGACGTGTCACCCATGAGTTTCTTGCTCTGCCCCCGTCACAGAGTATTAGTGAAGACGGGAGGCTGACAGTCAGCCCTGCTGATTCAGGATTAGGACAGCAGAGCCGGGTCAGCCTAAGGGAGGCTCTGAGCACAGGAATCAAAGGGTTTGTCTGCTCTGCAATAAAACACTGGCAGCAGGCCCATGGCAGATGAGTCGGGCTCATAGGGTTGGGCTGCAAGGCTATAAAATTGTAGACATCTGGGATCAGGCGGGAGCTGGGCTCCGGGACCCTCCCCCTGTCACAGAGTCAGCTAACCTGGGCCAGCCATGGGGGTTTTATTGCAGTGTAGACATACCCAAAGTGTGGCTTAAATAAGAGCTCTAAAATTCTGCTTAGATCTATTTTCCTACTGTTTAAGCATCTCTCTCTCTCTCTCCCTTTTTTTTTCTTGCTTACCCCTTTAAAATGTGGATCTTGATGAGTCTCTAATAGGTGAGATTTTTGTGGTACCTTTGTCAATACTGAAGCTTGGTGTAACCTTAGGTGATGCCGAGATACTAAAAATACATTTGGCATTGGCTGACTTAACTGTCATGCTTCTGAAAGCGTTTAGCACCAGCTATTAAAATCAAAGAAAGGATTTCCACACACAGATTTCATATTTTTGGAGCATCCTTGGACTCTTATCTGTGCCAGAGGTTAGTATTTCTTACCTTATAATTATTTCATAGGAACGTAGGACTGGGTCATCAAATGCCGCCCCCTGCTATCTCAGGAAACCATGTCATATAATCATATACTTTCATATTAAAATAAAATTCAGCAGCCCCCCCCCCAATACCAACGGTGCTGCCAACTCTTTTTATTTTATTGCAATTCTCACAATAATTGGTATTTTTCTTAAACCCCCAGTTCCTGGAGTCATGCGATCACATCAGAATCAGCTTTTTTTTTTGTTCCCAAGTAACTTTCTAGCCCTTATGGTTGCAGGTTAAGGCTTGAAAACGTGAATCCTAAAGTTTCAAACCCCAGAAAGCATATAAAAAGAACCCCATTTGATTATTTTACAAATCTTATGATTTCTAAGCCAGTCTCATGGTTTTTTGGGGACCTGATGCATGATTCTTAAAATCTTGGGGTTGTCATTATTGGATAACATACACCGAACTGTATGGAATTTAGTAGCTTACAATCCTGCACCATTGAAATCAGTGGGAGTTTTGCTCTTGCCTTCAATGACTTCAGGAGCAGACCCCTAGTATCCAGTGCGCAACACGGGTTGACTGTGCATCTGAAAAACTCACGATTTTGCCGTGGTCTCAGCCAGTCCCAGAGAATCATAATGGTCATCCATTTAGCAGCCGCTCATGTAATACTTCTGAAAGCCTGAATGGACACATCAGGTTGCAAGGCCTTCAGCGGCAGCACTATATCTCCAAGGAGGTATTATAGTATGTCCTGAACAATAGCATTGGCTGCCGCTGAAGTGAGTGGCATGGAGCAGGAAATGTTTCATCAGTGCCATTAACTAGGTTCATTTCTATAATCCGTGGCTGGGAAGCTTATCAATAGGTTACAATGCATTTGCCTGTATGGCATCAAAAATATAGTTGTCTTTTCGAGCACAATCCGGAGAGGCACACGATTCCTTGCTTCAGGTCCATACAACTGGAAAGGATCACTGCAACCCCATGACATAACCCCGTTGGTAAATTTATCAACCTCCATTGGAATGCTAGTTAGGTGGTTTGCCCCCACAACTCCGATTGGAAGCCTGTTCCAGAACCTCCCTCCTCTGCTGGTTAGAGTAAGTACCTGCAGAACTGGGGTCTGAGTGCTGGTGAGTGGTAGAGAGCCCTGGGTAATAAATGGTAGAGAGCCCTGGGTAATGGGAACAGCGATCGTCCCGTCCCCTCCGTCCCCCCCGCATAACTCCCACTCCCAAACCCAACCTAGTGGGTCAGCCTCTGGCACTGAGAAGGTCGTTCTGCCTCTGGTCATTTCCCAGCCTCGCTGCTGAGACTGCCAAGAGCTGCCCTTTGGTTTATGACACAATGACTGTGTTTATCTTGCTTTAATTTACAATCAAATACCTAATGCATTTCATCACCATCAACCACGCATCGTCTATGAGGACCGTTGTGCCAGCCCTGTTGATGGCGTCGCACCAGGCATCGTGTAGTCAAGTTCCCAGATCTGGCTCAGTCTTGCAAATCCAGCCTTGCAGAGGGTCAGGGCGTGCACCCCTTTGCGCATCAATGCAGAATTTGAGAGCACGGTGGGCTGGCATGTTTTTGTCCATCCTGGCAACATGGCCGAAGAGCATGCAACACCGTTTTTAAGTAGAGTGAGCCCTTGAACATTCACGTTTATGGCACAGAATGACTCACTTGGCTGTATTTACTGCTTTTGTTCACAGCAGTAGGAATTCTACGTGATTCTGATTCTCTGGCAATTTGGGAACATCCAGAGGTGCAGTGATTTGTAGATAGGCCCTGTCCAGGAACTGGAGTAATAAATTGCTAAATTTGATCAGATTTTGGTGGTTCCATTTCCACAATGCTCCCCCAAGCTCCTCTAGCTCATTCTGATATTCACTCTGTTATCGTTTGTTTAACTCTTTATGATGCTACATAGCAGGGGCTCGACCCTGTCCTCTGTCGCTCCAATATGTTTGAGAGCGCGAAAGAGCTTTTAACTCTATCCCATCCCTGTGCAAATAACAGGGCACAATATTTCCCTGGTGCTTAATGGGTGCCAGCCTTCACACCTCATTGAAAGTTGTGGTCTTCCAGATAGGGTGATCTTCCTATCTTCTGAGGAAGTGTGTAGCTGTCAGCCATCTAGGCCCTAAGCCAAAGACCATAAAAGTCATTAGCTTCACTGGGCTTTGGATCAAGCACCTAGTGAGTAAACTGCAGTCATCAGCATGCTATGCTAGCTCCGGGGGAACTTTACTCCACCTACTCTGTGGAATCCTGCGCTGGCTTGCAAAATTCTTAGAGCAGAAGACACACGATGCACAATCCCTGATCTGCATAGCAGCACCGGCCAGGGCCAGATTGTGCTCTTAGGTCATAAGATCTCAGCTGGTGAACGGGAGAGCACTTCTGCATATGTAACCGGTTATGTAGAGATTGACTTTGAGGGATATGGTTAAAAATATGAAGAGATCCAGATCCTGCAGTCAATCTGTACATGTAACTCTCATCAAAATCAACTGGAGTCTGGCCTGAGGGACCTGGCCCTTTAAATAAACTATATACATGTGATAATCTAGCAACTGGCTGCTGAATTACAGTGAGTGCAGTGACTTTCTTATATACAAGTTATTTTTTAATTGTTACATTAAAATGTGTTAAATCATTAACACAACTCTGGGGCCCAGTCCTGCTTCTGCTCACAAGACTAGCTCTTACACCAGTTGCTACACTGATTGCAATGGGATTACTCACACGAGTAAGGAGTTAACCACATGAGTACGTGTTTCCAGGATCAGGCCTATAGACAATCAGTGTGACTAAAGATAGGACTAAAACTCAGTGAACAGCTGATTCCTATAGGCAGCGAGGAGAGTGGAGAAGCAGCCTGTGTTAATTTGAGTAGTGATTGCCATGTGAATATGGTGCTGAGAGCACTTGCTGGAGTAGAGTGGATTGTGCCTGGCAGCATCAATCTGTGGTTGTGGCTATTGACATCTGTATGATGTATATGCATCCATTGCTCACGAAAGGAAAATGCCATCCTGTTGGAAAGCTGTATTGGGTGAGCTGAAAGGATCTGTAAGCCAATGGGAGTTCTGACTGAGTAAGGAATTCAGGGTTTGGCTCTTAGCCTGGTTGGGATGAGTTGGTCCTTTCCATTGAAAACAGAGCCTGCTGCTCGGAACAGCTTTTGCTTTTAAAATCTGTTGCACGTGCAATGCGCTTTGCACTTGAAAGTTCTTTGTGATGATTTTCCCAGAAGGGGAGTGAGATTCATAACTACACTGCTTTAATCTGCAATTATATCTAATACCAAAACCTAGCATCCCCTTTCTTTGCATTTGTTTGCTATGTCTGTTTTTGTCTCTGTTTGTATTTTTTTTCTCTTTTGTACCATTCATCTCTTTTATATTCCAACAACATAAAATGAACTGATAACGGCCCTTTAGCCTGTCATCTTGAAACTCATGCTCAGCCTAAAACAGCCAGTGAAATGTAAGTGTCTCATATTGATAGTCTAGCAACTGGCTGCTGAGTGACCAGCCAATCTCAACGGATCTATACACGGTGCATTTCATGTAGCTATCGTAATAATGATATTCAGGCAACAAAGACTCCCTTGGGAGACTTGAGGCCTGATCCAAAGCCCATTGGAGTCAATGGAGATCTTTCCATTGACTTCAATGAGCCCTGGAGCAGGCTCTTAGTATGTGTAGTTATAGTGTTATCCATATTTCCACTAACCATTTGATAGCGAGTATAATATACAACATACTCCTGTGAGCTGCAGATTAATGAAGGGTGACAGAGGTGCTTTTGGAAATTATATTAATCACAGAATCAACGCTGGACCGTCGATTAGCCCTGACCCAAGGCGGGTTAGAGCTAAATTCTATCAGGCTGAGGGGAACCCTTGCTCCTCTCCTGGGGCAGATACAGTAACAGTGAGCTAGGTGCCAGCTGAAAGACAGATAATTGCCAGCTGTTTGGTCGCTGCAATTCCTTCCCCATAGGGCAGTTCATTGGCCTCCCCTCGCAGGCTCGGAGTCCCCTTGCACTGTGCACTGGCAGGCAAGTTGCCATCAGTTATTCAGCCCATCAGAATTGGTTTGATTGCGCCCCAGTTATACCCACTCCAGAGGAATTGGCGTTTTGGGAACGCTCTGGCAGCCAGTTCCATTGCAGCAACACTGTTAGAGAGCTGGGGAGGACAGGGGGCTCCAGAGCTGGTATGGAAAGGCAGGGTCTCCGTGCAGATGGCGCTGCCCTTCTGNCCTCCCACAGGCACGCCGCCGAAAGCCGCCTGACTGCCGTGCTCGGGGCGGCAAAATACATAGAGCCGCCCCTGCCCACAAGGGAGCATTATTCCTTCCCCCATCCCAATCGCGCCCGATTTAGACGAAACTCTGTTGGAGACTCTACAGAATTTCCCCCCCTGAAGTCTCTTTCCCGCAGAAACAGCCAAGGGAGAGCTCAGTGTAGGGCACGACAAAGTGTATGTGACCTGATGGCCGTTGTAGAAGTGTATTGGAGGTCATAGAAAATGGGGGGAGAACGTGGGGGGAGCCTTCTGACTATGGTTTGGCAGGAGGTACAACAAAAGGTACACCCGGGGTAGCTGCAGTGCACCTGTCCGTCCCAGTAGCATCTAACCTCACATCGGAAGCTCGTGTTCGTATTTTTTCATGGCTGGCACTAGGGGTGCTGGCACTAGGGGTGCTGGCACTAGGGGTGCTGCTGCACTCTCCTGGCTTGAGGTGGGTTCTAGAGGGTTTACAGTTTGGTTCAATGGCTCGCAGCACCCCCACTGTAGAAATTGTTCCGGCACCTCTGGCTGGTGGCCAAGGCCAGTTAAAAGTGATTGCCCTGTTACTGCCATCAAAACGCAGTATTAAAACTATTTAGTGTGACGGCTGCCATCTTGGCTGACACATCAAGGATTGCATTGGGGATCTCCAGAGTTAAAAGCATGAGCTGCTACAGCTTGAGCTAAAGAGGCAAAGTTCTCCAGCTGGGGCCGTAACAGACTCCTCGAGGGCGTGGATCAGGCATTGAGGAGGATCTGTAACACACATGCACCAGGTGGTTACGTTAGCACGGTAATGTCAGAGATTTAACAGGACATGATCTGTCTGGCAGCATTTTCTAGCAGCAACAATCCACTTCTGTTGTGGGCTTGGGGTGTAGATGTTTTACGAATACGGCTGGGAGCGAGGAACTCTTGCGTTCTAGCCCTGCTACTGACACCGAGTCTCTGGGGGGCCTCGGGGACGTCATTTAGCATCACTGTGCCTTTGTGTCCCCATCTGGGCTAACATTTACTGAGTCACGGAACAGGCTGTGCTGCGGGCAGGGCTCCGCCTGCTCGTGACAGGGTGAAGCAGGCAGTCTGGACTCCATGCAGGGCTGTGCGGCAGTCCATAATCCAGCTCTGCTTGTGAGCACCGTGACAAAGGGGGAATTTAGAAGTGAGCCAGAAAAGGGCCAAGGGCAGAGCTGAGGGGTTGGTGTGGATCAACCAGTTATTGCCCCCACAGAGACAAAGCACACAGGGTGCAGGAGCTACTCCAGTTCTGAGACTGGGATAGCAGCCAGAGAATGGCTCCCCTCAGGAGAGAAGCGTCCTTTCCCCAGTCCTTTGAGGAGATCCCAGGGCACAGCTCAAGCAGTGAGATACATGCAGGGGGCAGGATATGGGGCTAAATGACTTTGACTGCTATTTATGCATCATCACCTTCAAGTACAGGGACTGACTGCTGCACCACAGTCAACAGTCCCAGCCATAAGTGGAGGAAGCGTGTCCATTGGCTGTGGCTCTATCCTGCAACTCAGGAGATTCATGTTTGAATCTCTGCTCTGCTACAGGCTTCCTGGGTAACCTTGGGCAAGTCATTTAGTTTCTCTCTGCCTCAGTTCCATCTACAAAATGGAGGTAATAGTCTTCCCTGGCTCCTCAGTCTCAGTACATTAATGTCTGTGGGGTGCTCAGATGCTCTGGTGATGGGGCCATATAAGAATTTTAGATAGATAACCGCTGGAGCTCGCAGGTACTGTGTAATATGCCTGATAGGTGAATCCTTTTTGATGATTATCCATATACAATAAAATCAGTGCAAGGAAATGGATACTAGATGTGGCTTGAGAGCTGTAGTTAATATTTGAATCTCTTTGCCTTAAATCTGAAATATCAATACATGTATATCAGCATGCACTTTGACTTTATCCGGGTTACAATTCCAGTGTTTATAACAAGCAGGGAAAAGCCTAAGTGAAGAGATTAGAAATACTTCAGTTACATAAAGCACCAGAAAGAAAGGTTTTGTTAATTGTCGATCATTCGGCCAATGTTTTCAGAAGTGGCTAATGATTTTGGGCACCTCAGTTTTTGGATGCCTCAGAGGGGCCTGATTTTCAGACAGTGCCGAGCACCCGCCCTCTAAAATCCGGCCATTTTCAGGTGTCACGAGTTGGGTGCCCACAAGTGAGGCAACCAAAATCACTAGTCACTTTTGAAACACTTTGGCCTTAAACTCACCAGTTGTTGAGGTAAAATTATGTTGGATTTAGGGAGAGTGAGGCATATTTCCCCACTCTGCTGCTTGCATAAACATGAGGTCATGAACTAATGTACTTTGGGCGAGGGAGACAAAGCCTGTCTCCCTTTTGTTCCAAGTGATCTTAGGTCCTTCCCACAGCAGTGACAATGCAGATATAAAAATGTAAAGCACACAAGCAGGATCAAAGCACCTATCTAAACATTACCTCCTATACATAAAACCAATCGCCTATTCATAACTGGAGCAGAACCAGATGGCCAAAGCTCATGTTTTCTCAGCCAGGGATGCTGATCCTTTTCAAATTGAAATCTGCAACTAGAGTTATAAATAGTAAATGCAGACATTTTGGTACCAGTTTTGTTCCGTTGTTTCTAGTCTCTTTTGTTATCCAAAAGCAAATTCTGCTGTTGTGTAAGTCTAGAAGGGTTCCTTATGTTTTGGAATATGGCTCCTGAGTTGTTTTGTAAATGCAATTACAGCTGATTTTTCAAAATTTTATTTGCAAAGGCTTGTACCATTGGCCCCTTTCTGGTGCTAATATATTGCTCTTGTCTGAAAGAGATGGCATGAAATGCTTGAAATTGCACTATGCTTTACACACAATCCCGTGGCAGAGTTGCTATGGCTAAGGCCAGGGCCGGCGCTCCCATTAGGCGACCTAGGCGGTCGCCTAGGGCGCTGCTATTTTGGGGGCGCCTGCGCCCCCGCCGCCCGTAGAAATTTGGGGGCGGGGCCTTCCGCCGCCGCTGTTGGGGGCAGGATTTCGGGGGCGGGACCTGCCGCCGCCTAGGGCGCCGGCAAAGCTGGCGCCGCTACTGGCTAAGGCTTGTCAATGACTCCATTATAAACTCCTGTTTGCAGAAGTTGTTTTCCTAAAACAATCTCTATGCCGTGTTTATTTTATGCAAATGTAGAATGACTAGAAGTTTATTAGTGGATGGTTAAATGATTGCATAACGGAACATTTCTTTGAAATGGGATGAGTCCATCATAAAGGCTGCTGTCTTTTTGTACTTTGGAGGAGGGGGGGGGAATCTATTGTAAATTTTAACTTCAGAACGCTGATTGCCACACAGCACTGGAAATCTATTAAGTACATATAATTGTTAGAAAAGTGGGTAGCTTTACATTGTGTGCTGCAGTGTAACACGCTGTGGAAAAGACATGATCACAGTGGAGGCCAGCTCATGCCTATCAGAGACAGAAAGTGGTGTGGAGACCTGAAACCCCTAGCAAGTGCTCGAGTAGTACCAGTTCTGGGAGTGGGGCCAGCCCTGGCACGCTCGGGAAAATGCAGGGCATTCAATTGTGGAGAATAGAAAGGGAGAGGCAGGGACTGGGCCAGGCACCATCCAGCCCTTAGTGTCTTCCAGGAGTGCCTCTTTAAAATAGTATTTCACACCAGCTCCCTTCCAAGCAGGAACAAGAAACCAGCATCCATTAGGATGGGGCAGTTTGCTTCTCCTGGGGTGCCCAGCCTGCTCTGTGCCAGGTGCAGGGCTGACTGTGGGGTCAAGACACTATGTCTTCCCCCTGCTCATCCCAGCTCCTCCTTAGTATTGGTGCATGGAGGGAACAATTCTGGTCCCCTGCCCCAGAGCACACTGCTCTTTACAAGGGGAACTCAAGAGCGGGCTGGGGAGAAGGACCCCAGGCCCTCTTCCACCAAGCACCAGAGTCCAGGTTGGAACTCGCCTTGATGCACCTACCTCTCCTGGAGTTGTTCAAGAACCACTTGGGGTTGTTGGGTACCATGCACCCACCTCTGTCCTTGGCTGCTACTCCGCAGCACCCATTGAAGTGAGGGAGCAGTGCATGAGTAAGTGGGGGCAGAACCGGGCTAATCATTGTACAACTGGACAAAGTAGCTTATTAAGTGTTTAAAACAACTTTGTGATTCCTACAAGCTGCCTTCCCTAGGAAGCTTAAAATGTGGCCTTCTAGGTCAATGGTTCTGAACTCTTTCATACCACGACAGTCCTGGGCCCTCCTCCCACATAGCTGGGAAAGGTAGAGAGGTTGTGACCCACTGTATATTGCAAACCGCAGGCTCAGAACTCCTGTTCTAGGTTGTTACCAAAGCCACACGTGCGTAGTGGACATGAAGTGTGATTAGTGGCGGCCCTTAGAATATTGCCAGCTTTACCCAAGACAAATCAGCACAGTTACCTCCCTGCCTGCAGCATTCCCTTGCACTCTGCCATGGTTACTATAGGAAGTATCTGGACTACTTTAACATGTGTTTTTGGAAAGATCTGGTCTAGTTCAAACAGGAATTATTTTGGGGCAGTTCTCAGGCCTGTATTATGCAGGAGGTCAGATCACAATGGACCTTAGAATCTGTTAAAACATACTGACGATATCCACTTGCAAATACTTGTATAGAGCCTGATTCTGGCACCCTTGCCAAGGCACTCTTTAAGCCACGGTGATTGGCACTGCATGAACCTAGGTAAATGTTGAATAGTACTTTACTGACTGAAGTAGCCCCATGGAGTTCTGTGGTACTGTTTAAATGAGCAAAGATGGCGGAGTCAGCCCCTTAGTCGTCTAAGACGGTTGGCAAGATATGACGGGCCACCACCGTATGTCCATAGAAAGACACACAAACTGGCTTCTTCAACTAAACTTTCTCACAGCCATAATACAAACAACACCGAAGAAAGGGAGAAGGTATAGGAGCTGCCTCAAATGAAGCAGGGAAGAATCTAGACCAAGTGTGGCCTATATATATATTGAGACTGTGACAATGTTTGGGCCCTAAAGATGCCTACAGTATAAAGGTTAGCTAGCTGACGGATAGATAGGTACTATATATTTTGTTGCCCTGGCTTTTATGAGTTTAGTGTCCTTTAGGAGACACATTATTCAAAGTTTATTGAAAAAAAACCAAACTAATTTAATTGTAGGATATTGTCACAATAAGGGGACCAGAAAATTGTATTGCAGAACTCCCTTGCAGTTGTCACTGAGAAAGCTCCTGTCTGCTGTGTGAACAGAGAGAAGATATTATATGTGAAACCATTGCCTTAATCCAAAGGGGTTGCATCACTTTAAAGTTGAAGGAGAGCATTAGCTAATATATTTATATTTTAACTGCTGCGCTTAACAATGGAATGAAAGAAAAGTGTTAGCAGAGGTCAAGCATTGTTTGAATGTGTTGCAAATGGTTTCCCAGGGAAACAGCGAATCAGTACTCATAGCTTGCTGCAGCATCTCCAGAACAACACTAGATTCCAGCCATAGCCGAGTGTTTACTATTGTACTGGGGACCAAAAGCAATGCAGAGGCTAAAGACGAAGTGAGTGTACGTCTTAGGAGAACAATTTAAAAGGATGAAGAAACATTCAGCGAGAGTGGCACCATTAGCATCTTACAGTGTTTCTGAATTAAATTCACCTATACCGGACGGTAAATGCTCTTTTACTGCATATCTACCCTTAGGGATGCAATTAGTTTACATGCTACTCTTGTTCTTTTCCAATGTATATATCTTATATTTTTTTAAAAAGTAACTGGAGCCTTTAAATATTTCTAGCACTTTATTTCATTTTTTATTTTAAAATGAGTGCAGTCAGAAATGTCTAGTTTTTCAATATGGAACTGGTATGGGAACAATTTTAGGTGGAGAAACTAATATTAAAATGAGGCAGAACTGAAAAAGTTGGTTTGCTTTTGTTTTCACTGTTAGAAAAGGTACAAAATTTAGCTCTGTGCTAGCTTCCCCAGTTGTCCGTAGTATTTATATACCATGCTCGAGATTTAGCCCTACGTTTTAAACATTGTAATGTGTAGCACTAACTTCCTATGCTTGCTGTCTCTTGACTTAAGATAGAAGAGACAGTAATAGTTCCTTTACGCTGGTCCCCTTCCCCTTATTTGTTAGAACAGTAGCGGAGATGAACAACTGCATAATACACATATGCTACAGAATAGCAATTGGGAGGAAAATGTTTCCTATGTTATTGAACTGAGATGACAACCTAACATAAAGTGAAGCAGGAATGCTCATTTTCATTCCCTGCTGAGTGCTAACTTCACGTCGCTCTTATTGCTCAGCGTCACAGATGATCGCTATACATTAGCGGGTGATATAGATAAAAAGCTTGGAACATAAAATATATAACAATATATTTCTGGGTATAAATTAAAAAAAGGTTTGAAAAAGCCTTTACTATTGCTCGGGTTCATTTTATTTGAATATATGTCCATAGGAATTCCAAGCTTTAAGTACTTTCTTGCGAGTTTACTATATTTTAATGTAAAATATCTCAAAGAGCAGAGGAGTTCTTTCAAAAGTTGCTTACTGAGGCAGAAATTCATTTTAAATTTAGTATTTATGGTATGTTGTTAAGGATGCTCTTGCTGTGGTGTTGTAAGAGGCATTGCATCTCTGGTTTGATTTTTGTGGCTCTTGCTAGCAATGGAAATGTTATTACTTTGCATTGTATGTTAAATTCAGTACTTTGTTCATGATGAAAAGAAAATTATGGCACTTTAAAAAATACTGTATAGTGCCTATCAACAAAACCATGATAGCAGTGTGACTTAAAGTTCCTGAATCTATAAGGACATGGCTGGCTAAATTTCAGGTGGGACTAGTTTCCTATACAAGCGCAACTATTTTAGAAATCGTCTATTGCACTTTGGCTTGGGCATAGTTGTGATATGTGACATTAATATTTATACAGTATGTTTGCAGCTGGTCTAGTTAAATTTGTTTTCCGATAAAAGTCTTAAAGAAAATCAAAAGTGCAGCTAGAGCTGAGTTATTATGTCGATCCTCTCTGTGGTCCTGTGGCACCTGATTTAAAGAAGTGCTAAATGTTCATTCATATATTCAACCGCTGGTAAGTGTCTTGCTTTAAAGAAATGGTATTCAAATTATAATCATTCAGCTCAGTTAACTCACCATCACCACTGGTGAGCTGCTATTATTGGTTCTTGTTGTTATTGGAAATGTGGTAGCACCTAGGAGCACCAGTCATGGCCCAGAACCCCGTTGTCTTTAGGTGCTGTACAAACAGAGAACAAAAAACGGTCCCTGCCCCAAAGAGCTTACAAATGAAGTATGTGACAAGAGATGGTTCCCTAAAGGTTGCCACAGTCAAAACACTGTGAAGAATACCAGGTCCAGGGCCCAGTCTTCACCTTATCCGGACACTGGTCTGCAGCCCCTGGGGGACAGGAATGTCTGTAGTCCACCTGAGGTTACACTGGCCCACTTCCACAGAGAAGAAGAAAACCCAGCTGTTTAAGAATAAAAGGCTGTGGACTATGGGGAAGTGGCCGGATGGCAGAATTTATCATTTCAGACAGGTCAAGGATGAAAGCATTTGTCCTACAGATGAAACTAGCAAGGCAGAACAAAAATCAAAGCTCCTGCTAGCTCATATATTAAATGCAAATATGTGCAGCCAGATTCACAGGTCTGCAAAGATTCCAGCTGGCCTTTCCAAAGATTCTTCAAGGAGGTGGGCACCTGACTTCAAATGAATGAGTTTTGGGTGCCTGACTCCCTTAGGCTCCTCTGGAAAATCCCAGCCTCAGACTGGTCAGACCTTGTTCGACAAGTTATGACACCATCATAAAAAAATGATTTAGTTATGACTTACCATGTATGAAGACTCAAAATTACCATTTTCAACAACAACATGGAACCAGCAGTGACCTGCCAAGAGATTTGCTTGTCTCTGCCCAATTCCTTGGGATAGGTGTTCATATAGCAAATAGCCACTGGCAGCAATTTTTGCAACCTTACTGGGAGCCTCAGTAGAGGCCAAGGATTGAATTAGCAGGGTGGCTGAGCTGTTCTTGAGAGGTGACCTTTGGGTAGTGAGGCACGTGGGTGGGGGAGCAGATATACACGTGCATTGTGGCCGATGGTGCTGTACCGCTTTTGTGGATAAACAGAGACTGGAGTGTCTGTAGTTTTCCATCCAGTACCTCTCTTGATCAGTAACCAACCAGAGATCATAATCAAATCTAAACGATACCCCAACCACACCCACAAATACCAACTTGTATTATGTCCCTCCTTTCCCAAAAGTCTGAGGAAAGAGAGGCCTTTCCCAGAAGAAGTGGCAGAGATTTTTCCTATCTGTATAAATCCCCCTGTGACAAGAGGGTCTGGTACCAATAGTGAAAAACTCTATTAGGGATCACCCTCTAAAAACAGCAGAGTTGTCTGAGACTGTCTTTTGGCCTGGGAATCCCCAGTGACAGAAGCCTCTTCAAAACCCTCCATGCACACAATGAAATTAGAAGGGACGTTCTCACCATTGGACAGTCTGAAATTTCACATGGACTTCCTCTGTGTTGTGAAAGCCTTGGGGTGGAAGGGAGTTCCACATGAATCCTTTTAATGATGTTCCCCTCTACTGACCAGCATGGAGGGAAACAAAGCAGCAACAAAGATGGAAAGAAAGGTGCTGGATATGGTCTGAGAGGACAGGAGTTGCAAGTCTGAAAGCTCCCTTGTCTGTCTTTCCCCCCACCAAGTCCAGGGGATTCCCTTTGAAAGAGTAACATGTGGAAGAGACTCTACAGGGATTTAGGCTTGGGGCAGGGTCAGCTAAAGGGGTGAACCAAGGAGCAGTTGCTCTATGTAGAGTGCTCTCTGGGAAAAGAAACTAAGGCAGCCTCAAATCTTTCTGAGCTGTGGGTGCTCAGCAGCTCTGGAAACATGCCCGAGGTGCCTCAAGTTGGGAACCCCAAACTTGGGGCTGCTTTTGAAAACACTGGCCTTAATCTCAGGCAATTTGTCATAGAGTTTGATGCTGGTCTGACCAGCACTAGCTCCTCACGGCAGCATTAGTATGCTACGGTGAGGCTAGGAGCATGCAGCGTTGTGAGAGAGCAAACGGCAGCAGAGAACGTGAGCCGGTCATGCTGCCTGGGGTTGAGTGGAGGAACTTCTACTCCGTGTCTCTCATGAGGAATCTGCAGGGTTGGGACCTGAGAATTCCTGGGGAGCCACCTAGAGCTGGTTACAGGACGACCTTTCTGTTTCAGGACAACTTTCAAGGTTTTGAAATGTTTTGTTCCAATGTGGCATGAAAGCAAACACTTCAAATGTTTTCATGAAGCAGTAGAAAAATGTCCATCTCTGGAGCAAAACCAGCAAGTTTTCAGTTCTGGTGTCACCTCAGAAACTTTCTCGCTGAAATCTATACATCTCCACAACACATTTCTGCTTCAACGCAACAGCCTATTTCAGTGAAAATGTACTGAGCAGCTCTAGAGCTACCCACTCAGTCTGCACAGCAGGTCGTGCCTCCCCAGGCGTCCATGGGAAGGAAATATTAGCAAAGTTTTGATGTTTTTCTGATTGTCTCAGAATGCCACTTACGCATTTTACAGGGTGCTGGGAAATAATGGATTGGCCCTTCCATTGGCTCTTCTCTGTCTGTAAAATGAGGATAAGAATAGTTCATTTATCCCACCCTTTGATTTGTCTATTTATGTCACAAGTTAGGCAAAGATCCCTACTGGGACTTTAACACATGCTTACAGTTAAACCCAGGCTTAATCCTGTCATGAATTGGAACCCTAGAGTGTGTGTGTGTGTGTAGCAGGATGATCCGATGACCAGCTGGCCTAGTGGTCAGGTTTCTGCCGGCCTAGTCATCCCAGAGGGGGACCCAGCTGTGGCCTCAGTCACCCCTGCGTGCTCCAGTTGCTCCCACAGAGATTCTGCCACTACAGAGGAGTGGGGTGGTGTTGGGGGGGGGAAGGAAAAAAGTAGAGGGCTCCAGGCCCACCCACTCCAGTGGGTCTGAACCCAGAGCCTTAGGGGGTTATTAAAGCATCTGTCCCAGTTATTGAGCTACCCCAAATTATGTTTCCGCTGGGTCACTTCTTACTAGTCTGGAGCTCCTCAGTTTGGGGCATGGTCACTGGCTTTTCAGACTCTCCTCCATCTCTTAGTGACTTGTGAAGCCTTCTCTTTTAGGGCTTTCAGCTCCCAAAGAGGGGGAGAATCCAAATGACTGCTGCTAGAGCAGCCTTCACTAGGCTGCTGCCACTCCTGACCCAGATTTCAGCATCAGCCTTGCTTTCTGGTGCAGTATGCAGCTCCTTCCCCCCTTCTCCTGGACTTCTACCAGTGTCGTGTGGAACTGTTCCTCCACTGGGAACATGCCCTATGCCCTGCACATGCTGAGGAGCAGGGCCTTCCTAGCCCAGGATAGCTCTACTACCAGGGGTGTGTGTGTGTGTGTGTGTGTGTGTGTAATATATATATAAAATTGTAAGGCCCAGATATCTCTGTGAATTTATTACACTGTATAACAGTAGAGACCGTCAATCATATTGGGGGGAGGGATCGCTCAGTGGTTTGAGCATTGGTTTGCTAAACCCAGGGTTGTGAGTTCAATCCTTGAGGGGGCCACCTAGGGATATGGGGCAAAATTGGTCCTGCTAGTGAAGGCAGGGGGCTGGACTTGATGACCTTTCAGGGTCCCTTCCAGCTCTATGAGATAGGTCTATCTCCATATATTATTATTATTTGAAATATGAGTGGTTTCTCTCATAATGTCCAAAAACTGAGCTGGAGTCTCCTCTCACAGCAGTTTTATGCCAGTGTAAAACCATAGATTTCAGTGGAGCTACTCTTGATTTACTGCAGTGAAAGTGAGATCAGAATCCAGCCCATAGACAGAGCTGTGTCTGTCTGAAGATGGCACTAAATAATAGCATTGAGTGGATTCTTGGGCTTTTCAAAATGATTCTTTTGTGTGTGTGTGTGTTTTGTGTTGGGGGAGGGGGGAGGTTTATAACCTCTTATTTTAGGAATAAAATGTATAAATCTGGGAAGCTATAAGAGGCAATGCACAGTAAGTTTTATTACAAAGATGGTTCATAATAAGAGAGTTGCTTTTGACATGTGTTGCTCAGCTTTAGATCAAATGTTTTGTGTTTAGGTATCCCAACAGCCAATGCATGAGCACCAGTTGATGGGCCTGAGCCAAAGTCCATTGAAGTCAATGAAAATCTTTCCATGAACTTCAGTCAGTATAGGGTCAAGCCCAGTGGGTTAGGCACGCTTTGTGCTGCCATGTTTGTGGCAAAAGATATCCCTTTTTTCATTATTTTAAAAATATACGTTAGAGAGAGATGAAATACAAGGACCCGATTCTGAAGCTCTTACTCAGGTAAACGGATGGTATGTCTACACAGCAAAGAAAAATCCATGACTGCCGACTCAGCTCGTGGGGCTCAGGCTGCGGGGCTTTCATGACTGTGTAGATTTCCGGGCTCAGGCTGGAACCTGGGCTCTGGGACCCTCCCACCTCACAGAGTGCTGGAGTCCGGGTTCCAGCCTGAGCGTGGACGTTATCACAGCAATGAAACAGCTCCGCAGCCTGAGCTGGCTGGCAGGGGCCAGCCGCGGGTGTCGAGTTGGTGTGTAGACAGACCTTCAGTGGCCTAGTTCCTTCCTTCCCACAGAAACTCTCGGCAGGAAATCATAGAATCATGGACTATCAAGGTTGGAAGGGACCTCAGGAGGTCATCTAGTCCAACCCCCTGCTCAAAGCAGGACCAATCCCCAACTAAATCATCTCTCACAAAGCCCATTTAAACTGACATCAAAGGGTTTGGATCAGGCCCAGAATGCCCTAGGAATGTTCTGTTGGGGGCAGGGTTAATTCCTCCGCACACTAACTTCATGGATTCCCGAAACATCCCAGATCCTGTGTCTCCACATTGATCTATGTGTAAGGGGACTGTTGGCCCCTTACTAAAACTCAGTGGGGGTGTTTTGGTTGGCTAGCTCCCAATACCAAAAGGAAGGGGAAGGGTCGATGGGAAATCAGGACCCTGAGACTGACAGTCCACAGGAACAACGGGGAGAGGCCAATAGTCTAAGTCAGCCTGATTGACAGGGCGGGCAGGCTAATGAGGGAGTCAGGAGGCCGGGGTGTGTGTGTGTGTGTCCCATCCTCCATGCGAGCTGGAGTGGTGCCGAACTAAGGAGAAAGCAGGGGTCCAAGCTGAGCTGGGGAGCAGAGCTGCTCCAGCCAGAGCCAGAGAGAACCAGAGAAGCAGCCCAGGGAGCAGGTCAGAGCTGGGAGCAGAGCCACAGCAGCAGCCCAGAGAGCAGACCTGTGCTGGGAGCAGAGCTGCAGCAACCAGAGCTAGAGGGGTCAGAATTGCAGCCCCGGGAACTGGAGGAAGAGCAGTAGCAGCAGTGCTGCGGCAGAGTGGTAGAGCTGGAGCTGAGGCAGAGTGGTGGAGCTGGCGCTGGGGCAGGAGCAGTCTGGAGCTGGGTGCGGGGAGCCTGGGGAGAGCGAGGGGGACCCTGGGCAGCGGGCCCAGTGCAGGGAGATGCCCCCAGCCAAGACGCCCTGCAGGCCAGACTTGGAGGGGGATTGTAACCTCGACAGGGTGGGGGCGACGCTGGGAAGAAGTCGTCCTGCCACTAAAGCCTGAGGGCATGTGGCCACCGCCAGAGCAAGTGTCTGACCCGCAGCATCCCTGCAGCACAGCCAGGGCCTGGGCAGGAGTCCTAGGACTTGTGAGGAACAGACTGAACTTCCCTTACATTCCAGAGACGCTGGTTGGCTTTGAACTGTATGTAATGATCAGTGGGTCAGGGAAGCATCCAGTGCAGAGAGAGCACCCCAGAGTGGGGATACCCTAGCCCCTGCCCTAAGTGACCACAACAAGGTTGGGGGTCGAGCCCCCCAGGAATCCTGGGCCCAGCCTTGTTGGGGTTCTGAGGACTCTGCCACACAGGGGAGTGGAAGGGGAGCTTTCGAGGTCAGGCAGGCCTCTGGGTAAGGGAAGTGGGAGTGAGGACTCAGATCCTTTCGCTAGCCCATCTCACCAGGGTAGTGTATAAGCCAGGAAAGTTCCCCACAATAGCGGGACCATTCCCCCGCTTACATATGCCTCCTCCACATCCCTATCAGCATGGCTTCATTGGAGTCATGCTGCTTGGACTTTCCCTACCAATGGCTGCCCAGGAATTTGTCCTTTAAGAGGATCAGTCATGGTGCAGAAGAGATGCCACACAAAGGATAATGCAGCCTGTGGCCGTGTTAACTTCTGAGTGAATTCTTCCTGGGGTGGGCAGAGGGGGTGGCTGCGTGTCTCTTTGAGCCCTACCCTGCGGCCAGCTTCCTTCCCCGCCACAGATTCCTGACCCCATGGATTGCCCTCTCCCAAGAGATCTGTACACACAGGTTCTCCTTTGCATGGGGAGTACTTGGGGCAAAGGTGGAAACATTAGGGTCCTGAATAGAACTGTTTTAACTGAAGCATTTTCACAACTAAATATGGAGTTTTGTCAAAATCAATTTTTTTCATAGGAAAAATTTTGATAATTTTTTTTTATGGGGAAAATTCAAAATGTAATGTTCTGTTTTGAATTGACATTTTGGAATGTTGACATTTTTAAACAAAATGTTTCGATTGGATATGTCGTTTGTTTGTTTCAATTTTTCCAAATCAAAAATTTTCAGAACGTTTTGTTCCATGAAAATTTTTGGTGTGTGTGTGTGTGTGTGAGAGAGAGAGTGTGTGTGTGTGTGTCCGTCCTGTTTTTGGACAAAAACAAGGTTTGAAATATTGGAATTTCCTGGGGAATGGAAATTCCATTTTCCAAACAACTCTAGTCCTGAGTGTGGATCACATGATTCAGTCTAATGCTTCTAAATCCAAGATTAGCTCAATACTACAGTAATTGTATGGCCCAATTCAACTCCCATTTAAGTCAATACAAGCCTTTCCACTGAGCTGGGTCAAGACCAAATTCTAAGTACTCTAAAATGTATCATTCTCCATCACTGAGAGAAATAAAAAAAAAATATAGCCAATATATTTCAAAATGCAGTATTTCATTCTCCATCTGCCAACCTCACAGCAGGAATTATCTCATAAACATTATTCCTGGGGCTGTGCTGATATTTTCATTGATGCTGGCGCATAGAGATTTTTATTTTTGGTGTCATACAAATTGAAGTTATTGCTGTTTAAAGAGAAACAGTGCTATTCATTTGAGTATGGTTCAAATGAGAGTGAGGAAGAATCTGTTTGGCTAGTGGAGAAGGACAAAATTAACAAGAGAAAGATAATATATTTTCAAGCTTCTAATGGGGCTTTAAATAACAAGATAAAAGTACAAGTATGAACTAAATACCATGTGAGCTAAGAATAATGGAGCATGGACTTGAATAGTGATTTGTTTTTTTGCAAGCTCTGCCTCCTCTTGTTACATTTCCGGTGAAGGGCCTGATCTAAAGCCTGCTGAAGTCAGTGCAAAGAGTCCCGTTGTGGTTTGGATCGGGCACAAGAGGAAGAGCTCCACACTCACAGAAGGGTTAATGTCTGACACATGCCCTTCAGATTTCCATGTTTGCATAGGGCACATGCACTTAGGACCAACGTGCCCTTAGGACCAGGTTTTTATAAGTCATCCCATTGCACATGTATGTACACGTTTGTAGGCAGAGTTACTTCAGTGGCACTCAGAGGTTGGGAAATTGAACATGCAGTCAGGAGTGTAGAAACTACACATCCAAATGAGCCGTAGCTTCATCCAGTGGTTACAGCGAGGGATTGGGGGTTGGGATACCAGGATTCTAGTCAAGAGTTTGCCACTGACACATTGGGTGGCCTTGGGCAAATCACTTAACATCTGTTTCTTAGTTTCCCTATCTGTAATGTGTGAATAATAATAATTACCTATTTACCTACCTCCTATGGGGGCTGTGAGGATTAAATAAGGTTTTTAAAAGTGATTTAAATGTATTAAGTATGTGCATTAAATGCTAAATATTATTAATAACGTGGTGCATATATTCATGCTATGTGCACAGACCTCTAGCTCCTTTCTTTCCCAATTTGGCCCTGCATGTAAAAATGTTACACCTTATATTGCTGGGGTTTTAAAGGCTGCAAGGGAGTTTTTAAAAGTTTACTTCAATAGAGGATGCAGAGGATGGTGCAGTGATTAGGACCCTAGCCTGGGATTTGGAAGAATCTGGGTTCAATTTCGTGCTCTGCCATAGACCTTCCATGTGACCTTGGGCAAGTCACTTAACCTCTCTGTGCTTCAGCTCTCCATCTGTAAAATGGGGATAATTGATGTAATAGGCATCACAGAAACTTGGTAGAACAATTATATCAACGGGACACAGTAATACCGGGATATAAAATATATAGGAATGACAGAGTAGGTTGTGCTGTTGGAGGAGTGGCACTATATGTGAAAGAAAGCATAGAGTCATCTATAGTAAAAATCTTAATGAATCAAACTGTACCAGAGAATCTCTATGGATAGAAATTCCGTGCTTGAATAATAAGAATATAGAAATAGACTACTGACCACCTGACCAGGATGGTTATGTTGACTGTGAAATGCAGGCCAAAAAAGAATTTGAAAAGCTACTAGCAAAAGACACAAAATTAATTTGAAGTATGTCAGCAGCAGGAACCCTGCCAATCAGTGTGACCACTGGACAATCGAGGTGCTAAAGGAGCATTCAAAGAAGACAAGGCCATTGTGGAGAAGCTAAATGTATTCTTTGCTTCGGTCTTTATGGCAGAGTATGTGAGGATGATTGTCATACCTGAGCTATTCTGACAGATCTGAGAAACTGTCCCGGATTGAGGTGTCAACAGAGGAGGTTTTGGGACAAATTGACAAATTAAACAGTAGTAAGTCACCAGGGCCAAATAGTATTCATCGAAGAGTTCTGAAGAAACTCTTACATGAAATTGCAGAACTACTAACTGTGATATGTAACATATCGCTTAAATCAGCCTCTGTACCAGAAGACTGGAAGATAGCTCATGTAACACTGATTTTTTTTTTAAAGACTCCAGAGGTGATCCTGGCAATTACAGACTTGTAAGCCTAACTTTAGGACCAGGAAAATTGGTTGAAACTATAGTAAAGAACAGAATGATCAGACACATAGATGAACATGATATGTTGGGGAAGAATCATGGCTCACTAATCTACTAGAATTCTTTGAGGGTGTCAACAAGCATGTGGACAAGGGTGATCCGGTGGATATAGTGTACTTGGACTTTCAGAAAGCCTTTGAAAGGGTCCCTCACTAAAGGCTCTTAAGTAAAGTAAGCTGTCATGGGATAAGAGGGAAGGTCCTCTTATGGATCAGTAACTAGTTAAAAGATAGGAAACAAAGGGTAGGAATAAATGGTCCATTTTCACAGTGGATAGAAGTAAATAGCTGGGTCCCCCAAGGATCTGTAGTGGGATAAGTGCTGTTCAATATATTCATAAAAGATCTGGAAAAAGTGGCTAACAGTGATGTGGCAAAGTTTGCAGATGATACAAGAGTACTCAAAATAGTTAAGTCCAAAGCTGACAGCAAAGAGTTACAAAGGAGTCTCACAGAACTGGATGACTGGGCAACAAAATGGCAGATGAAATTCAATGTTGATAAATGGAAAGTAATGCACATTGGAAAACATAATCCCAACTATACATACAAAATGATGGGGTCTACATTAGATGTTACCACTCAAGAAAGAGATCTTGGAGTCATTGTGGATAGTTCTCTGAAAACATCTGCTCACTGTGCAGCAGCAGTCAAAAAAGCGAACAGAATGTTAGGAACCATTAGGAAAGGGATAGATAATAAGACAGAAAATATCATAATGCCACTATATAAATCCATGATGTGCCCACGCCTTGAATACTTCATGCAGTTCTGGATGCCCCATCTCAAAAAAGATAATTCATTGCATGAGGGCTATTCAATGACCAATTCTGCCGAGTTCTTTTGAAAATTCTGACAATAATTTGCACTTATTTAACACCCAGAATCAGAGGACCTCAAAGCACTTGATACAAGCAGGTGTGTATTATTCTCCCTGTTTTACAGAAGTGGTAATTTAGGTGCAGAGAGGTAAAGTGACTTGTCCAAGATCACACAGCAAGCTAGTCGTAGCGTCAGCGATAGAATGTAGGATACCTCACCCCCAGTCCTCTGCTTTGAAATTAGACTATGCTGCCGCCCTGTTCATTTCATAACCGAAACAGGAAGACATGTATAAATTGTAGGGGTTTCATTGTTAATTATGTATAAAGTTGCAGTCTTTTGACTTCCAAATGAATGGCTGTTTGTGGCCGATGATGAGATAATTGGCGGGAATTGTGGATGGATGTTACTATTTTTACTCGCTCTTGATAATAGTGAAACGTGGCCTAGCAGAGACATGCCACACTCCACCTTTGAGCAATTTGTTTTTCATTAAAATCTGCAAATCTTTTTTGTTTTTTTTTCCTTAGGAAAAATAAATGATGTAACCTTTCCTTCCTCTTTAAAAGTGAAACCCCTCAAGCCAAGCAAACCACTAAGAAAAAGTGCATCACTCTGAAGGGAAATATATCTGTAACTGTAACACATTTTTTCCCGTAAGTGTTCCAGGTGTCTCAGAAGTGGCCTATTCAGACATACCACCAAGCTGTGGCATATTTAAATATACCAAGACTGAGCCATGAGCAGACTTTTCTTTAATGAATAGAAGAATAAATGTAGACCTCAAATCATTGTAACATCATGCAGTCTGCAAAAATTACTGATGTTCCTCTTTGAAATTGCTCCCCTTTGACTTTTTGTCACTATAACACACACATGGAACTGAATCAAAATGCTGGATCTGAACACACCCAAACTTGGGGAAGGTTTGACCCTGGATCTGAACTTCATGGGCAAATTTTGCGTTCTGATAGCCAAATAATTCTGTACTTACATTGGGGTGAGTTACTCTGGATTCACTGATGGGAGGATTTAGCCCTGTTTCTGGACCCTATCACTATAACAGGATAAACCCCAGATCTGAACCACTCACAGCACTGACATTCAGTCCCCTCTCTGACCAATGCAGATGGCTCCTATCCCCATAATGAAACCCCATATCTGAGCTCTCTCTGTCTTTTTGAAGTTTGGGTTCAGATCAAACCTTGTAACTCAGAGCGCTCGTTAATTCCTAGAAATGCCCTTGTTTTTACTGGCTATGCTCTTTGTCAAGGATAGGTAAGGTATGTGTAATAGAAATGCTGAGTGATAGAGGCAAGTGAGAGGAGAAGAGAATGGAGTGGGGCTTTTTCATGTCGATTTTTGTGTCCCCCAATTGTGCTAACAGGAATTTGGCTAACAAGTCAAATCCTTTATGCAAATAAAATCTTAAAGCCACAACAGCTAATGATGTTTTGTTGCTTTAAAATGGACAGAATACGCAATCCTCACCTTCCCTAGGCGCATTCCAACTCAGATTTTTTGGGGTTTCTTTGCCAGGGCCATGTATAGTCCATGGTTCCCTGGCCACAGAATTCACTTCTTTCTCTCTGTATTGCTGCAGAATTATGCACTAGAATCTTAACTTTCATTTTAAAAAATGTGTCTAGCCTTCCTGGTTGTGCAAGTAACTCTGGAAGTGTAAACTGGAGTATAACCAACGCAGTGATGTCTTCCTGAGTCTGCAGACAGCCTGAATCAAGAGTTCTGTGATGTATGAGCTGCTGCTTTGTTTCAACAGGTGCTGCGAACTCTGACAGCAAAAGATTAAAATTGAAATGGCACTTCACTGCTAATCACTTTAGCAGAAACATCCAAATAATGTACTTGTCCCCCTCAATCCAAAACTGCCTTCTACACCGCCCCATGTGTCAAAACCCGCCAGCTGTTTTTGTGACAACTTCTCTGATGCAAATAGGCTTTGTCAATACAAAGACAATCCTTTGGTGAGGCAAAAGTCTGTGGCATACTGAAAACTGAAGATGTGGGAACAGTGTAAACTAAATGGATTTCAATACAGAATAAGTAAAATGGGCTACTATACGGATGCATTATTAATTTTTATATTAAATTAATGGAAAACCTTAATTTTTAAATATAATGACACTGCCATAGTTTCTTTTCAGTCTGTTCCATCTGTGTGCAGCCCAATCCCGGGTCCTTTTTGCACCATTTGGTCCAGCTTGCCACAGAACACACACTAAAATTTGTTTGGAACCAATTGTGTAAAATAGGCCCTGCGTATTTATTTACTTTCTGGATTATTGCAGTATTTTAGTTGTGAAGGACATGAGACTGCTCTGCAACATTTATGAATCCTATATGCTCTATATGTGTCTGTGTTAAGGGGGGTTAACTGTATGAAAACATGGGGTTGATTCAAGGCAAGAAAGCCACCCATTGGCCAACGCTTAAAACACCCTTCAGGGGCCACTGGCTTTGAGGTTCTACCTCTGACCACCTGCAGAGCTCACCAGCCTAGCTTGCCAAGGGAAAGGATCCCAGGTTGTAAACACAGGAGAACCAAATGCCTGAGACAAAGGACGTCTGGGGGGATAAAAGTGACACTCTTGGGCAGTTGTTGGGCGAGACAACGAAGAGAGTCTCTGCCAAGGGATGGCAAGCCTTGAGGTAAGGTAGGCATGTGCATAGACCTTTTCTTGTTTTAAAAACCTTTCGCTCTTTTGCTATCCTTTGTTCGTACTGTTAAGAAAAGGAAAAGTGCCTGGTCACTGTATACGCCATTGGTCAGAGCTCCCAAAGGGAAGGCTCACAGCCAGTGATGAACCCAGTCGGACCCGCTAGGTAAGCACAATTGATCCTCAGCGTACTGTAGCCTGGGATCCGGTGGGGGAATCTCAGAATTCCATCCCAGGAGGTGCACGAGGCCTGAGGGCTAAGGCCGGTGCACTCGGAGAGACCAGAGAAGGAGGCAAAGATGTAGCTAGCTCTGTAACCATGACACCGGTATCTTCAAATTCTAAGCAAATAATAGGTGATTCTAGGCTGACCCAATATGTTTCCAGTGGCAGATACTCTCGAGGATGCTAGGGAATTGAGTCAACCCATCCCACTGACCTACCTCGCCTTCCAGAATTGTTTTTGTAGCTCACTGGTATGGAAATGCTGCTCCATTTTTTACATAACACTTCTATTATTCCTAGTCTGCCTAGACTGGGGGAGGTTGGCAAGGACCCCCTTTGTTATAGCAGACACTGGAACATACTGTACCAAACTGACCTGCAGATGTGTCACAAAGACATTTTTATATTTAGTGCTTCAATGGGTTTTGAAGCTAGAAGGGGAGCCCTACAGTGCCAAACAGATCAATACCCATTTGCACAGTAGTACGGACTCTCTCTACTAACTTCGGGTGTGATTCCTCCCGGAGCTTCCCACTTGCATTGGGAGGGGATAAATTACCATACCCCTCTTCAGCGCTCAGTGAGCATCATTGACTGGCATGTGGGAGGTGGGTGAAGCCATGACTCTGCCCACACCATCCTCACTTGTATCTGCTCCAGAGCTCCTACTTTCCCAATCCCTATGTCCAGGATCCTCAATCTGGGCATAGTCTATGTGGATGCATCGGGGGCATAGAGGGGGGATTTATTCCCTCTTATTGTTGTAGCAGGGTACAATCTCTTAGATTTAATCTACAAGCTCTTAGATGTAAGCACCTGGTGTAAGAGACCCATCCTGCAATTGTCACTCACATGAGCAATCCAATTAATTACATACTCATATGTATGGGACACAATTGAACTGAGCAGCAAGTTTTGGATTTACTGCTGTTCTTGGAAATTCATGAATGGCAGAATACGAAAGGAATCCACAAAGGAACCAATCAGCTAATTAAGATCATACATTAACCATTTGCTTACTTGAATTATCAAAGCAGAGCATTAAGTTATGCTCTTGCTAGCTCTATGCGGTCCCATGATGTCACTTCCTGTTCTCCTGTGTATTATTTGTTAAACCCGCTTGTGGGTTTATGTATTGTCATAAAATTATATTATAAGCTTTTTGAGGTGGGAGACGTGTCGTACTGCAAGAAATGCTGTCTTGCAGCATTTCTGCTGTTTGCGAGATTGGCCCCAATATCTGTTACGATAAATGGTTAAAATAAATCGCCAAATTCTGTGCAAAATACAGACTCATTCTAAACCGATGGTTCATCTAATGTAAGGCCATGGGCCAAATTCATCCCTAGTGTTACTCTGCTGTATTCTGATGAAGTCGGGTAAGGGTTTGGTACACAGTAATTGACAGATTGTGCAACGGTTGCCAGTAGCTTATGTAAAGTAATCATGTAAGAATGGATTTGCTAGGCAGAGTGTATGGCCAATTACACTAACTCCATGTTCTCCTTTGAAAAACTGCTTTTTACCGAGTGAAGCCAAAAGTCATTCAGAGGTGTGGAGGGTGAGCCGAACATGACAGAATACAGCTTTCTGCTTCAGTGCTTGTCTCTATGAATCTTACCTCCTGTCCATAACTAACCTCACTTGCAACAGAGAGGCCATGTCTAGGGAGAGAAATCACGTGGGTGTGGGAGGAAAAGCCTCGGAAAAGTCACTGAAACTAAGCACAAGAATCCTGTTGCTTGGTTTAGAAATGGATCTGTCTCAGTGGGAGTGATCATAGAATCATAGAATATCAGGGTTGGAAGGGACCTCAGGAGGTCATCTAGTCCAACCCCCTGCTCAAAGCAGGACCTAATCTCATTGACATGGTGGAATGTGAGGAGCTCTGATGGGAAGTGTGGGGGTTCTGAAGAGAGGAGCTGATGGAGGTATTCCGGTAAGGTGGATGGGGTAAAATGTAGCCTTGTTTGGGGGACATAGAGTGTGGTGCACAGATCTCAAATAATAGTTAGCAACGTCATTCAGTTCCTTGAACAGAACGATCCGCAGACAAAGTGGAAAGGTTTGATATTGCATTCTGAGGAATAAGTGAAAATCCGTTCGCTTAGAGTTGAAGGGCCACCACTGGCCGAGTGGATAAAACACTGGGCTGGGATTCAGGAGAAGTGGGTTTGATGACCAGCCACAGGCTCCTGGTGTATCCCTGGGCAAGTCACTTAATCTTTATGTGCCTCAGTTCCCCATCTGTAAAGTGGGAGCAATACTTCACAGGAGTGTTGCGAGGGTAAATCTGTTAATGATTGTATGCACTCAGATACTACAGTGATGGCAGCCTGGGAAGTACCTAGATAGATTGGGCTCCATGCAGATGATAGAGGTAACATAAGCTGCCCTGTGCCAACGCCAGCCCAGGGGACTCCTCTTGAAGTCACAGTTCCTCCCAGGCTCCCTGTAGTGCTTTCTTGGGATGTGTTACCTCCCTGCCTCAGCAAAAGAGAGACTTGCTGGTGCTAAACTGGGTGACAGCTCTCAGACTGCTAACCACCCCAGACAGACTTCTCAGGACTCTGCCAGCCCTTACTTTGCCTTGCAGGTTAATACTTGGTCCACCCCTGTTCCCTAACTTCCTAGAAGCGTCCCCTTGTAGAGTGCAGCCACTGTCACTGGGCACTCTCAGTAATTTCCAAGTCTGCTGCTTCCAAAGAGACTGCATACACACCAGCTTGCTTGATTCAACTGGGAAGGCGTGTGCTACTTAATATCACAGCACTGAGATGACTTTATAGTAAAAGGAGAATAAGCTTATTAACAAAGAACAGAGATTCAAGTGAGTATTGAGTAAGAATAATGGAAACAATGATGGTTACAAATAAAACAGAAGTATAACTTGCTTCTAAGAGACTGATCATTACTTTTAACAGGCTAAAACTTTTGTCTAAGATAAGTTTCTAACCTAAAGCAACCGTTCATTATCAACAGCCCTCAGGGCCGGGATCAAACTTTCATGGATGCAAAAAGTGCTGTCCTTTTTGCTCCCTCAGTAATGGATAACCAAAAGGTTCTTGTCCCTTCTTTGAAATGAATCCCTTTGAAGTGTACCCCTAGATAAGCTCCTTGTTTCCTGCTGCTTTGTGTTCTCGTGTGCTTTGACACCAGGCTGCATTCTCATCCTCCTGTTAACTTGTTTTTCCTGTTTACCTCAGATGCAAATGAACTTCCATCGTATTTGGCTTATCCTGATCAATGTACATCAGAGATCTAGGCAGAGGGTAAATCAACATTCCTTTGTGTCTGGGAAAAACTTATCAGCTCTGCCTGGTTACATAGTTTAAACCTATTTTTAGTATGTACATTCAACTTCTTGACTGGCATTCATACGCACATTACACAATGCTCATGATGACCAATATGATATAAGCTTTCATTTGATACCTCACATGACATTTTTAATAGGTAAATACTATGACAGCAATGTGTTAAGTGTAGTGAGTTTATCAGGCTTGCTAGGAAATTGCCGTTCCATGACAGTGAACCCTTTGCCAGTTGGCTTTTAGGGGCTCTGAGGGTCATGCTCTCCTTTTGCTCTGAGGAGAGGGTAAGTTGCTTCACCCTTCTTTGGGGCATGGCTTACATCCCACGCTCACCTGGCCACCTCTGACAGCCTGTGCATGGGAGGACAGAGCCATAACTTCACCCGGTTCTGCTCCCTCCTCACCCACTTGCTTGTCTAGGGTTGCATTGGGAAGGCCGGCCCTGCTCTTGCCACATCCAGGAGCTGCTAGGCAGAGATGAGTTCTTACTCCTCTGGGCAGCCATGTGGCCAGACCCATCGGCTATCCTTCAATAGCCACGTGACAATTCCTAGAAAGAGAGAAGGATATATATCTCAATGGCAAACACTGCTCTTGTTATTCTGGTGCAAATCCAGAGGGACTCCATGGATTTCTTTACCCTGCCTGACAACGTACAACTGCTCTGTGTAGAAAATAAAGAATAGAGGTTTTGCAAGCTCTGCTTTTGGTTCTTCTAATGTAAGCCAGAGCTCACAAAGTGCATGAAGGCATCTGTGACCTGCAAAAAAAAAAAGGTGAGGTTTCTTTACATGGTACAGCAATCTGTGATTTGTTGTCCTTGCTGCTAATAAAATAGTAGGCTTAGATAAATTAGCTGGAATATATCTGCTCACCTTCACTGTCAAAATATATCCTTGAAATATATTTAGATTCAGTAGCCTAAAATGGCATAGTCCAAAGCTTTCCAGCTCTAACAAACTATTGATTAATTGTTGTGCTATCTGATCGCTCTCGAAGATCAGGGAAGAATATTGCACTAGAACAAGTAGTGTCTTCAAATTAAATATGGTCTCTTAATTGGCAATTTCAGTCTCAACTGCTTGAGGTTCTCAACACATGCAAAAAGATTGATGCCACACTGTTATACAGCATATAAATAACTAGGAGCTGTTTGTGTGTGTATAAGAAAAAATGCTTTCTGCAGTTTTAATTGCAAATACTCCACTAAGCTCCTGCTGAGGCTAATCCTGACGCTTTATCCAGCACTAGATCTGGATTTATGGATTGGGATGCGACCTGTCTCTCTTAATTGTGTGCAATCTCTTTGGGATACATATTTCTATAGTATCCTCATTTTATCATTGATAAGTAAAGGCCAAGGGCTACATTTTCAAAAGTGACTGGTGATTTGGGGTGAGCCATCTTAAAGGCTGATTTTCAGAGGGTGGGTGCTCAGCACGGGCTTTTTTAAGGTGCCTCAATGCGGGACCCCCAAAATAACTAGTGACTTTTTGAAAATTTAGGAGTAAAAGCATTGATCACTTTAGCCCCTTGGATTTCAGACTGTAGATGTTGCAACTACCGTTCGACTATTGTAGAGTAAGGCATTGTGCTGTGTTGTATGAGGGAAATGTTCCAGATCAGTCACTTAGCATGTATGTTGTGCTTTTCATCATCGAAGAGCTTTAAAACTTTTCATAACCCTTATGGGGTAGATAATATTATCCCCTTTACGAGGCAGGGAAATAGGAGGCTTGGAGAGATGACGTGAGTTGGCCAAGACCACAGAGAGACTGGCTGTAAAGTCAAGATTACAATGTTGATAAATTGTAGAGTCAATTGCTTGACCACACTTTGGTTCGTTATGAAATATGTTCAGGAGACCAAATAACCAATATCGGTCTGGTTTACTGCTGTAAGCCAATAGTAATACAGTACAGGATAAAGGTTCAATACCACATGAGTCTGTGGGAAGCTGTCTCATGTGGTGTTGTTACATTCACCTTACACAGAAGGTGTGCACCCATAGTTATGCATTTCAGCTAGGAGTATTTATAGGATGATTTTACCAGTTACAAAACTCATAAGAACATAAGAATGGCCATATTGGGTCAGATCAATGGTCAATCTAGCCCAGTATCCTGTCTTCTGACAGAGGCCAGTGCCAGATGCTTCAGAGGGAATGAACAGAACAGGCAGTCATCGAGTGATCCTGTCGACTCCCAGCTTCTGGCAAACAGAGGCTAGGGACACTCAGAGCATGGGGTTGCATCCCTACCCACCTGGTTGAGTTCTCAGGTGTAGCCCTTGTGTTGAACTTCTGCACTGGGGTGAATTTCTCCCAGAGAGAACACTGATATCCAAACTTGGAGAAAGATAATGCTGGCGGATAACAACTTTGAGGCAGATCATCCTCAAAGGTTTAGCTGATGGTTCTGACTACTGTCTACCTAATGTAGAGTAACTGAATTGATAGGATCTGGATTATGAAAGTTGCATCTGTTGGAGTGAATGTTCTTCTGAATAATGACATTCCATACCTACAAAACATAATTATTAGCCCCGCTTCTGTCTTCTACTGTGTTGTACATGGTGCTGGCAGAGCAAACGTGACTTCAGATTTGCAAATAGGAAAGAACATACAACACCCATCCCACCTTCCCAGAGAAGGATGTAACTTGTTTCATGGGCTCTGTCAGATACGTTCCTCTGTGTCTATATGCCCTGGTGCCATTGTTTGGCATGGAATTACCTGTGCACACAAAAAGCCTGAGTGATGCTTGCTGGTTATGTAAAGAAGTCTATTCTGTTCTATTAGTCTGCTATATCGTTGCACAGTTGGCATCTTACAAGCAGGTTTTGTATTCAGTTACATTGGAAAACAGATTTGATTGGCATGCCAAGGCCACTAGAGTCATGGCAAAGCCATCAGTTGTCAGTGTAGGTGTAAATAACACCGCAGGTTTGGGTGATAAAGTTACCTATTGAAAATCCAGCTGCTAGGGGAGGGGATAGGCAGCCACAATTAAGTTCCAAATCCATGTCTAACATTTATTTCCCTATTCCATGTGTTCTTGACTTATAGTGACTGATGTGCTGCTTGTGTGCTGACAGGTTAAATAAGCCCCCAGCCTAAAATAAATCTGTGAATCTGTGCAAGACATTCAAAACATGGAAGAGAAGAGCCAGGCTTAGTTGGCCAGGTTCAGACCATCGTGCTGATGTGTCCATTCTCCTCTGTCATCTGCTGGTTCTTCATTCACTCCTGCAAGTTCTCGCTCATAGAACATGGTGTCTTCCTCAGCAGCAAAATTTATATCAACCTAACATCTGGTTGATTCCAGCCACGTATTTCTGGGTTCTGGGTCTTACCTGCCACCTTCCACCTCTTCTCTAGCCGCCTAAGGATAGGCACCTATTCTGCCTTGGTGTTGTTTCCATCCAGCAGAAGGAGAAAAGACAACTTCTCTGAAGACCTGAGGCTCCGATGTGGCTTGCCAGAAAGCATTTCAGTGCCCTAACTGGGTCTGAAGTCATAAAAGTAGACTCCTTCCAGTGATAGAACAGTTGTCCTAATTTCAGACGGTTATCACTGGCTTCTGTTTCATTCTGTACAACCATCAAGGACCTCAAGTTCGAATGGTGGGACACTCTGCAGGATGTAACAAAGAGGAAACTTTCCTCTTGTAAGGCTGTCCTTGGTAACACCAGGGGAGGATCATTCCAAAAAAATCCCTTCCCATGCCATGAGGAAATGGTGTCCTCCACTCTTGCTTGTTTCAGTGTCAGTGGTCAGGAAGGGCCTGCATGAGTACAAATGCCTCATTGACTGTTCAAACGAAATGGATGGCACATGGTAGCTAAAAATGTATTCCAGTTTAGGCCTCTAATTCCTTCAGGAAAAACAGTTAATCATTGTAGGGAGCTTCTATGTATGGGGGGGGGGGGAGTTAAGAATTCATTTTTGGCCAGTGGGGGCTTTGATTATTGCGGTGTGCACCCCTCCCCCATGAGTCATTTATATGCATTTCACTGTCAAGATGTTTGAAATCCCACAATACCTTTTCCTCAAGGGAGCTTACAGTCAAACTTATGCAAACTCTTTCTTCTCAGGTGCCTCCCGATCATCTGTCACCCGATGCAAGCCAGGAGCCAACTGCCCCATCACACGCAGTGGCATCAGTAGGCAGCTCTCCCCTTTATCTGTTGCTGAAGATTCTGCTGCTCCCATTCTTGAGCTGCAGAGTCGAAGCCCCTCTGGAATTTGCCGGCACAGCAGAGTCGAGAGGCAGATCAGATCAGGTAGGAACAATAGCCACCTATCTGGCACGGCGATATGCCTGCAAAAGGCCGCTTTCATCTGTCTTGGAAGGATGCCGTGGTTGGTGCAATGTCAGAAAGCATTGACATGGTTTCCTGTGCCGTGAGCAACACAGCCACACGAAAGCCATTCCTTTGTCTGTTGCAAATTGGGGTTTGGAGGGATTGAAGAGTGGAGGGGGAAAAGAGGCATGGTCCCTAATAGGAATATATGCTTTAGTATCTGAGAAGTTGGCTGTATAAGCCCAGTAGTCACGGAAGACCTTTAAAGGATGATAAATAATAACACACAGTTTTACAAAATGGTTGTATTTCCTTAGCTTCAGCCAGGCCAGAGCCCAGGGACCCTTAAAAGCCAGCAATATTCCTTCTCAAAGCCACTGGCCCTCTCACCTCAGACCATGGATGTTCTGAAGAGGAGGAAGAGAAAGAGCAAGAGGTGGAATGATATCTAGGCAAGACCATCAACCCCAGCTCAGATCACCAGTCAGCTGCTGAGGAAGACATCAGGGCTTACCACAGGATGTAGCCTCCCCCTTTATTGCAGCAGTGTAGCCCAAGTGAACCTGTAGGTATGGTGCTGCCTCTGGTTTCTTCATCAGCAGATCAACCTGGGCACTGGTGGCTCCTTCATCCGTGTGGGTGGGATGGACACAACTATGACGTATTGGCCTGAGGCAGAGTTTTCAAGTCTGCTGAATTATTCTAGCAGGAGGAGATCAGTTGGCACTGAAATAGCATCATTGTCCAAGTTCCTTGGGAAAACTCTGGAGTCAAAGTGGCAAGAGGAGGAGGAGGAGGGGGCGAAGGCTGAATCTCCCAAACACATTGAGAACGTGAGAGATGTCTCCTCTTCTGCCTCTCCATTGCCTAAACTCTGAGACGAGGCAGCCATTTCTAGTGTTCCAATCAGCTGGGTAAACTGAGGGAGCTAGGAGTCCTGTAGAAAGAAAGTATATGATGGCAAAAAGGGAATTCAGTAGTGAGTAGCAGAGAGAACTGCTGAGTATCCTGGAAAAATATCTTAGATACCCTGAGACAACAGTGAATAGCATGCAAGAAGAATCATACCCAAGACACTAGAGACCTGATTCTGATCTCACTTATATTGGTGATCGGGGCTGACTTCATTCAAGCCAACACCTGTGTAAAACCAAAATCAGAATCAATCCTGAGTTCTCTAAGGAAGGACCTTGGTCCCTCTGAGGAGTGGTAGTGCCCTGACCTGATTCTCCTTGAACTTGGCACCCTATCACTTTCGACTGCATCCCCTTTCAGTTCTGGGCCTCCCTTTCTAAGGAATAAGATCTGAGCAAGGTTGTCTTGGGAAAGTACAGTAGCTAGACAGGGACAGTATAGATCCACATGAGGAGTAGTCACAAAGAAAGCATAGTGACCTAAACTTCAGGTAAAGCTGCCCTCTCTCTAGAAGATGGATGGCAGACACTGAATCATTTAGAAGAGCAGCCTGTGCGTTATGCTGTTTCACATACCATTCCTTTGCAAGACCCCCTTTTTTTTTTACGATACTTCCATTCAGGCATTGTAAGCAAAGACTATGTTAGCAATAGTGAAAAGTTAAACACAGAATGTATGGGGTGTTCTGGTCACTAGCTGCTTTCCAATACCATGTTCCTCTGGCCACAATGTCTTATCAGTTCTGTCCCTTTCCCTCTTCTTGGCTCCCCGAATTTGTTTCCGTGCCCATGACTGGTGGTGATTATTGCTGTGTTGCTGATTGAATTAATTGCAGACACAGAGGAGCTCTGCCATATTGGTGGTTGTGAAAAGTTATTTACTGGTTGCTTTGACTGATGTGTTTGTTTATTTTGTGGTAGCTCACCCTTCAGCATCTACACATTGGTTCTGCTTCCCTGCCCAGTCCTGGCTCCAGCCTGATGACCAGTAGAAATGGAATCTTTGGAAATATCCTACCCATTTAGTATGGATTTATTTATGCCCGTTATACCTGTAGGCCACCCTCTTGCAGGGGTGGCTCTAGCTTTTTTGCCGCCCCAAGCACGGCAGGCAGGCTGCCTTCGGCGGCATGCCTGCGGGAGCTCCCCGTTCCCGTGGATTCGGTGGCGAGCCTGCGGGAGCTCCCCGGTCCCGTGGATTCGGCGGCACGCCTGCGGGAGCTCCCCGGTCCCGTGGATTTGGCGGCGCGCCTGCGGGAGCTCCCCGTTCCCGTGGATTCGGCGGCGTGCCTGCGGGAGCTCCCCGTTCCCGTGGATTCGGCGGCGCGCCTGCGTGAGCTCCCCGGTCCCGTGGATTCGGTGGCGCGCCTGCGGGAGCTCCCCGGTCCCATGGACTTTTGAAGGAACTTATGCTACTTAGACTATTCCACCATATAAGATTAATCAGACCGGAGGCTCATGTACCTTTTTGAGCCAAGCAAGAACTCACAAGGAGTGTATGTTTCTGTTATTTTCATTAACATCCACATCTGGGACTGCAAAATCCAAACCAAATGCTAATCATAGCGTCGTGCACAGTTATAGTAATTACATAGTTGTTTGGTAATTGGAAAATGTAGGGCCCGTGCAAAGGTGTTTTAGCCTTCTGTTATTCTGTGATTACTGTAACTATTAGATCAATGAGAGTTAATTGCTTGGTAGTTCTGTCTTGCAGGTAACCCCACCTGTGGATATTACATAACATGTTCTGTGCAAACATCTCTGGTTTGCAAACAAACTTTAATTTACCTTTCAGTAGTAGCGGTCAGTCATTATTAGTATGACTAAAATATCATGCTCTGGCTCCTGCCCCCCATCAGTTAAAGAGAATGTTAAACTGACTGCATTTTATAAAAACTATCTTTTCAAAGCATTCTCTAATTATTCTCTGCATGTTATTAATAGACCGTTAATTTTATTTGAACTCTTTTTTCACTATTAAACAATGGAACAGCTAAATAGCTGTCACTTCGGGCATGAACAAGGCTCTGCCGTCCCTGTCTATCGTGCTGTTTGCTGGAATGGCTGCAGTGTTGTGTTTCTATAACTTAACTCTTTTATGAGGTTAGATTGTTGGCCTATTGCTCAACCCCCAAGCTGGAGGTCCAGTGGGACTTGGGGGTTGGGGGGGCCTGGTCCCTATCCTTTGACCTCTCTGGCTTGGGTGGCCCAATGAGGAGTTAAAACTCCTGCTGGTGTACCTCCTTATCATCTATATTCTAGCGGGAGGCCACTGCACAGTTGCAAAATGCACTGTTTCCTCATTATAAAGTTCTTGGTTATAATGCATTCTCTGATATAATTAAAAGAAACACTTCCAAGATCAAATTCACCCCGATGTACCTCTCCTAACTTGGTCCACTACGTTTACATAATGTTAATCCTATATCAAAAGCAACTGCATCAAAGGGAAGTCAAGCTTTGGTCTGAAATCCTGCCTTTCTCACATGTTGTTATGTTGAACTGCTCCATAACAGAACTCATGATGATGTATCCTATCTTCACAGCTGGTGTATAGTTCCTATTCACATTAATAAACAAATCGATCCCCACAATATATAATGTCATACGCTGGTCAAACCTATAGACAGTAAAATCGTGTAGTTAAGGTAGCTGTTGTTCATGTGGAGTAGCTACTTGTAGTGATTTTTAACATTAACCCCTTTATTCCTGAAACCAAACCACTATGGTACATTCTCATGTAGTAAGATAGGCTGAGCTCACTACTCTACTGACACATCAGACCAAGGAGCAAAATGAATCAACTGTTTCACTATTTCCACAGTAACTAGAGTATGGAATGAGAGCTATCTATTTCTTCTTTGTTTCTATCTAGTGACCTTATTACCAAGATCTAGTTTTATTCCATTTCCATTTTGAACTGTACAGCTGCAAATCTGTCTCGTTCTATGTGATGAACTTGAAAAGGAAATGACCAAACTATTTTTTCCCTAAGCTCGTAAATAAAAATGTGCTTTCTGAGTCAAGGCCTTTGAATCGTAAAGGCTTGTTCCTAGTTTCAGATCTATGGGCTCACATAGCAAACATACACAGTTTTTGGCTTTGTAACATAGTTGGCCTTAAGAGAGGGATACGGCTGTATGCTACAGGCTTGACTGACAAAAGAAGGACCCGAAACAGTGGCAACAGCTGGTATCTTGTGCCACTGTAATTTGGTTATACTTTGTTCCCATCACCTTGAAATTGCGGTTGTTTTATTACTGAAGTACTTCCTTACAGCATTCCAAGCCCTTGGCTGGGGGGCATTGTGTTTGGTCCAGGGGGATGAGGTGCTAAAGAAACTGATCCTGTAGCAGAAATGATGAATTCCTTGAAATGGATCCATTTTGCCTGTAACTCTCCTCTTTTTTTTTCAGGAGAAGAAGGGACGCAAACCCATACCGAGAACAACAGTCAAGAAAAGCAAGCACAGACCCGGTGTCAGTCTTGCACAGCTACATTTCTTAAGGTTGTCTGGGGATTTCTAATAATCTTATCAGTCTCATCCTCTTGGGTTGGAACCACACAGATTGTGAAAATCACATATAAGAACTTTGACTATCCATTTTTCATGACTTGGTTTTCAACAAACTGGAACATTATGTTTTTCCCCGTTTATTATTCTGGGCACCTTGCAACTGCACAGGAAAAGCAGTCTCCAATCAAAAAATTCAGGTAGGTTTTATTGTGACACTGTCGCTTTAAGTATCTCCATAACTGTTGACTCAAATGACAGCTGTTTTCTTAGATATAGACTCTAGCTATATAGTTTGCTTTTTGGTGTGATGGGGCAGAATAAAGATCACACTTTATTTTAAGGTCCCAGTCATAGATAGTTTATTAGAAGTTAATAGATTATTTACATATGCTTGAATAAATGGTTAATTTTTATAGATTGTTATTGAGTTCAACAGGTCAATTGCTTGCTTATAACCATGGATTATAACCATGGATTATACCTTGTATTGATGCGCTTATAGCCATCTATAACAGATATTATTTGCAGCTGTAACATAAAACCTTAATATAAAGTCTGACCAGAATAAGTCAGAGCTGGCCAAGATGAAGCTTAAAGCTGGGAAGATGGAAGATTGTGGCTTGTCTTAAGGGCCCCTGTAGGGGAATAATGGTATGAAAACCATTTCCCCACGCCCCTGTGTAGGCTATCCACATATCAGGCCACAGTCTGCCTTGAGGGGAGCAGGGAAATGGTTTTCATCCCCTTTCCATAAGGGCTGCTTCCCCCCATGCTGGGAGAGCCAGGGAAGGAATCGTGAGCTATAGAGTCACAGTTTCTTCCCTAGTCTGCGCTTTGCACAAAGCAGCTACACGCTGCCCCTTGCTATGGGCTGAGAGCAAACTCAATCTAGCCTGAAGTGAAGAAATGCTGGGAGCATAATTGCAGTTATAATTTTAGGTTATATGGGCAGTGACATACACATCTAGGGTTGCCGCCCGTCCGGTTTTCACCCAGACAGTCTGGGTTTCGGCTTGTCTGTCCGGGTACCATTTGACAAGCCCTGATGTCCCTTTTTTTTAAATCTGGGAGGTGGAGAAGGGGATGAGGCCTTGGGAGAAGAGGTGGAGAAGGGGGTGGAGTTTCAGGGGAAGAGGCGGAGCTTTGGGGGAGGAGGCGGAGAAGGAGCAGGGTCTTGAGGGAAGAGGCGGAGCAGGGGTGGGGCCTGGGTGGAAGAGGCAGAGCAGGGGTGGGGTCTTGAAGGAAGAGGCAGAGCAGGGGGTGAGGCCTCGGGAGTCTGGTTACCAGACATTAGAAAGGTGCAACCCTATACACATCCCTGTTCCTCTCCAGTAGCCAACTTGCAATTGCTACAGGGACTGTAACTGAATTTGACTCACAAGAGGTAAAACGTCCTGCCAAAGCAATCGTAGGGCCATTTTAAACAAGGACCAGATTTGGATACTCTTACTCTTGTTTGGTAACACCTTGCTCTGCAAGCAACTCCACTGGTTTCAACAGTGTCTGTGAAGTAAGGTATTAGTCAATATATGGGTATCAGATTCTGGTCTGGACTCCTTACTGAGGGTGGAATGATACTTCCATTGAGAACACTAGGAGTTTTAACAGCAGCAGGATTGGGGCCTATGGACCAAATCCCTCACTCTGATGCTCTTGTAGGGATCCCAGGTCTGAAGTTGGACTTAAATTATTATTTACATCATATCAGTCCATCTAAAATTGGACAGTTGCAATTAATTAATTGCTGCTCCAAAGATCACAGTGGTTTGTGCAAGAACGATCCCTTCATCCTGCTTCTTCCTAAACTGGGATGGTTTGTGAGAACATCAACCACTATCTGCTTGGCTTCTGTGTGTGAGGCTAGGAAGGAGAACGTAGCCCAATAATAGTAAATATAGAGCAAATGAATGAACGTCAGGGTGAATGCTGTGCTATTATCTGTGTGAACAAATCGTTTCTGTGTGTAAATCAGTTAATCGTCTGATTATACATCCACCACAACAAAAGTCTGAGAATAACCATTTGTGCAGCCTGCAAATATCTATGTTATTAAGAAAGCCCACCTCCCCTCTACCTGTTCATACAACCCGTACTCACTAAAACATTTATTCCCTGTAGTATGCCCCTGGACACTGTGAAACAGTGTTTTACAATTTTATTTGAATTAATGCACTCTCTGGGCCTGATCTAAAGCCCATTGAAGTCAATGGGTCAGGCCCTGAAAAGGAAGATGCTGCTTTAGTTGATGTTGACTGGAAGTATAATACTTATCAGCTGAATGTAGACTGTGTGGGCCTGATCCTGGAAGCTGAGGAGCATCTCCTGCTGAGTATCCTGAGAGTAGAGAGTGCTCAGCACCTTGAGAGATACATCGCCCCTGGGCCATATGTCTGGTGCAGGGGGGTTTCAATATATTCTTATCCAAATTCCAGGGATTTTATTGTCAGCTCCTCCCCACCCCCACAATGGTCTCCAGTGATCTCCCTCACATTCACTACCTAAATGTCACGAGGACATTCTGAGAGCTTTGACCCACACTTACAAAAGGCCCACGGATTTAAAAAAAAACCCAACAACCCAAACCTTTAGAGCCCAATTGTCCAAGTTGGATGTGTGTCTGTGCGCGCAGATGGGAATTTCATGCACACAAATACCAGATGAGCAAATGCAAATTAAGTACGTGAGCGTGCACAAATGGCAAGTTCGGTGCCAGGGCTAACGTGTATGAGTGTTTGCTAGTAGAACATCAGAATTTGCCAACAGATATTCTACAGCTCCCAGAGTGTTTCCAATTCTAGGTATATGGTGAAATTGTGGTATTTCAGGCTCCTGTGTGTGTGTGTGGGGCGGGGGGTAACTGTAATAGTGGCCAGTGTATCTGATTTGCACAGGCACATCGGGGAATTAGGTACTATTATTATTTGGGTTCATAAATTAGGTGAACCCAAATCTATCTGTGTAATTGGGAATGTCCAGGTGTGAAAAATCATCCCATAATACTATCCAGACTTCTCCTGGTCTCTTCAGGATTTTTGTTTTTCTGATTATTACCATCCTAAAACATCATTTATTGTTTTTAATACGTATTTATAGTTATTACTTTTGTGCTCTAAGCATTATCCCCGTTAACGAGTTCTCACTTTCGTTTTCTACCATTTATTATTTCCTTTGCTGGCTTTATTTTTGTGAAATAGATAATTTGTTTCAATCAAATCTGGCCCATGCTTATCCCTAGGCTAGTAGTGTGTGTGTGGTGTTGTTTTTTATTTCTGTAGGACAGAGTGATTCACTGGTGGCTTAAAGAGGCATGAAATTTTGTCCAATAGGTTCCGCAACAGACCATAACAAATTATGCCTATAACATCTTCTCTATGGCAGTAATAATGTCATCTACTTTCAAAATATCACCCCAGCCTATCAAAGCCAAACAGAGCCTTTGTTGCTTCTTTTGCATTTTTAAAAAAAAATCCTGTTAGTCAGGACAAAAGTCTTGGTTTTCAGCTTTGGGTTTGCTGGATCATGAAGGTTAAAGGCTTTGAAACTGTTTTGAAACTCTCACCGCTTACCCTTGAGATTCTGGTTTTTAGTCTCAAAAGTGACTCACTGTTGCAACCTGTCCCCTGAATTTCAATTTGCCATTTTAGCCTTCTCAAGGTAGAGTATTTTAACACAGCTCCTGCCATTTTCCTACGGGTTGTAGATTAAGCGTAAGCACCTGCCAGAGAGCCTGAAATGTGAGGGAAGCATGAAGCCCGAACTCTTTACGAAGGGCGAGTAATGAAATGTTGTGGAGCTCACAGGGAAAGTGGTCCCCATTATAGCCTTTGCCAATAGTCTACCCACAGTGCTATCTGCAGTTGTTCCCTGGAAATAGCTGGATGGCATCTCGCATACCACTGAGTAAGGGCTGGTACCAAATGCTGGTTCCCTAATGGTGGGCACTGTAGGCTCTAGGGTACATTCCCTCAAGCACTCAATCCAGAACATCTACTGCATCCAGGGAAAGCGAGCAGGTGCTGAGTAGCATTGAGGCCCTGATTACAAACATTGTTTATGGCTGCGGGTGCCAGCAAGAGACGACTTTGCTGGGAAGTATCGAATTTCTAGTGACAAGGAAAATGCAGGATAATGAGATACAGGCATCAGTCCAAGCAGAAGCAGAGCTCCAAGTACATGTGGTTTGTCACACTCGCCCTCTTGCCCTCTGCATCCACTCTGCCACTCAGCCTGCACTCCCCATAGCAGCTCAGCCAGATTTCCCCAGTCCCCTTGGGAATTACACTGCTAAATACGAATCCTTACTTCAGAGGACATTGAAGATAAGGGACCAGATTCAGCCCTGGGGTGCCTGGTTCAGCCCCCAGAGTGGCAGGGGCTGGCCCAAGAGAAGGCAGAACCAAGCCAGCCAAGAGAGGTACTAATTCAGTGCTTCTCCTGGGCAACTTCTGCTGGAGGGGCTATTATGGAGCTGCCCTCCCTATGTGGAACCCGCTGGGGTGAATCCGGCCTGAAGGCTGCACACCAAATGACCTTTCCCCTTTCTCTGTGCTCCAATTCTTGGGCAAACAAATGTAGCCTCCAGTCAGTGATTTTTGTGATTCAGGAGGCGTCACTCTTCCCTCAGTGTCAGTGACCTAGAATCAGTGGCGGATTAGCCACTGGGCTAGTGGGGCCCATGCCTAGGGGCCCCGGCCAATTGGGGGCCCCCATGCCCTGACCTGATCCGCCCGCCCAGTGCTCCTGCCGACCCCATTTCTCCTGAAGGAGCACTGAGGGGGAGGGGGGTACTGCAGGAGGAAGGGATGGGGAGGGGCCCCCACTTGCTCTGGGCCAGGGCCCCACAAACCCCTAACCCACCTCTGCCTAGAATGGTGTTCGAGGGCATTGTGCTGCTGGAGTGCCATCTCCTGGCTAAGACATAAAAACAAGGTAGTGGCAACCTGTGGCCATTAAATATCTTGTGGTACTTTTTTGCAAGTGTAACATAAGTGATGCCCTGGCCAAATTTTAATCCGCATGATTATACTGTATTTAGATTCTACCTGTCTACATTAACCCCCCTGGCAGTTACACTCCAGAGGTTGGCACATGTCAGTGATGAGTGAAGTGGCTTCTCTGCAGGTATATGGAGAGGAGGGAGTCGTATAGGGTGCATTCTGTTTTACAGGCTCCAAGGGCAAGGTCTAGAAAATTGCCTGAGGTGCAATAGTTCTAGAGAATGTGGTACGCTGCGCAAAGCGGAGGCTGAGGCCTGTGTGCACAATAGAAAAAGCGAAGCTTGCCAGAGGGCAGGTTTGGAAATAGACCGCTCTTGCCTTTGGAGATGAGCTGTTTGCTTTACTACACTTTGGATTCCAGTTTTCCTCTAAGCCTGTCTGTTAGGGGAAGCCGCTGGGGCATTCGGAGAGGAGGCAGCCTGCAAGGCCCTCTCTCCTTCCCCCATCCGCCAGGCTTGGCTTTTGAGGAGGGGGCAGGTTCCAGGGCCTTCTCCTTGCCCCCTCCCCAGGGCCGGCTCCAGGCACCAGCAAAGAAAGCAGGTGCTTGGGGAAGCCAATGGAAAGGGGCGGCACGTCCGGATCTTCTGCGGCAATTCGGCGGCGGGTCCCCGAAGAGGAAGAGAGGGAGCGAAGGACCCGCCGCCGAATTGCCGCCGAAGAATGGAGCGGAACGATTGAGCTGCCGCCAAAGTGTCTCCGATCGGCTTTAACTCCTCCCCCCCCGCCCCCCGGTTCACCGCTTGGGGCGGCAAAAAAGCTGGAGCCGGCCCTGCCCCTCCCCCCACCTCCTAGGTAGGAATAGCCTTTGGGCCCACAGGATGAGGCAGCCAGATTGCAGAGCCCCCTTCTTGAGTACTGTTGATGGCAGATCACCACCTTGTGTGGCACTGGTTCCTCTTATGTAGCAGTGAGTGATCCGATCTCTCTCCAGCTCCTAATGCTGGCTCCCATGTCTGCCTGTGACCGGGTCTCTGCCCCACTGACCATGGGGGAAGTCAGAGAGAACCTCTCCCACAGCACATTTCTAAACCAGATTTCCCCGTGACGGACGTGGCTATTTGGAATGCATGAGGGTGTGATGTGGTGCGAAGCTTTCACCAGCACTCACTTTGTACCACCTGCATAACACACTGGTGGCTTTGGCGCTGTGTGTCATCTCCCACCCTAAGTCATGCTGATACCACCTCTCGCCTTCATATTTTATATAGTACAGACTCATGGGCAGTCAGACAGATTCTGATTTGGTTTACACCAGCAGAAATCCAAACGAACTCCACTGGCTGCAGTTGAGATATTTTGGATTTACAATAGCGTACGGTCCCGGTCTTGCTCCCACTGAAGTCAATCGCAAAACTCCCATTGATTCCAGTGTTACAAGATCAGGCTATTAGCAAGATTGGAATCAGGACCTATATCCCTTGGAATGAAAGATACTTAGTCATGTACTCATCTTTAAGCACATGCCAGGTCCATCCTTATTCAACAAAGCATTTAAGCACATGTTTAACTCCCAGTGAAGTCAAGGGGACGTCTGCACATGCTCATAGTTAAGCTTGTACTTATATGCTTCACTGAATCAAGGCCGGCATTATTTTATTATATTTACAGATAAAAAATGTAAGACACAAAACATCATCTTACAATTCTGGAACATGCAAAGCTCTCTCTTTCTACAGACAGCATTTCTGACCTGATCTTTGCAAAATATAATAAGTTGTAAGAACTGCTAGTTCAGCAAGAGTAGCTGAGGTTATTCATGAATCTCACTATACCAGCATTAACTTGTTGAATGACACATCAGGACGCAGTTTGGAGAAGCAATTTATTGTTACTGAAGTTTACTGCTTTATAGAGCACCTTGGTTTAGTGACTGCAAAGGAAGAGATGACTCTAAAGTAGTAAGTGGGAATTAATAAAGGAGGTGAATATAGGTGCTCCCCTGGAAAAAAATTATTTGATGGCATAATAGTACCTCCTTGAGTGCTATCACAGTGACAATGACCTTTTAAAGGGCAGATTTTAAAAATCACGAGGATAATGGCTTATTAGCTGCCTGAAAGCAACAACTTTCAGAGGTGAGATTGAAAAGGTGATGAGAAGCCCGCTGGTTGGATGAATGATGGGATTTTGTCTTGTGATTGAAAAAACTAGCCATACTGCACTTAGCCAAGACATGAGTTAGAAGGGACTGGATTGAGTCATTCCAAAGAGCACAGTAAATTCTACTAGTGAGTCTGTTTTTGTTACTGTGTGCCTTAGTTCAGGAACAAAGGGCATCTCCATTAAGTTAATGCCAATGTTCAGAACACATACAAAGAAATAATTGCTGAATGCAGTATATACGGCAGTTAATATGCAGATCTCAGTTGCAGGAAGTAGAGCCAAATACTAGAATAAAAGTAGATTCAAATGGCTGGATTGATAAAATGGCAGGATAATCAAATTATCCTATTATTTTGGTTATCATCAGTCATCAAATGACTGATAATAACCAAAATAATGTTATGACCGCTGATAACTAGTAGTAGTATTTTTAGTGATCTAAGCTAAGCAGAATGATACATCATGTTTCATGACACAAGCTAACTGCCTAATGGGGTCAGGAAGGAAAATCATTTCCTATTTATTGCATTGCACAGTTGGCTAGGTATGTTATGGATTCAAGCGTTGGACACTTCAAGAAAGGAGGATACTGGATTTGATGGACCAGTGGTCTGACCAGTGATGACAAATCCTTTGTACAATTTCAGAATCCAGGCTGTGAGCCTGTTGACCTCTCATATGTATCCATTTATTTTGGCAGTAAGGGCTTTTCCATCAAATGTCTACTTCCAGAGGGCTGTGGTAGCTCCCTACCTTATCTCTTGAACTTGGTGACTATTAGAAATCCCTCATATTTCTGGTTACCTGGGCTACAACTACAGTTGGTCAACATTTTTTCTCCAACTTTTTTTTTTCTTTTTGGGGGGGTGGGGAATGAAAGATGGCTTTTCAATCAAATGAAATTTCTATGGAAAAATTTCATTTTGCTAGAAAATTTTCAGTAAAACATTTTCAGTTTTCAGGAAAAAATTGTAGTTTTTTGGTTTTTGAAAACTAAATTTTTTTTGCTGAAAACTGTTTGTGTGTTTATTTATTTTCTTGAAACCAGTTTTGATTGCAATTTCCTTTGAAAAACCAAACAGTTTTGTGAAAATTTTTGAAAAATAGAATTTTAAAAAAATTCCACACCAAAAATAATTGGCATTTTTGACTCGCTTTAATTAAACTACAACACCTTCTCAGGAATACTGAGTCGTCCCACATACTTTGGAGTCTTCTAAACATTGCCACATGGCATTTGGAACACTCTTGGGTTTAAGGTTACAAGGAATTTAGACTGGTTTCTTAATAATACCAAGTATTGATGATGATCCAGTTTCATGGGTCCTAGGTTCAGTCCACTTGGGTCTGAATTTTATGATGCATTCATTGGTGAGATAATGTGTGCTAAGAAGCGGTAATGTTAAGCTACCTGCTGTGTCAAGACTTCAGTCATACTTTGAGTGTCTCATGGAATCTTTTGATGAAGAAGAGAGAGAGGTTACTAAAGACGGGCCGACCTGGTTTGAGAAAGACAGTGACATTTCAAAAGGGGTGCAGTCATTTGCCTTTAAGCAGGTTGGACACTAAACTACCCAATCTATCCTCTAACCTGAGACACCATTTTGAATAGCGGCGCTTAGATTGTCTCTAAAACCAGAATTTTTAGCACTGACGTTCCTGCGTCACCCAATACTGGCTGCCCAAACAACTTCATTCAGAGCAGCAACAAGAGAGTATTTGTGAATCTTCAGATTTTGTTCTCAATTTTTATCTGCAAACAAATGTCTCAATTTCTTCTAGTGAACACGTTTCGCTGTGTGTCTGACAAAAATGTAGTAAAGTGCAGCCGCAAAATGTGGGTTGGTGGTGGTGGTTGTTGTTTTTGACAAAACACTCTTTTTTGGTCAATTTTGCTGATGGTGGGAATTTTCCCACATACCTAACAGGAGCTGTCTGGAAGTATTACATTCAGAAGTTAACTATTTCAAGACTCGAGTTAGAGGGGATAGCTGGCTATTTCCGAGTACTGAAGATTATTAGTATCTTGCCCTGTCCCTCTTTAGACCATACTCCTATAAAAGAGAAAAGAGAAACCTCCAGGCTGGGGGGGGAGAGGGGGGGGGCTGTTTTCAAGCCACTAAGAAGAATGGCATTTATAGGCCTTGAATCCATAGATTTAGTAGGCAGGGGCTTAAAACCCTGAGTACTATTGACACCCCTGAGTGATGCATGTGAGAACACATTACCCACGACTGATTGTTCCTGCATAGAGGCTGGTTCTTCCAGGTAAGTGGCTCCTATTCTATTTGCAATATTGCACTGCTTTAAGTGGCTGAGAAAAGTAGGCGATGTTATGATCAGTACTGAATATATCCCTTTCTTGTGAGTGTACCGAGTATTCAGGAAGCCCGCTTGACTATGTCTAGAACATAATAAAAGTCTAGAACGTGTTTTCCATGCTCAAGTGAACATTAAACAAAATACTAGTTGAGTATTAAACTGTTTTCTTTTCTTAGGGAATGCAGTCGGATTTTTGGTGAAGATGGTCTGACGTTGAAACTCTTTCTTAAAAGGACTGCTCCCTTTTCTATTCTGTGGACTTTGACTAATTACCTGTATTTACTGGCTTTAAAGAAGCTGACAGCCACAGACGTCTCTGCCCTGTTCTGTTGTAACAAAGCATTTGTCTTCTTGCTTTCTTGGATTGTGCTGAAAGACAGGTTCATGGGCGTAAGGGTAATGACTTATATGATTTTCAACCATCTTGACTTTCATAATCAATCTTAAATCCATGATTTAAAGATACATTGTTTTTAGTGTAATAGATGTATATTTTGAAACATTTCTCATTAACTTTGTGGTGCAAATCTAAATCTGAAGTCCAGTTAGGGATCTCAGTCTCTTAAGAGAATAGGGTGCGAGTGCGAAGTCCAGCAGAACCGTGACACCGAATTTCAGATGGTGAATTAGCTGATTGAACTAAGAGGGCCTTTGATGACCTTGGGTTTAAAGTTCTGAAATATCTTTAGTGAAGCGGAAAACACTTTTATACAAGTTTATTTTTAACTTTGTGATAAACTCTTAGGCCCTTACTAGAGCAATTTCGTTTGTAGTTCTGAGCTCATACTGAATTAATCATTTTAAAGATTGTTCTATGCTTTTTCAATATACTATGTATTTCTAAGGACAACATAGAGAGACACACACACACTAAACAGGGATTACATGGGACTTAAGTGGGCACAGGCTGTTTATGCAGGGGTGAGATTCATACTGAGTATATAAGTCTGATAGAACAGTATGGATAGGAATAGAAGTGGGATGTATATTTTTTGTAGCCCTCTGTCCCAATCCCCCCACCAAGAGAAAGGTCTACCCCAAGTGGACTTGGGGAAAACGGAGCATATTTCTTGTATATAACATGCACGTCTGAGTATGCAGAATGGATTAGGAGCCGCCTCTGAATTTTTGCTCAAAAATGTCCAGATTCTGCACCATTGTAGTCACTGAAAATATTCCTATTGACTTTAATGGGAGTTGGGTCAGGCCCTAATGATCTGATCTGGTCCCATTGCAGTCAGGGTGAGTTTAGCCATTAATGTCAAAGGCAGGGCCCAGCTCAGGCATCTAGAACTGGAATGGGCCACCACAGCTGTTGGATTTGAGTTCCTGGGGGAGGGTGATGGCAGGCTGTGCATTCGCTGAGGGACTCCTGCCAGCCATTTTATAAAATGATAGACGCAACTGTTTTTAGGATGCTGAAGTTGGAAAATGATCCTGGAATGAAGGAGCAGGAGAACCTTGGACTGAGACATCTGACCTGGCATTTGGAATTGGGGGCAGGTACACTGAGTGAAAAATCTGCCCTTGGGTTCTGGGGACTGAGGGGAAACTTCCTTTTCCGAGAGGGGGCTGGATGGCTTGCCAAACTAGTAATGAGGATACAAACTCCAGATCAGTATGACATTAAGCATATGTTTGTTTGTAAGCATGAGTAATGCCATCTCTATTCAGCAAAGCACATGCTTACATGTTTTGCCAAATTAGGTCCATAGAGAAGCTTCAGGTCCAGGCGACCAGTCCCAATTCAGACTAGATCAGTAATGAATTTAACCTTTTGCTCTTTGGTGGATGTCCTGTTGCACTCGTGAAATGAGTTTGGCAGACTCTGCCCAGTTTCCAGCAGACTGGTACCCATATGTCAGAACCCTGTTACCACTAATCAGCATCATTTTTGGCAGTCCCAGCGCAAATGCCTAGGATTAAGTTTGCATTGAGAGGTAATTAATCACTAACCTCCAGAGGTTACCCTTTGAGAATAGAGATGGGGCACATTAGAACCAGGGCACTGTGGGGAAGCCTGTATTGCTACTATGCCTCAATTTCTCCATCTGTAAAATGGGGATAATAATACTGACCTCTGTTGTAAAGACCTTTGAGATCTACTGAAGCTACATAAGAGCTAGGTGGTATTATAACTAATGTCTGTACTGTCTCTTTTCATGGCCAGTTATTATTGTACATAATGGTAGTGCTGACAATGTGCTAGCCATTGTCCTGTTCCCAGAAATCTCAGCAAAGACCTATGCAGGTGCTCAACTTCAAGTATGTGAGTAGTCCCATTAAGGGAAGGATGGGAATAGTAAGTGTTGGCAGGGTTAGGGTCGAAATATATATGATGCACATATCTATTATATACCCCATTTTTAAATATTAAATCAACAAACATGAGCTGTAACTAACTGCCCCTCGAGCTGTCTGTAGTTCCTTGGCTAATTCCTTGTAGGCATCATGGAAGGAAGTATGCCTTGAGGAAGGATTTGAAAGAGGAGACTATAGTGTCCTTGCAAATCAGAGAGGGGCGCTTTCAGCTCAGGCAGTAGCGGCTCCTGTAGGAAGCACTAAAAGACTTTCTGCTGCCAGCACCCCAGCCAGGGGTATGAGCACTGCAGATAAAAAAAGGATTCTTTCAAATACATGAACCCATCTGACTGACTAAATCAAGGAATGTAGTCCATGCACAGCGGGCAGCAATTGCAGTGATAGAAGACTTTGCTTTCCAGAGGTGTTACTGTGGCATGTTTCAAGAGTTCTCAAACAACCTAAGGCTTAGTTGTGAGCCTCCTTTCACACCTGCACTGGCTACAGGGGAAGCAGAATGGGTGTGGAAGCTGGGAGAAGAGTGGGCAGGGGGTAGGCAGAGCCTTGGCTTCCAACCCCTCCCCACTGCACCAGCCAGCAACTGAGCTGCCATGGAGGGATAAGTCAGCTGAATCAAGTATAGGTTGTCACATCTAACTTCTCCTCTTGAGTGAGAGAGGAAATAGGACTGAACTGTGAATAATTGAGTAGCAGCTTCAAGAAACACGCGTCCCTTTTAGATGGTGAGTGATATAAATAAGTCGAGTCACAGGGTCACTGGTCTGTTCTTGGGACACTGAAGCCTCATTCTGCCACTTACTCCAGGCTCGTGGCCATGACATGATCTAGCCCAGGGGTAGGCAACCTATGGCACGGGTGCCGAAGGCGGCACGCGAGCTGATTTTCAGTGGCACTCACACTGCCCAGGTCCTGGCCACCGGTCCGGGGGTCTCTGCATTTTAATTTAATTTTAAATGAAGCTTCTTAAACATTTTAAAAACCTTATTTACTTTACATACAACAATAGTTTAGTTATATCTTATAGACTTATAGAAAGAGACCTTCTAAAAACATTAAAATGTATGACTGGCACGCGAAACCTTAAATTAGAGTGAATAAATGAAGACTCGGCACCCCATTTCTGAAAGGTTGCCGACCCCTGATCTAGCCCGTCAAAAGTAAGACATCATATACCTTTTTTAGTCATCTCCATTTCAAAGTAACAAATTTTCATAAAGGGCAAACACAACTGATGAATTGTGCGAAAAAGATGTCATAAAGGAACTAGCTGTGAAAGTGCACTAAAGTTGTTTTCAACTTTTTTTTAACTTGTACCATAAAAGGCACAGTACACCTCTACCTCGATATAACGCTGTCCTCAGGAGCCAAAAAATCTTATAGGTGAAACCGTGTTATATTGAACTTGCTTTGATCCACCGGAGTGCGCAGCCCCGGAGCACCGCTTTACCGCGTTATATCCGAATTTGTGTTATATCGGGTCACGTTATATCGGGGTAGAGGTGTATTGAGTGAGAAAAAGTGTCAGCTTTTGCTATAAGTACATGTCATTATTAGTGCTGTAGGTGTAATATATTAGGCATAGAATCATAGGACTGGAAGGGACCTCGAGAGGCCATCTAATCCAGTCCCCTGCACTCATGGCAGGACTAAGTATTATCTAGACCATTCCTGACAGGTGTTTGTGTAACCTGCTCTTAAAAATCTCCAATGATGGAGATTCCACAACCTCCCTTGGCAATTTATTCCAGTGCTTCACCACCCTGACAGTTAGGAAGTTTTTCCTAATGTCCAACCTAAACTTCCCTTGCTGCAATTTAAGCCCATTGCTTCTTGTCCTATCCTCAGAGGTTAAGAAAAACAATTCTTCTCCCTCCTCCTTGTAACAACCTTTTACATACTTGAAAACTGTTATCATGTCCCCTCTCAGTCTTCTCTTTTCCAGACTAAACAAATCCAGTTTTTTCAATCTTCCCTCATAGGTCATGTTTTCTAGATCTTTAATCATTTTTGTTACTCTTCTCTGGACTCTCTCCAATTTGTCCACATCATTCCTGAAATGTGGCACCCACAACTGGACACAATACTCCAGATGAGGCCTAATCAGCGCGGACTAGAGCAGAAGAATTACTTCTCGTGTCTTGCTTACAACACTCCTGCTAATCATCCTCCCAGAATGATGTTCGGGTTTTTTGCAACAGCGTTACACTGTTGACTCATATTTAGCTTGTGGTCCACTATGCCCCCCAGATCCCTTTCCGCAGTACTCATAGAATCATAGAATCATAGAATATCAGGGTTGGAAGGGACCTCAGGAGGTCATCTAGTCCAACCCCCTGCTCAAAGCAGGACCTAATCCCAACTAAATCATCCCAGCCAGGGCTTTGTCAAGCCTGACCTTAAAAACCTCTAAGGAAGGAGATTCCACCACCTCCCTAGGTAACCCATTCCAGTGCTTCACCACCCTCCTAGTGAAAAAGTTTTTCCTAATATCCAATCTAAACCTCCCCCACTGCAACTTGAGACCATTACTCCTTGTTCTGTCATCTGGTACCACTGAGAACAGTCTAGATCCATCCTCTTTGGAACCCCCTTTCAGGTAGTTGAAAGCAGCTATCAAATCCCCCCTCATTCTTCTCTTCTGCAGACTAAACAATCCCAGTTCCCTCAGCCTCTCCTCATAACTCATGTGCTCCAGCCCCCTAATCATTTTTGTTGCCCTCCGCTGGACTCTTTCCAATTTTTCCACATCCTTCTTGTAGTGTGGGGCCCAAAACTGGACACAGTACTCCAGGTGAGGCCTCACCAATGTCGAATACATTTCCCATTTTGTATGTGTGCATATGTGTACATTTTCCAGCAGTATGTGCACAAGGATAATTTTTAATGATAATAATCAGGCAGGTGAGTGCTTGGGAAATGGAATGTGACAAAGGAGTGTGAGAAGTTCCAATAGACATCCAGCCTTCTGTATTTTGGCAAGATCGGTGCTGCTTTCACTCCTGAGACGCACTGAAAACAAGTGTAATTATGTTATCTGAGAAATAAGGGAACAGAAAAATACAGGGCTAATAATATTCTCTGAGCTGGTTTTTACAAAGTACTCAGCACCCACAATCAGGGCCAGATTTTCAAAAGGACTCGGCTCTTATTGGGTTACTCAAGGGCCTAAATGGGTGCAGCTGAGGAATGAGCTGTCTTGAGAATCTGGCCCCATAGTGTAGTTACTCTGCGTGAGTTTTATCTGTATAACTAATCATAAAGGACACTCCCTCTAAATACTGCACACAAAGGTCTCAATCCTTCAAAAATGTGCTCATGTGCTTAACTTAGCACATCCTGTGTAATTCCATTGGAGTCAAGGGAACTACTCACAGTGCATGAAGTTAAGCATGTGTGTCATTCTTTGCAGTTTGGGCCCTGATTCAGCAAGGCACTTAAGCATGTGCCAAAGGCCATTCCTATTCCGGATGGCAGTTAAGCGCACGCTTAACTTTAAGCCCAGGCTTAAATCCCATTGACTTCAGAGTTTAAAATTAAGCACACGCTTAAGTGCTTTTCTCATCAGGGGCCATTAGGGCTACACTTGAATTTTCAAATTTGGCTTCGTCTGGTTTGAAAGAAAGCCTGCTACTGGATCACATTAGAGAGACAAAGTGGACGAGGTAATATTTTTTATTGGACCAACTTCTGTTGGTGAGAGAGACAAGTTTTCGAGCTTACACAGAGCTGTTCTTCAGGTCTGGAAAAGGTACTCAGAGTGTCACAGCTAAAGACAAGGTGGAACAGATTGTTTAGAGCAGAAGTAGTTAACAGATATTTCAAGGGACCAAGGTAAAGTGGCCCATTCATGGCAGGGAGGGAAGCTAGAGGGGTGGGCTATAGTGGGTTATAGATTGTTGTAATAAATCCAGTGTGTCTGTTCAATCCATGATTTTTAGTAACTAGCAAAGTTGCGAAGTAAAGCTCCCAGGCTTGTCGTTTGAAGGTGGTGTGCAGGTTTCTTTTGAGGATGAGGACTGAGAGGTCAGATATAGAATGATTGCTTTGTGAAACGTGTTCACCCACAGGTGACGGGCGTTTTTGCCTTTTATCATTTTTCTGTGTGAGTTCATTTGAGAGCGTAGTGATTGTTTTCACCCACACAGTAGTTGTTGCTGCGGCATTTATTGCACTGGATGAGGTACACCACGTGTGATAGGCATGTGGAGGACCCACGGATCTAGAAAGGTGTGTTGTGGGGGGTGTTGATCATTGTCGCAGTGGAGAGATGTTTACAGGTGTTTATCTGTTGTTCTAGAGGGTCAGGTGGCACTTTGACTTGGTGAACCCACACAGGGTATCATCATACTCAATGGGGATCACATCCTGAAAGAAATAGTTCCTGAACCCCCAACTTCTGTCCTTCAAACAACCCGACAGCCTCTCCATGCTCATCATCAGAAGCAAGCTCCTCACAGACCAGGACATATCCACTCAGTGGGGCACCATACCCTGCCAGAACAACAGATGCAAAACCTGTAGACATATATTATGAAAATATAATGATCACTAAATGCCTAGCAAATTTAACATTTCATGGATCAGTTAACAGATCATGGGGTTCTCAAGATCCTAGTAAGCCCAGGGTCTCACAGTCACTTTCCCGTTCTTTATGTCGGAGGGGGCTAGAAACTTTTTTCTGCTGTACCATGCGGTCACAGTACAGAAGAGTTTGGCAACCACTGGTATAATACATAGCTCTGCAATAGCATGTTTCGTCAGTAGAGCTCCTTTGTAAAGTGCTTTGAGGTCAGTATTATTATCCCCATTTTATAGTGGAAAACTGAGGCATGGGGAGGGGAAGTGACTTGCCCAAGGTCTCCCAACTGGCCAGTGGCAGAGCCTGGGATGAAATCCAGCTCTCCAGAGTTCAGGTCACTCTTTTCTTCTCTTGTATAAAACTGACTTTTTACCCACATGCTATTTTTCTGGTAAAGGTTAACAGTAAATCTTGCTCTGAGGATATCTTTAGTGAATAATGACAGAGAGTCCTGTGGCACCTTTAAGACTAACAGATGTATTGGCGCATAAGCTTTCGTGGGTCAGACGAAGTGGGTATTCACCCACGAAAGCTTATGCTCCAATACATCTGTTAGTCTTAAAGGTGCCACAGGACTCTCTGTTGCTTTTTACAGATCCAGACTAACACGGCTACCCCTCTGATTCTTTAGTGAATAATGATTATCTGGGGGAAGAGATGTGTGGAAGTTTAACAGGTTTTGCAAACAAGATCATGCCATGCCATGCTTGCAATGCCCTATACCCCCTAGCTGATAAAGATTATGACGTCAGGCCTTAGGCCTTGCTTGGGAATGGGTTTAAGCTAACCCGAAAAAAAGACACTTTTATATTGAAATAAGAGTGTCCACATGAGGTGCATATACTGGTGTAACCATAACAGTGCAACTATAGCAGTACAACTGGTAAACGTTGCTGTTAGAGGGCTTATTCCTTCACCCTCTCACTTCCCTGGTCCTTCTCGCATGAACAGAGAACAACAATACCCGAAGTCTGAAGGTGCAAACAATTCAATGTTTATTGGGGTGAACTTCCAGCAAGCATGATTCCAGTTTCCTTCCTCAGTGTCCCCCTTCCCAGCTCTGACGCCACAGACCCTTGCCTGTGTCCCTGTTCCCATTCCCCTCCTCTTAGCGAAACATGATTCCAATTCCCCCACCCCCATTCCCTGTTCCCATTCCCCCCCCTTACTTCCTGATTGACTGCAGACTATGTAGTAAAACTTGAGTTCTGCTTAGGTATACCTTAACCAATCATTTTATTAACTAACAAATCCTAACACATTGTAACATAATTATTTAACCAATTATATCCCACCACCTTAATTGGTTTACACCCAACAAAATTAATTATACAGCAGACAGAAACAATCACAGAACCAGACAGAGATTATACAGACAAACAATAGGGAAGTGGAGACTACAGTGACAGAACAATACAGAAATGAGGATTTTACACCCCAGCTATTGATAAGTGAGTTCTTGCCAGACAGGATGCTATCAAACTAAGTTGTCTTTAAATCTTTTAGGCTCTTCCCTTTCTCTGGAGGTGATAGATTGGATCATCTTTCTAACAGCCCCAGATTGCCTTATTTCAATGTGACTAGTTTGGGATGTGAGGATGTGACCGTTCACTTCCCAGCTTATGGCTGCCTCTGCTGCTTAGCCAAAGGCCTTACTTAGCCTAAGAACAGGGCCTCAGACTGTCACAGTAAGAGAAGGCCCTTACACTGGCAGACAGTGAGTTTGATTCTTTCTTTTATACTTCTATAACTAGCAAAGTGATAAGAATACACCTAAAGTCTTAAAGTATAGGCCTTTGCAGACAGGCCTGAATATTTATATCCTAACAGTTTCCAGCATAGGACAGGCCTTAGGTGACTTGGTCTGAGGGCAATAGTGTGGGATGGGGAGATAGGCAGAGGGCACTCGCTGTGCCCCATGGGGAAGTATTCCATAACCGGTAGGCCTACCTTGTCTCCCTGGAAGCTTCTGAATTCCTCATGGCATAGTTGGGCGTCCCATGTATCCACATTGCTCTACTCCTCCCTGTAGTGGAGTTGACTACAGTTCAAGCTGGTCCAAATGCTGCAAACACTTTAAGCTTGTAAGGTGGCCTATTGACTTCAGATGCTTAAAGTTAAGGATGTGCGTACGTGTCTGCAGGTTCAGAGCCCTGGTTATGTTCCTCCATGAGCTCTATTTAAATGTTCATATTTGAAAAGAAAATCCTTTGGGGACCTCTTGCCACCCCTGGGTCTGAGCTTCTTTTCAGGAAGGCTGGTTGTAGATAGGAGACAGGTTTCCTTATATTACACTGACTAATGCTGTACATGGACAAAGTTGTTCCTCGGTGAAATGCTGCCTGGCTAAACTTTCTTCCAAGCTAGACAATGCAAACTGGTTTTAGTCATTGTCTGTTAGGTTGCCTAGGAAGGTTTCCAGCTTGTTCCGTTAATTTAAAGAGCAGTCAGCTACAACAGGCCACTTTGCTTCCCTTCGACCCCTGCTGCTACTTGCCAGCACAGCGAGCCTGAAGGATACGCACTCGGGCCTCTCAAGCAAGCATAAGACAATTACTGCTCACCAGTCATTCGCTCCAATGCTTTAATGTATCCTTTGCAGAAGTAACTCCTAATATGAAATTTAAAATAATGTTCTTACTGTTTTTTCCATTGTCAGGTCTTATTCATCCTGTGGCTGAGGAGATGATGCTCGTTTTGTGCTCATTGTCTTCTAAAGGCTGCCGAGGGAAAGGCTTGGCTTTCTAAAATCCTGGCAAACTGTAAAACTGGCCCTTAAATTAGTGTAGGGTTGGACTGAGAGCCCCTTGCTCCCACCCCACTGGTGAGCAGTTACTCACCTGAGTTGTCCTATTGAAGTCAGTGGATTTACTCATGTGAGGAACTGCTCAGTAATGTGAGGAAGAGGGCCACAATACGGTTCTTAGTGAGGTGCTGTTCACTAACAATCAAATCCCGATCCCATTGAAGTCAGTGAGAGTTTTACCGATGACTTCAGAGGGAGTAGGATTTGACCCCAAGATCACAGAAAAGGTATTACTGTTGCAAAAATGTGTTAGCTGCATTCGGTTAACATGTGGGTTGTCAGAACATCACGTGTGTAAGAACTCAGATCCATGGTATTGCTTCTGGCACATATCTAGCCAACAAAATAGGCAGCCGATCCACATCCGTAGATATACATATGACTCTTCGTGCCAAGGGTGTAATATTAAACTGACAGGGCAGCACTGAAGTGGTGTCACATGCAGAGAGTAAGTCTTCCTGGTGCAAAATTAGTTTCAGGAAGCAATTCCTGACCTGTCAATCCAGGTGGAGTATGTAGACGGTTAAAATGATAGCCAACAGCCACGTGTGCCATCACCATCTTGACTGAAAGACTGGAGGCCAAACAATCCGTTACATACATTATTTTTGTAGAGAGACTGGAAGTTCCATGAACTTGGATCTCCCCTTCCCCCGCCCAGTCAGTAGTAGCTGTAATAGCTTTGGCAGAGGAGAGGATCCTCCTCCTGTAGGATGGTAGAGAGTGACAGGCTGTCTGTCAGCCCCCAGAAGATGGCTCCATTGGGATTTAAGGGAAGTCTACCAGGCCAGCTCTCCAAAGATGTAGGAAAGAGAAGTAAACTAGGTGACCATCCCTGAAAACGGCAGAAGGGGGAAAGAAAACTACAGAGGCACCTCTCCTCAGAGAACAGGGAGGTAAGAGAAAAGACCAGACCTGGAAAACAGGGTTGGTTTTCCGACAGGGACCACAAATTAAAGGATATTAAATTATGCCTGGTAGGTGGGGAGAAGGTTCTGTGGGAATGGAGTCTGCTGGGAATGGTGTTTTGCACAATGATTGGACTCCCAGTGAGAATTTTTCCTGAGCAAAGACTGAAGAACTTCAACAAATGGGAAGTAAAGACATCTGAATAATGAGGCTCAAGAACACTTTCTGTGACGCCTGTTGCTCCAATCATTAAGACTAGAAACAACAGTGCTTTCCATTGATGTGATGAGAGCTGTATGGAGGAAGCAGGAAACCTCCTTATGTGCCACCTTTTGTAAAGTACACTGGCATCAGACGAATGGCACTGATGTGATTTTGAGGAAATGGGTACATTCTGCCAAGGTCTGCTCTCACAAATCTGGGGTAACTCTATTAGAAATATGTAAAAAAAAAATCAATCTCTCTATACTTGCATGGAACCCATCGTTTTCATGAGGTGTTTGATTATCAATCCAGTATAACACAGCTGCCTTATTTATCACATTTATATTTCCAGAACTAAGTCACCAGTTTCTACTGATTTCTTTTCACAAATAATTCTCCTGGAATCTTAACATAAAAATGAACATGCAGGTCTTTAACATTTTAAGTAGGTGATGATTACTTCAGGGCCTTTTGTTATGTCTTTTGGGGAGCAGGTTTGCAATATTACATGTGACCAGTGACAGAATATGACCAATCTATAATGCAACCCAAGATTTAAAAAGACACACCAGTGTAGCTGTTTGTTTAGTTTTTTAAGCCTCTGAATGGGAGTTGTAGCTCTGATCTCTGAGGGGATTTGGTTATAATTCTGAATTGCTATAAAGCTGATTTTTTTTTATCTTGTTAATTCATATCCTGGGGGAAGTTGAAAAGAAAAACAGAAATATTACGTATCTATACATAGTAACTAATGGACTGTTCAGCTAAACGGAAGCTAATGTGAAAAATTTCTGCATTGGTGATTGCTGCTAAGCAAGGATTCCATTTAGCTTTTCAAGATTATAGTTGAGTTTTCCATCCTGCTTACTGACGACATACCATGTACATGGAGATCTAGCTATGAAATATTACTGTCAATTCTAGGAGTATGACATACTGTGTCATATGATGTTATAAGAATAATCTGTATCCCACATGAAGGTAAAAGATCGAGTTTTATAGAGTCGAAGGCAAGTAGGGTCCATTGGTCTGAACTCCTGTTTATCACAGGCCATGAAATTTCACCCAAATACTTCTATATTGAGCTCGATGACTTCAGTTAAACCAAAGCATTCCAATCCTCAGGAGACTGAGGGCTAGTCTACATTAGAAAATTAGAGTGACCCAGCTACATTGCTCAGGGGTGTGAAAAATCCACATCCCAGAGCAACGTTGTTACACTGACCTAAGTCTCCAGGTAGAGCAATGGAAGAATTCTTCCGTCGACCTAGATACTGCCTCTCAGGGAGGTGGATTTACTACAGCGATGGGAGAACCCCAGCAGCTGCACCGCTGTAAGACGTACCTAAACTGTGTGTCGCAGAGAACAGGAAAGACCTAGGTGCCACCAAAGCCCCTGCAGTATCAGTGAATTGATTAGGTGAGGTATGCCCAGGTGATCCAGGCCCCAGATAGGCGAGAAAACCCCAAGGTCCCTGGCAATCTGACCTGGGGGGAAATTCCTTCCCAACTCCAAATGTAGCGATCAGTTTGACCCTGAACATGTGAGCAAGACACAGCAGCCAAACATCTAGAAAGAAGATTCTCTATGCCACCTCAGAGCACTGCTCCACCCCATCCAGTGTCCCATCTCCTGCTGTGGCCAGGCTCTGATGCTTCAGAGGAAGGTGAGAAAAAAAAAGAAAACCCAGGATACATCTCCTCTCGTGCATTGGGGAAAATTCCTTCCTGATCCCTTCAGGGAGCCGGCTGAAGCATAAGACTGGATTATAGCCATTGTCTTAATGAGGAGCTACAAGAGTTATGAGCATGTTGAGGTCAATGCAAGTAAGCCTGTTCCCCTATGGAGGAATAGAATGAACAGTGGGATGTATAGATTCTATAATATATGGAGATTATACCTATCTCATAGAGCTGGAAGGGACCCTGAAGGGTCATGGAGTCCAGCCCCCTGCCTTCACTAGCAGGACCAATTTTGCCCCAGATCCCTAAGAGGCCCCCTCAAGGATTGAACTCACAACCCTGGGTTTAGCAGGCCAATGCTCAAACCACTGAGCTATCCCTCCCCCCGTAGGTTCCAAGGGACTATTCTGACCATCCAGCTTGGCCTCACTACCCCCATCCAAACACAGAGAGCTCATACAAGGTTGCATTTTTCTGGGGTTTACTTTTCCGTAGTAGTGGTTGTTTTACAGAAAGGTCCCAGAACGGACCATAAACTCGTGGATCAACTGAAGTGATGCCATAGACTGTGGTTGCACGTTTGTACTGTTGGTAGCTGACACCTACTAGTATTTGAAGGAGAGGCATAGTCTAGTAAAAAGAGGAATAGGATAACATTTTCAAAAGGACCCAAGCAGGTTAGGGACCTAACTTCCATTGATCTAAGCAGGTTAAGCACCTAACATATTTAAGCACTTTTGAAAATCTTATTAGGCACCTATTTGTGGCTTTAGGCACTTCATATCTTTGAAAAACTGGCCCTCCCAAATCCTCTTTTCAAAAGTGACTTAGGGCCGGAGCCTCAAAGGTATTTAGGTGCCTAATTCCCATTGACATCTCCCATTGAAGGTAAGAGGGAAGGATGATCCACTGGGCTAAGACATGGGAAACCCAGGTTCAATTCACTGCTCTGCCACTGACTTCCTCTGTAACCTTGGGCAAGTCACTTAGCCTCTCTTTGCCTTAGTTTCCCTTTGTAAAATGCAGATAATATGCTTCCCTGCCTCACAGGGGTGTTGTGAGGAAGAAATACAAGGGTGTGAAGTGCTTTGAGATCTCCTGATGAGAAGTGCTATATAAGAAATAGGCATTACTATTAATAATAAGGGTAAGTGGAACTGAAAGAGAATGTAAGTTGTACTTGGCACAAACCGGCTCGCTTTGAACAACCTGTCCTTTAAAGATTAATTGCCACTTGCCACTATTATATATGATTCTCCATGCAAAGTCCATTGCCAAGTAAGCATGTTGTTTCTCGTTCAAGTTGTATACAGTTTTGTGCATCTGCTTTATACAACAAATTCTGCACACATTTTTTTGTGACATAAACATAGAATCTGTTTGGCCATATTTACCCTGGCTCTCTGCCAGTCTGTTGTGAAGTTATGCCTGAAAGGAAAACAAGTGCACCTGGTGAAGTTAGCTTTTTACTCCCATAAGCAGGGCTGGGATGCTAATGTAGCATTTAAATTGAAATAATAATTGATGTTAAGACTAGAAGAGAATATACAGTATTGGCCTTTTTGAAATATGTTTTTGTTTAATTTCTGGAAATTAAAAACCTATCAAAATATCAGACAGTTTTTTCATGGGAAAAACATCATTGTTAGAAAAAGTGGTGGATTTTTTGCTTGTTTTTGTGTGTGTGGATTTTTTTTCTCATAAAGAAACAGTCAATGAAAAGTACAAAAATGTAAATGACTTACAGCTTGCCTGGGTTGGCCCTGTAACAAAGAAAGGGGGACCCTACTGTATATGCTGGGGGACTGTCCAACAGTCAGGTAGCTGTGAAAAGAGATGGATGCAAGAGTTGAAATGGGGCTCGGCTTACGCAGCCAAACACTAGCCGAAAATCATATCCTCGGTTATTTATCTACTAGACTGGGGGTTTACCTCTGCCACAAAGACTTTGGTTATAAGGGCTTCCATGATCACCAAGCATATGATTTTACAAAAATGGAAGAGTAGGCTTATGCCCAGACTAGAGCAATGAGATTGGGACCTGTCTCACTTGGCAGCCAAAGAAAGACTAGCTTTGTGCCATAGAGAGCAATTGTAGGAATTTGAAGAAATTTGGGCCCCATTTCTAGATATGTTTGAATAAAAAATGTTGAGCTGGCTCAAAGAATGCCAGACGTCCATTCCACCTAACCCTTTCCCCCACCCCATTCCCGCCCCCACCCCCACAGTCCTCGCTCTCCCTCCATGCCTTATTCAAAAAGCAATGTTCTCTTGCTAATTATTAACAGTCTCAAACATATGGAAAAGTTTCCAGGCTGTTTGTAATACACTGTTGAAAAACTCAGAACTGGGGTTAAGGGACTACCCTCATGTTATGACAAATACATCCAAAGTGATTTTGAAATGGAGCCTCAGTCCATCCTCTGATTATTTTGAACCTGCAACTTTGTGAGCACAAATAAAAAGTAGTTGATTATGTCAGGATCAGAGTCATGGGAGCAAAATGCTGGTTTTAAAACTGACCAAATCTTTGGTGAAACGTGGTTTTTTCAACAATGTTCTGAATATTTTGGTGTCATGTTGTTTAATAGTGTAATGAAATTATACATATGGAGCCCGATTTTCAAACACTGTAGCCTGATCTTCAGAAGGTTTGAGCTACCACAGCTCCCTCCGAAGTCAATGGGAGCTGCGGACACTCAGCCCCTTTGAAATTCATACCACTTGTTTACCTATCTAATTTTGGTCAAGGTGACTAAATCCAGAGGGGAAGATTTTCAAAGGCACAAAGGGCAGAGAGGTGTCCAACTCCTAGGGAAACCTAACTACCATCTGTATCTTTGAAAATCTCCCCAGCTTTAGGTACCTAACTTCAAGCAGCTATGTTTGAAAATTTGGCTCCTTAAATGTAATAGATCATTAAAAAAGATGGCTTTCCGAACACAGCAAAGGGCCAGTTTTGTGAAGCCCTGGTTCACATTAGTGAACAGTTGCCCACACAAGCAGTCCCCCTGGATAAAGTGCTCCCGCACGTGAGGAGAGGGGCACAATCTAGCTGTACTTGTTGAGGTAAAATCCACATTCGATATTACCCAGTACAGATCATCCCCAAACTCTGGTTCTAAGTTTAGTGAGAAACACTAGCTGGGATTTGGTGCCAATGGGAGTTAGGCACACAGGGTAAAATTTTCAAAAGCACCTAAGTGATTTAGGCCTTGACTACCTGGGGAAATCACAATTGGATTTAGGACCCTAAGGCCTTGTCTACATGGGGAAATTGAGTGGCATAGCTTTTGTGGAATAAACTATTCTGCACAGGCTATAACTCCAGGTGTGGATACCATTCCACAATAGAAATGACTTCTATTCCAGAACAGAATGTGCACACAGGGAGATCTGGCAGGAAAATTTATTCTGCAGTGCTATGCTGGTCATTTCCCCTCTGCAGACAAGGCCTGCAGGTCCTAAATCCCACTGAGATTTAAGAGCCAACATCACCTAGGTGCTTTTGGAAATTCTAATCACAAATCCCATTGGAAGTTGGGCACCGAACTCCCTTATGTTCCATTGAAAATCCAAGACACTGTCTGTAGCCTTACTAAAGACTTGTTTTGTCTAGCAGCAAATTAAGTTGTATAGCCAATAATGTGCTAGAACAGTCTTAATCTTGGGAATCATTGCACCAAAGTGGATGTTAATCTAAAAATAATGTACGATAAAAGTTCTATCAATAGGTGCCATGAGACTGTGTGATGTTATAGACCCATATAGTTCATGATGCATATACTTACATTACTATTTGACATCTTTCTCAATAGTTACATAATCACCTATTTAAGAGGAAACTAGAAGAACTAAAGTTAGAGAAAGTAGCTGGTAACTATCATAAAACCACACAGAGATAATCTAATCTCTTTCCAAGCAATAAAGTTCCTCTGAGCTTTAAATTTCTTTGTTTTGCTTGTACAGATTGTTGCAGCAATAATGGCAATCACAGGAATTGTTATGATGGCATATGCAGATGGTTTCCATGGCGATTCAATTATCGGGGTAGCATATGCTGTTGGATCTGCATCCACCTCTGCACTCTATAAGGTGGGTCATAATGTTTTGTTAATAGCAGGGAAATATTCTTATTCCCTGCATCATGCGTTAAAAAATGCACAAGTTGAAAGCAAGCCAGGTTAAAAAAGATATAAGGCTCACCTTTGCTGCATAATTTATATTCTGAGCAGGAAGTGTCAGAAAAGTTACTACAGAGATAATTACTTTGTGACTGCCAAGTATTCAGAGGGGCTTTGCTTCATGAGCCTTTAATGAAATCTCTATTATTATACTGGTGGAAGATTCTCATCTATGATTTCATCGTTTTTTTGCCATGGCAATTTATTGACACTATTTATAATGGGCTTGCTACACGCAACAATGAGAAAATATTGAATGCTGTTAAACACCCTGTTTCTTTGATGATGGCAAAATCCTCATCTCTTCTGCACTGCAGATCTCTATTGCATATTCCGCGCTTGTTCTGGGTTGGGAACTCCCATCCAGGACAATGGAAGTAGTACATGCAGCATTTGATTAGAGGCGCGCAGGACATGAGATTGCACAGTTCTACCCAAGAGGTTCTACTTCGAGGCTTTATTCGAAGGAGTGCTCTCCTTTTACCTTGATTGACATTTAGTGAGAATGACACTACATGCGCGCAGGTTCCCTGCCATTAATGGGGTGGAGTGTGAAGCAGAAGGTGGATACGTGATGTGGAAGGGATCTAAAGCTAGCTTCCGGCTTCATCCTTAATTGTACGTGTCAGGTTCACCGTGAATAGTCACTCAAAATGTATGAATTTGGGTCTATGGGGATGAACTCTGCAGTGATTTACACCGCTTGTGATTCCCCCCCTGACTTCAGAGAACCTATGGGCCTGATTTTCCTCTCACACCAGCTTTACCCTGATGTAACCCCATTGGTTTTTGATGGAGTCATTCGTGATTTACATCCGCGCGAGGTGAGAGTCAAGCCCTGTCACTCTAAATATTTAACCTGTCTTGGCTCCAGGGTTGTATTGTATTTACATTTGTTCCTTGCGAAATAGGTTAATATGGTAACGTTACCGTTGCTGGCTCAAAGCTGGCCCCATTTGTACTGTGAGAAGGACGTGGTTGAGTTGTGTGGACACAAAACTGAGAATGGGGATCACCTGAGTTTTAATCCCATCTCTCTCTCTCTCTCTCTCTCTCTCTCTCTCTCTCTCTCTTTGAGGCCATGAACCACTGATTTAAGCCTTGATTCATCAAGGTACTTAATCTTGTACCTAACTTTAAGCACGTGAGTAGCGCCATTGAAGTCAATGGGACTACTGGTGTCTAAAATGAGGCATGTGCTTAAGTACGCTAATGAATTGGGGCCAGGAGCCCAAATGTTCATGAAGGCTTCCAATTTTGGGTGCCCACCTGCAGCATCGGCTAACTTCAGCTGTGATTGGGGCTGCTCTGCACCTCTGAAAAAAAAACATTGCCAGGTGCTGGATAGGCACAAAGGAAGTGCCTGCCTTGGGGATACAGACCAGACAGAGACATGGAGAGTAGTGAGACAGAAGTTACATCATACACATGAAGGAGCCAGCCAGAAGGGCCGTGTCCTGACAGTAAGGGGTAGATTGTTTAACCCTTCCTCATGTGCATGAGTACTCACACAACCAGTCCCATTCAAGCCAAAGGTCTCCTCACATGCATAAATGATTAAAGGTCTAGAAAACATGACCTATGAGGGAAGATTGAATAAATTGGGTTTGTTTAGTCTGGAAAAGAGAAGACTGAGAGGGGACATGATAACAGTTTTCAAGAATGCAAAAGGTTGTTACAAGGAGGAGGAAGAAAAATTGTTTTTCTTAACCTCTGAGGATAGGACAAGAAGCAATGGGCTTAAATTGCAGCAAGGGAAGTTTAGATTGGACATTAGGAAAAACTTCCTAACTGTCAGGGTGGTTAAGCACTGGAATGAATTGCCAAGGGAGGTTGTGGAATCTCCATCATTGGAGATTTTTAAGAGCAGGTTAGACAAACACCTGTCAGAAATGATCTGGATAATACTTGGTCCTGCCACAAGTGCAGGGGACTGGACTAGATGACCTCTCGAGGTCCCTTCCAGTCCTATGATTCTATAAGTGCTCACCAGGAGAGCAAGGCCTATAATGTTTTAATAATACAGGGCCAGATCAGTCCCGTCTGTGGTAATACCCACTGGAGAGGGTTGGGGGTGAGGGGGGGGGATCTCAAAGACCCTCTTGCAGAGCTCTTCCATTATCAAGGGGAAAGGTTGGTCCTGCAGAGCTTTGCAGACATGGGAGAACTTCACTTGCAGCAGGATGTAACTGTTTTAAAATCTTCCCTTTCCACCACAGGTTTTGTTCAAGATGTTTCTTGGAAGTGCGAACTTTGGGGAAGCTGCTCATTTCATTTCCACTCTGGGTTTCTTCAATTTAATCTTCATCTCGTTTACCCCGATCATACTGTATTTTACGAAAGTGGAATACTGGTCTCCCTTCTCTGCCGTGCCGTGGGGTTATCTGTGTGGAGTAGCCGGCCTCTGGTTAGGTATTTGCAGAACATTTTTTTCATTTTTCTAATGCCTCATTTTATTTACTGCAGGATCACTTTGAAACAGCTGCCCACATGACAATTCTCCTTTCTCTAAATGTTTCAACGGCAGAGTTCTTTTGTAGCTAAAATCTCCATCTCATATCCCAAGGGACACCACTAGGCCTGCTTGGAAAATGGTTAACATGGCTCATGAAAACTTGGGGGCGGGGGAAAGTCCAAATTTAAAAAAAATATGCTGAGCCGCTCTAGTAATTCTATTATCAGAGGGGTAGCTGTGTTAGTCTGGATCTGTAAAAAGCAACAAAGAGTCCGGTGGCACCTTATAGACTAACAGATGTATTGGAGCATAAGCTTTCGTGGGTGAATGCCCACTTCGTCAGACGCATGTAATTCTGTCAGTTTTTACGCTCACATTTTATAGTGGTGCTTCAGCTGCCCCATTGTCTTACATACAACTGGCTTATTTTAAAATAAACTTGATGTAGCTGCTTGTATTTAGTTAGTCGTCCAAATGTTAGTTCTTGGAGAACTGTCCATTGATCATTTTGTTGTTGTTGTGCTAGCAACTAGAGGCCGACTAAACCAGGGCTCCTTTATGCTAAATGCTGCAATAGCTTGTGCTCCACTTTGGTGCAAATGAAAAGCTGCACGGCCTTTAACTCCTTTAACTCCCCTGCTCCATTTACAAAGTTTCCTCTTTCAAAGCACTGTTGCTAGTGCTACTGAGTCTGCGAAGAGAACCATTGAAATTGACCCAGGTCTGCTTTACACTCAATTTCCTTTGCTAATAATGAAAGCGTCCGTCTGTTTGGAACCGAACAGATTTTTTTGATCTCAGTCATAAGTACACTAAATGGAAACACTTTTGGGAAAACTATTGTTCGTGCCTAGATGGGCTTCCCAGCCGCTCAGAGACTGAATCAGAAGGGATGGCAGAGGTGTTGAGAGATTTGACTCTCTTCCACTTGCTGCCCTAGACCTAATTACATCCACTCTAAGGCTACGTCTACACTACCCGCCGGATCGGCGGGTAGCGATCGAATTATCGGGGATCGATTTATCGCGTGTAGTGTAGACGCGATAAATCGATCCCCGATCGCTCTCCCGTCGGCTGCTGAACTCCAGCAGTGCGAAAGGCGGAAGCAAAGTCGACAGGTGAGCCGCGGCCGTCGATCCAGCGCTGCGAGGACGCGAAGTAAGTCGATCTAAGTTACGTCGACTTCAGCTACGCTATTCTCGTAGCTGAAGTTGCGTATCTTAGATCGATCCCCCCCCCTAGTGTGGACCAGGCCTAAGAGCACCAAGGTAGGTGTAATTTATCATCCAGGGAGCTGGTTGAATACGGACTTTAAAGTAGGATAGAGCAGCTGCTGCACAAAGCAGGCAGAAAGCCAGCATAAAATCCTCAGTGCTAGCTCTGTGCCACGCCCCTTTCTGATAACACCAGGATAGGAGCAGGAGGCCTGGCTGGGGTGCAAGGTGCTACTGCAGAACAACACTCCCTCACTGAGAGAATGGCCCCTTGGGAGCTGTTTCCAGCCAGTGCAATTTGCAGCAGCAACCCTGAGGCTGCTCTAAGTTGTACTGCGGCCAAACTCTCTACTACCCAGCTCCAGAACTGGGGGATGGGGGCATAGTTTGGCTGCACCTGAAGGTTCAGCCCCAGCAGCCTAGCTGAGCTCAGGGGGATGTAACTTAGCTGCATTCAGAGGTGATGTATTTCTGAGTGGTGGTGGTAGCAGCAACGCGTAATAGAAATAATGCTAGTCCAAGGGGATTGAGGCTCAAGAAGTTGCAAAACAGGGGAAGCAGGAAAGGGGNATCATAGAATCATAGAACTTGAGATCAGAAGGGACCATTATGATCATCTAGTCTGACCTCCTGCATGATGCAGGCCACAAAAGTTGACCCACCCACCCCTGAAATAACTCTCACCCTTGCCTCAGCTGTTGAAGTCCCCAAATCCTGATTTGGTGACTTCAAGCAGCAGATAATCCTCTAGCAAACAACCCCTGCCCTTGACTCCCTTCTTTTTTCAGTGGCTGAACAAAAAGGACAGGGCTGGCTACCCTTCAAAACTGGTAGGCGCATGTGCTTCTTGCTGCCATGTTCCTTTCATGGATTGTGTAGCCAGAGGCAGCACCTCCTTAGCTGGTGAAATGCTACCCCCCGCTCCATTCCTGGCCTGTTGAGACAGCAGAATTCCACCCTAACCCAAGAGGGACTAGTCTGTTTGAGAACAATCCTGGTTTCTTTTGTGGGTAGGGTGTAAAGCACTTCTTGAAGACTAGGGTGACCAGATGTCCCGATTTTATAGGGACAGTCCCGATTTTTGGGTCTTTTTTTTATATAGGCTCCTATTATCCCCCACCCCCGTCCCAAGTTTTCACATTTGCTGTCTGATCACCCTACTTGAAGACACCATTGCTCCTCGGAGCTGGCTGCAGCTTCGGTTCAAGCTTCAACACAGGAAAGTGGCCCATTGTGAATGAGCGGGTTTTTTCAATATGAACTTACAGCCAGTAGCGGCGCCAGCTCTTCCGGCGCCCTAGGCGGCGGAAGGTCCCGCCCCCGAAATGCCGCCCCCAACAGCAGCGGCGGAAGGTCCCGCCCCCAAAATTGAACGGACGGACGGGGCGCCGGCGCCCCCAAAATAGCAGTGCCCTAGGCGACCGCCTAGGTCGCCTAATGGGTTGCGCCGGCCCTGGTTACAGCCAACCCTTCTCTCCTTCCCCATGCTAAACTTACATTCACGTTCTGCTCATGACATATGCAGGATCAGGCCCTTGACGGGCAAGAACTTACTCGAATGCCTGATGTCATTTAAAAGCTGAGAAAATCCGTTTGTTATTATTTTATTACTTCCAGCGTCTCATGTATCGTTCTCTTTCTTTACAGCTTTTAACATACTGATAAATGTTGGAGTTGTGCTAACCTACCCCATCCTAATTTCTATCGGGACCGTGCTCAGTGTTCCTGGAAATGCAGGTACAAATAATGCAATTAATGAATAAAACTCATTGAACAAATGTACTAACATTTGAAGTAATTTTTAAGGGCAAATTATGTTGCCATATTTCTTCAGAAAGGTTTCCTAATGTAACCCTTCTGCCAGGTGGAGCCAGCCGCAACCAGGGCTGGGTTCGATAGCTAGGGGTTCCTTTCCATTGATACATCACAGAACCGGTTCGAGCCCCCACCCAGTAACCTGGGAAATTGACACATCATCCCTGGGCGCCTCTGAGAGGCGATACTTCTCCACTCGCAAGCATGGTGTCTGAATGTAGAAAATAAACTTTTAATAAAAGGAGGGAAGTGACTCGGCATTCATTTGGGAAAACGCCGCAAATGGTTCATAAACATAAACCATGAGTAAGAGACCCAACCCCAAGTAGGTTGGGCAGTATCCTTGTCCCCTCAGGTTCTTACGTCCAGCAACCCAAAAGCCCCCTTCACATGCCCGACCCTTCTCTGCACACCACTCACAGTTGCTGTCCTTAGTCAGTGCAGACCCAGAGTTCAGAGGTGCATCTGCAGAGTTCACTTCCCCCCTGGTTGGAGGGAGGGGGTAAAGAGGCACCTTACTCGCTCCACTGCTCAGGCACTCACCGGCCACTCCTGCTGGCCACCTGATCGCTGCTCTCGCTGCGCCTCTCTGCCGCCGCCCGGATGGTCACCTGCTCATGCCACACCTCTCCACCAGCCGCCCTGCTAGCAGCTCGTCATGCCTCTCCACTGCTGCCCTGCTAGCCGCTCGTCATGCTTCTCCGCTGCTGCCCTGCTGGCTGCTTGTTGCGCCTCTCCAGCCACTCGTTCACCAGCTCACTGCCAGTCACCTTCTGCTGCCCCTTGCTGTGACCTCTGCACATCAATTTCTTAGTGATTTGAGCTCTGTGCAGACTGGCCAGACACATAGTCCTGGCACAAGTGATTTCAGCTCTGGGCAGAAACACAAGTGGTTGCAGCTCTCATTGAGCAATTTAAAATAACAAAAGAGGCTCCTAATGAAGCCTATTTAGCTCTGTTCTTTGACCCATCGGCAGGAACAGGTTGAACCAGTCTTAAAGAGGACCCTTGTTGAGGGTGTGCAGCCGGGTGGGTGGGCAGCCGGCCTGCCCACCTGCCCCTTACTTTCACAGTGCTCTGACATTCGAGCCCTTGGCTTACCGGGGTTCTTTCAACCGATGGTGACCCCCTCCTTTGGGACAGGTTAAGCACAGTCCTGCTTTTCTGTATTCCCACAATAATTACAACATTGGTAACCATATTTCACTACCCCTGCATTTAGTACTAAGGTGATTTGTACCCAACCCCAGCCAAAGTTGATCACTTTGACACCGCTGTATCTGCTAAATATGTAAGCAAAATAGGAGCAAACTGTATTTACATAAACACACCCAAATCTCTCCCCCTCCCAGCTAGCTGTCAGGGAAGCATTCATTCAGACCCTGCTTACACTAACTTAGCTCACATTTTAAATAAACAGAAACTGCCAACACTAGAGGTGTGCAAGAGGTTTAAATTTTGCATGTGCAATTTTTCACTGGGAAATTAAAAGTCAATATATGATTTTCCAGTACATGTAACTCCCCTAACAACCTACGGGCTAGGTTGTGCACCTGGCTGGGCTATCTGTTGCCGTGGTCTGGGGCAGGGTAGAGGTGGGGAGTGGGTGGAGCTTTGACTCCGCCTCCCCAGCACAGCTGAGCCAGTGCCGATGGAGGAGTAATCTGTGCCAAGTATAGGACTAGCAAAGATGACTTCCTCCTTGCTCCATGGGGAAAGTAACCAAGGACCAGATTGTAACTCTGAGTTTTCCTCAAGGCTTGTGTGACTTCTACAATCTAGCCTTAATATTGAATGACTTACAGTACACATTACTATTAAAACAGAAGGCACGGAGGAAAAGCGAGGCTTTCCAATAGAACTCACTGTTAAAGTTATAGGAACCATACAAGGCTCGTTTCGACGAAGCCATACCACGCAGAATGATAGTATTTGATTTCATTGTCTTTTCCCCCATTGTAGCTGTGGATCTCCTAAAACACGAGGTGATCTTCAGTGTAGTAAGGTTGGGTGCCACAATCATCATCTGCACTGGATTTTTGCTAATGCTGCTGCCGGAAGAATGGGATGAAATTACCCTGCGATTCATCAACAGCTTAAAGGAAAAGAAAAGTGAAGACCACCCAGAAGATATCACAGACTCCAGTGTGCATACAAGGAGCAGAAGCAGAGCCAACGGGACAGTGTCTATACCACTGGCTTAAAGCTGGCGAACATTTAACTGCACGTGAATGTATATTCTGTGAATATAATTTAATTTTCTCACTACTTGTATGCTAACATGACAGTATTACTCTGAACTGGGGATGAATTATAAACTAACTGATAAACACATCAATAATAAATGTTTACATTTATACACTTACAAAGGAACAGGTGTAAATAACCACAATAAATTTTTTTGTAATGAAACGTTAATCTGCATTCTGTTTACTTGCCTTTTTTTAAAAAAATCAAATCCACTGTGCAACTTGACAGCTGTGCTTCTGTTAGCAAAAAAGGGGAGGGTTGAAGACTTCAAAGGCCTGATTTGTATATTTGTTTAGTTCCAGCAGGCATCTATATCCAAAGTTAAACATTCATGTTCTTTCCAAATGTAATGATTTGACATTTTTACAAGGTGGTACCAAAAAGGCAGTGGACTCATTTTAAAACACCCAATCAAGAATCTTGGAACCCTAAAATATGAAGGGAACTGAGGTCTCCCATTAAAGTTTGGAATTTTTATTAAAACATACAAATATATTCTCAAGGATATACATTAACCTATGTAATTTTATTACAGTGCTGCTAAATATGCGGAGGAAGCTAGCTGAGCAAAATCTGGAAATACTACAGTGTCATTTCTTAGCTCACAATTAAATGTGATGGTGTGAGCGTATCTCCATGCATTATGTTTTACAACTGGCCTATATCTGGTATAAATTAAGGGCCAGATTTTGATACCCACAAAGGACCAGATTCTTACTCACACTGGGTAATACCTTGTGCTCTACAGTTCAAACTGGTTCCAAACCTAATCCTAGCCTGGGCCCAACTCACTGGCTCCAAGCCTAACTCTAGCTCATACTAACTGGCCTTAAACCTCGCCCTGTGCCCAAGAACTGGCCCCAGTTGTAACCCTATGATCTGCCCCAATCCAGTCAAGGCCAACAGCCTGGCAGCAAGTTTTATCCGAGCAGTCAGGTACAATCTGGCCCCAACTATCCCACAGCACAAAGCTTCAAGCAGGCCCCAGCTTTAAGCCTCGCCCAGGCCCCTGCATAGCCCCACGCCTAATGAGGATTCAGAACCTTACCCGAGTCCTAACCTGAGAGCAGGAAGTAACTCAACCCTAACCCTAGCAGTGGCCCAGAACTGGCCCCATCCATAACTTTTATCTATGCCCACTGATCAGGCCCCAGCCCTAAATCTAACCTGGCCTCACAAACAGAGCACAATCTTAACATTAAGCAGGGCCACCACAATTGCCTCAACCCTAACTGCAGTCCAGACTGCTGAGCCCTCCCACATCAAACGCCTGCACCACTGCACACTTCCCCAGTCTTAGCTCAAGCCTACAAACCAGCCACAAGCCTAACCCTAGCCTTGTCCCCGCCCCCGTGCTCCTGACATCACCTCACCATAACTTTAGTCTGCATTGCTGAATCTGTCCCACTCAGAACTCAATGCTACCTTTAGTTCACATCACCACACCGAAGGTTACCCCCTTTGAAATGCAAAAAACCCCAACATCCCCATCGCCCCAAGGCAAGCCTGCCCTAATCATAAGGCAACATCGCAACCCGCCCCCCTCCACCCCTTCAACGGCCACTTATAGTATGTAGAGAGCTAATACATATAAATACACTTGCTATCATCTTCTTGCTTAAACTGCGGCCCTGGGACCACTGCAGCATCTTCAGCTGGACACAGAAACGTTTAACATTAGCTAGCCCAGTGTACTGTGAAATAATGCAACTCTTTAGCTCTACATTAAAAAAACAAACATGGCAGATTAAATTAGTGTTTTGGCAACTGGCACATCCATAAAAAAATCCAGCCAGGCTGGTCAAATACTGGCCAGGTGGAACCCTAATCACACCTGAGCCTAAATACAAAACACGGAACCCTTAACACAATCCAGACTTCCATACCAGTCTGAAACCTAGCCCTCGCTCAGGCTCATACCAGGGCTCCACTCTCAATCCTCTCCTTATTCCTAGTCTATAAACTACCCACAGCTGTGTTGCACACTCAGCTGTATGGACTGATCTCACCTCTAACCTGGGCCACTAAGCCCATCCCAATGCAAACCTTAGTTCAAGCCCCGGAACGCTGCTCCAACTCTACTCAGTTCACTAACATGGAGCAGGCTACCATTAGGATTTTGGCCAGGTGTTAGCCCTGGGATAGGGTTAGGGTTAATAGGCCAGGGCTGGGGTTAGGGTTAGCTCATGGGATCTACACGTATTTAGAGTTGTGAACAGGTCTTGGCCTAGGGCCTAAGTTAGATTTGGGGACTGTTTATGAGCCCAGGTCTTGACTAGGGATGGGCCATTTAGTGGGCTAGGGTTATGGTTGGGTCCAGTCCATGAGCAGAAGTGATGGCACCAATTCCTAGTTTGTGACGTGCGGGGGAAATGGGAGGAGGACCTTGTGAAATAGAAAGAGATGGAGCCATTCATAATTTGGTGGGAGTTGAAAGATTTGGTCACTGAGCCTCTTCAGAAGTGTTCACAAGGAAGCTGTTGGTACACTTCATAGGTTACTAAAGGCATCCGTCACAGCATACCTCAGGGATACGCCAATGCCTACTAATGCACAGCCTGTGGTAGCTTATTGATACATGCGCCATGCATTTATGTAGGTTAGCAACATGCAGAACTTGATGGTTCTGAATCATTTAAAATGTTTTTGGTTTGGTTTTTTAAATGTATGCCATATTGGGGCCTGATTCTGAGCTCATTGACACAGGTGCAAATCAAAAGTAATTGTATTGAAATTAATGGATTTTTGCCCCCAAAAAACAGGTGCAAGTGAGTCCAGAATAAGGACCATTGTGATTTCCAGATATCAAGAGCATACCATTGTTAGTGATGCATTTTCTGTCATTCTAGTCATGCAGTGATTATATGGACATGATTAGCTTATGTAAACACTTCCTTTTTATGGGTGCTTGTTCTCAGTAATCCTTGGATTGAATTCCTTTCGAATATAAATAACGCTAAATAGTAATCACAATTCCACTCTCTGTTCATAAAAGTAATATAGCTTTTTGAGTGATACTGCAGGGCATTTGGTACATTGGTTAAAAAAAAAAAAATCAATCTGTAGCCAAATTGCTTCCAAATAACAGTCATCTTTGACTGATTGATTTTTCTGACTGTTATTACAGTCAAACAATGACATTTTAAATTATAGATGGATATTTTAAAGGAATTAGCTGTGTTTGACTTTTAAAGGATTTTTCATTGTGGCAAGTGAGACAAATATTAATGTGGGTTAAAGCTACAGTTACTAGAGCGGTTGGCCAAGATTTTCAAAAGGCCCTGGTGGTTTCTGGGGCACACAGCTGGAGCCACCTTAAAGGTGCCTGAAGCTAGCTGAAAAACCAAATCACTTTAAGGAGGCTCAACATCATTAATCACTTTTGAATAGGTTGACTGTTTAAAACATACCAAGGCTTTAAAAAAAACCCATGCACGGCCTGCTACTGTAGTGCATATTGAAAGAAAAATGGGTATACTGACTTACTATCCGTCACGTAGCATTCATATAGCATGGACGGCAATCAGTTTGTTGCTTATAGTGTATTTGGGAAGCATTGATTATTGTGACCCACGGTTTGTATAAAACCCATGGTCATGGGGTAGTAGATGAACTACAAACCCTAGTGTTAAGAAATTGTCAGGCCCCCAATATCATGAGATTATCTTAAAAATCATGAGATTTAAAAAAAGAATAAAAACTGCGTCTTTTCAGTCGTCTTCTGGTATTTGAGCCTTTGCGGGGGAGGGGGGATCAAATTTTTAAGCTTTCCTCTGAACAACAAGGACCTGAAACTGGCCTTTCCCCACCCCCCCCCCAAATGAAAGCTCAGTTTCACTCATAATCTCATGACTCTAGGATATAGGGCTTTCAGAAAAGCTCTGAACATCATGAGACTCATGATAAAAGCACCAGGGTTGGCAATATTGCCAATTGTAGGACTGGGGCCATTAACTTCAATGGGTGGAGTTCTAGTTGCAGATCACACTTTCTGTTTACACCTGGAGTCCTATTTCCTGGCTCTCTACATATGGAAAATTTAACCCACAAGTCTAGTTCTCTCAAAATCCTCTTGCAATATTTGAGAACATATCAACTAACTTTCTGTTAGTTGGATTCTACTGGACCACCCTGACTTGATTTCTGACAATTTACTGCTCTGCATTAATGCAACTGATATTTTTAGTGAAAAAGCAAATACCAAAATGAAAAAAACCCTCTTGTTAATATGCTAAAGTACAGCCACTCGGTGTGAACAGCTCCACTTCTCACTGCAGCCTCGTCAGGTACAGAATCAGGTCTTTGAGGAATTTCATCTTTAATAAACTAGGAAAAACAACTTCCTATTCTGGTGTTCCAATTTCATAAGATGTTTGTGTGGCCAGAAGGCACAGCGCATGAGTGTCTTGACCAGTCAAGTTTGGAAGAATGGGCTTGAACTTGGTTAAATTAGGTGTAGAATATCCAGGCTCCAGTGCATAGCAGTGAACATGTCAAAATCCTGTGCTACTTAGCAAAAGCAAGAGTCTTTGCATTGAAAAAAATAGTATTGCATGTTAGGCATACTGTCTAGTCAGACTTACAGGGCCTGAGCCAAAGCCCATTGCAATCCATGGGAGTTCTTTCTACCATGAATAAAACGCAAGATTAAATTTTCCCTAAGCCCATCACACACATTTTTCACACAAAGTTTAGAGCCCCAGTGCTATATAAGAGCTAGGTTTTATGATGATGATGACCCAAACTCTCTCAAAGTTTGGGGCTATCCAGACCTGGGATTTTTGGCTTGGATCCATCTCTAGTTTTATATGCTCTGGATCTGCTCTAATAATATGGGCCACCATGCCCCAGCCTAGCCCAGCCCTGTGCCACAGAACTGTGGCCATTCCTCTGCATTTGGAGACTTCGGGCCTCCTTTGAAATGGTTCTTGCATTCATTGAGGAGCACTTAGTATCTTCACACCTTTTGAAACAATTAGTTTACCTCCCCTGCCCTGAAGCTGATGGTCCATGATTCCTCTGACCTCTGTGCCATCTGATCTCTTGTTGATCCTGTCCATTTTTTCCCTTGGTGCTTGAGAGAGTCAGGGACAGTATCAATCCACATGGAGCAAGTCCAAGCCTTCAGTGATGGTAGGCTTTAACGTTCAAATCATGTCTGAGGCCTAGGGCTATTGGAGCAGAAGCTGCAACTGTAGCCTCCGAATAGTCTCTTAAATAGCACCCAGGTGCCTTCTGAGCATGTGAGAGCAGTTTCAAATCAAGCCACACGAAACAGACTATCAATGAACTGTAAGGAAAGGTCACCATTCCACTCAGTCTCTTAGGCCCCGTCTACACTACCCGCCGAAATCGGCGGGTAGCCATCGAACTATCGGGGATCGAATTATCGCGTCTTGTCTGGACGCGATAAATCGATCCCCGAACGCGCTACTTCGAACTCCGGTACTCCTGCAGGGCGAGCGGAGTTACCGGAGTCGACGTGGGAGCCGCGAACGTCGATCGCGCGGACGCGAGGTAAGCGCGCCAAATTCGAACTAAGATACTTCGACTTCAGCTACGCGAATAATGTAGCTGAAGTCGAAGTATCTTAGTTCGATCCCGCCCCTAGTGTGGACCAGCCCTTAGAAATTAGACTTTACTATGGAGCTAAATTTTCACCACCTTGCCTCACTCCCCTAGATGCAGTCACTTGACCAACCTGTCCCTGCAATGCAGCTGCAGGAATCGTGCATTCTCACACCTGGATCCCCACACCTATTTTACGTAGTTGGGACCAACCATTGGGATCTGGGGTCATAGTGGATCACAAGCTAAATATGAGTCAACAGTGTAACACTGTTGCAAAAAAAGCGAACCTCATTCTGGGATGTATTAGCAGGAGTGTTGTAAGCACGACACGAGAAGTAATTCTTCCCCTCTACTCTGCACTGATTAGGCTTCAACTGGAGTATTGTGTCCAGTTCTGGACGCCACATTTCAGGAAAGATGTGGGCAAATTGGAGAAAGTCCAGAGAAGAGCAACAAAAATGATTGAAGGTCTAGAAAACATGACCTCTGAGGGAAGATTGAAAAAATTGGGTTTGTTTAGTCTGGAAAAGAGAAGACTGAGAGGGGACATGGTAACAGTTTTCAAGTACATAAAAGGTTGTTACAAGGAGGAGGGAGAAGAATTGTTTTTCTTAACCTCTGAAGATAGGACAAGAAGCAATGAGCTTAAATTGCAGCAAGGGAGGTTTAGGTTGGACATTAGGAAAAACTTGCAAACTGTCAGGGTGGTTAAGCACTGGAATAAATTGCTGAGGGAGGTTGTAGAATCTCCATCATTGGAGATTTTTAAGAGCAGGTTAGACAAACACCTGTCAGGGATGGTCTAGATCAGGGGTCTCAAACTCAAATGACCTCGAGGGCCACATGAGGACTAGTACATTGGGCCGAGGGCCGCATTTACTGACACCTCCCCCCCCCGCCGCCCTTGGCCCCGCCCCCACTCCACCCCTTCCATGAGGCCCCGCCCCTGCCCCGCCTCTTCCCACCCCTTCCCTGCCCCCATTCCAACCCCTTCCCCGAAATCCCCACCCCAACTCTGCCCCCTCCCTGCCCCCAGGGGGCACAGGAGGGGTGTGGGGTGCGGTGGGGGCTCAGAGCAGGGGGTCGGGGTGTGGCAGGGGTTCAGGGCAGGGGGTCGGGTGCAGCAGGGGGCTCAGGGCAGGGGTGTGGCGTGTGTTCAGGGCAGGGGGTGCAGGGTGCAGCAGGGGGCTCAGGGCAGGGTGTCGGGGTGTGTCGTGTGT